>VZRV01004038.1:41708-172884 GCA_013398115.1 Falcunculus frontatus
TTTTTTTTTTTTTTTTTTTTTTTTGATCACAAGGGAAATTTCAATATTCCAGCCTACACTGTCTTGTTTCACTCTATTTATTTGTGTTGCATTTCAATTGTCCAGCATTAAATTGCTGATCTTTGTGATCCTTGGCCAATGGGAGTGGTGGTTCAGGTGCACCTATGAAAATTCCCATGACATGAGGGAGATCGTGTTCCTCAAGGATATAAGGTAAAAAGGATTCGAGGTATAAAACTAGTCCATATGGCAAGGCTTTGAATTTAGTAATATTGTGCAAAAATAGGGAGAAATTAAGACTTCCATAATGTCTGGACAATGCACAAGTTATTTAATATAACTGTGGATAATTTTATGAACTAATGTAAAAAAACCTGCTTCAGAACTACCAGAACATTGCCACTTTTCACAGGAATTATTTTCACAGAAACCTCTGTAATATTTAAGTAGAGCATTTTAAACTGGTTTTTTTTTTTTTGTAGAAACCTTCCAGGAAGTGTAATTTTACCTAGGACATTTTAAGTTGCCTAATATCTCTGTCTATAAAGTTGTAATTACAATGTTCAACTTTAATTCTACATAGTGGTCAGTGTTCACTTCCACATCTTCATCTCCATCAAGCTGATTTTGGGTTTGCAATATCTTTTTTTTTTTTCAAGTATCTGATTTTTGGTTTTCCAATTTCATCCAAACATATTTTCTGTGTAAGTCAAGAGGTTTTAATTCTTATATCTCCTACAGACCATTGCACAGTCAAGAGATTTCAGATGATGTAGCCCCAGCTCTGTTTTTTATAGATTTTAGCAGAAGAAGGTCAGAGCTAAACCCATTTCCTAACCCAAACAAAAAGGCAGAATTTTCTCTGGAAAGGAGTCATAAAAAGTCTTTCTGGTGCATATTTAGTCACTGAGAGAAGATTTGATTTATGTCAGTATCAGGATGGATGGATTCAGCTGGAAATTCCTCAAGTGAAAGGAAATTGTTACTGAAACATGTTTTGACTTTAGCTCCCTGTCCACAGAGATAAAGTACCAAGTAATGTGGGGACAACTCTAAAATCCATGGTTTAATCTATTGTTTTTAATCTAACAAGCTAAAAGCATTTAATTAATGCCTCCATAGTTTGTTGCATTTTACAGCAGTGGCTTTTATTGCTGGATATCTCCTGATTTCTCTCTCTCTCTGTGCAAACACATACATGGGGTTCTCAGTTACAACTCTTTAGCACGATAATAGTTGAAATGCATTAAATTATATGAAAAAGTAGCAAAGCAGTAGCTTTTCTGCTTCCCATTGAACTGATTTTGGTACAAGAGGTCTCATCAATATTGACCAAATCATAAATTAAGATGGCTTCCTGAGATGTGATACGTTCATGTGAAAAAAGAGACTATTTCTGCAGTGTCCCTGGTTTCCCAAGTTCCAAAATGCTTTTAAATAACTCAAATTGAGTTATCCCACCACCACCATCTGTAAGGAATGAACAGATTTTATTCTTTTTCATGTATCTTGTAGCGGTTCTTCTTTTGCCTTTAAAAGTGTCAAAATGTTCTAAGAGGTGAGGAGTCCAGCTCCAGGAGGTTCATGAGTTCACAGGAGGAAATTACTGAGTTAGCCTTGTCAGAGCATGTCCAATTCTTTTTTTTTTCAGCTCAATATTCTTTGCTATAGTAGACAGAGAAATATGTCCTTTATTTTTTTATAAATTTCAAAGGAAGCTCTATTCTGTTTCATATTTTCACATTCTCGAAGTCAAAGAAAAATACCACCTGCTTTTCTATTTTTATATCCCTTTATGAGCATTAATCTAAGCAAACTTCTGTGGCTTCACTTTCTTTCTGCAATGAGTGGCTGCACCCAGGCCACTTCAGTTGCAATTAAAAGCCAGGAAGGGTTGGTTTGGGGTCAGGCACGAGAGAACCCATCAGCACAGAGACGTGGTAGGGGCTGAAAATTCCCCTGGCTGATCTCACTTCTGTCTGGGATAAGGGCTCTGTCAGCCCAGCCTGTCTGGGAACATGGTAGGGGGAAGCTGCTGTGGTTCCTGGTTTTGTTAAGACCAAATTGTAGAATTATAAAAAGGCAATTAATTGTTAGAGTTGAAGAAAAGCAATGTGAATTTTTCGGTACGTTAATAATCATGGAATGATTTGGGTTGGAAGGGACCTTAAGGCCCATCCAGTGCCCCCCCTGCCATGGCAGGGACACCTTCCACTGTCCCAGGCTGCTCCAAGCCCCAGTGGCCAACCTGGCCTTGGACACTGCCAGGGATCCAGGGGCAGCCACAGCTTCTCTGGGAACATCTCTAAGGCAACTCACACAATACAAGTTCTTCCTATGCATAAATTCCTGTGTTTCCTTGATTTGCATCACCCTTGGTAAGCAGGAAATCCTAATTAGGAGCACCTGAAGGAGAAAGAGAAGCAGCACAGCCAATTGAGAGCCCATCTATCCCATCACTGGCACTGGAAATCATAAAGTAAATCATCTTTTTTAAATGTTGAAAGAAGATTATGGAGATGAGATTTGTAATTCCCAGGAGAGCTCTGGGGAGCAACATCAAGCAAGCAGCAGGACAAATTTATGAGCGCTCTCAGGGTAGAATGTACCATCATTAACCTGATTTAAAAATGAACATGAGGGTCTGATAACATGAAGAATGTGGGTTTATTATCTCAGGATACATAGGTGGTGTTTCTTTTGAAAAGCAGGGTGCCTTAGGACTATTGTTTTTGAGGACCTGGATAGGGTCTGCAAAAATCATACAATTATTATTAGGAGATGAATTATAATGATTTTGCAGACTGCTTGAAGAGAGCTGAAGAGAGGAGTGTGCTACATAACACAATTCAAATATTTTCTAAACAAACTCATTAAATGCATTAACTTTAACAAAGATTTGGTTGCAATCAGGTTCTTCTCTCTTTTCCCAAATTGGTGCCTGATGACATTTTCTTTACTGTGAAGATTTTTGCCCAAACCAAGAGAGTGAATGCTGCACATCAGGTACACCCACAGCCTTGATCCCTTTTCTACACCTTCTAAATGTAGAGGCTTGGTGCTTTGCACCCCTGAACTGTTCTCTCTCTTCTCTCCAAATGCTCCAGCTCTGGGCCCAAAAAGAGTGGCAACTCTCTTTCTGTGCAATCTGGTGTGTAGGTGTTCTGTTCGAGCACCAGCACATTAAACAGTCAGCACAGTCCATTTAAAATAATTAGGATTAATTTTCTCGAGCTCCCATGAAAACAAAAAGAAAATTATTTGCAGCTTACCTGCACAGTGTCACCTTAAGCATGATAGACCAAAGTCATTACGGGTAATTTAATTTAAACAAATATTAGCCAAGCTTTGCCCATGTGACAAGTGATTTTTTTGCAAGTCCAAGTCAAAACACATCTTTCTGCTGAGCACTTTTCCAAATGGATGATGCACTTGGAAAGAGCATTTTTCATTGGGAAAAAACTGCATCTGATTAATTTAAAGGTGGCTTATGACAGCCAAAATATATCCAAAAAATCAAGTCAAATTCTATCCAAATAGAAAAGGGTTTTAAAAATGAATGCTGATGTTTCCAGATATACCTAGGCTACCTATAATGAACTGGATGATTATTTAAGAATTCCATGTAAGCAAATGGATTCCTGCATTCAAAATTTAATGAAGTTCAATTGATATAATCAGGGAGATTGAAATAAGGCTTGAAGGGTTTGATTCTTGATTAATGGGAATCTATATAGTTCATGTATTGTTTTCCTAATGTAATACCTTTAGAATAAAAAAGGTTTAGGTAAAGTTTGTTAATAAATAGAAATTAGGAAGGAGTTGGAGACCTGAATGTGTGCATCAAACAGAGGGGTCCCTTCTTTTCTTGTCCTGTAAATTAGGAATAAACACCATCTGAGGGGTCTAAGAAATGGTATTCAGTGATCAGATGAGCTGATTAAATAAATATTCATGTATTTTCCAAAAAATTGAGAAAAAATCCACTTTAATTTTTTTAAGAACTGATAAAAAAATCACCGACCTCTTGTCCCGAAATTCGAAAGTTGCCCAAATTTTAATCCTAATTGTTTAGCAGCAACAGTTGGTGCCCATGAGCCCAAATTTGTTGTGAATTTCCACACAACATACAGGAGAAAATGTGAATGAGAAATGATAGTATAAATAGGCTCGTTAAAAGTGCAAAGCAGACTAATTAATTAATAAACTGCCAGTTTGAAGTTTGGCATGTCAGTTACAAAGATGAGAGAGAAAACAAATGTTCTCTCTTCCCCACTGCTATACCTGAGCAGTGTCTAATTGACAACAACTAAAAATCATCCTTCAGTGTGATTATTTTTCTCAGGATCTGTGCCCAGCACCGCTATGTGCTGTCAAATTTATTAGATGCCACAACGCCAATTATTTCTCATGACTCTGTGATATTTTTAAATCTGACAACACAAAGCAGTCTCCCCAAAACCTGATTTTATTCACTCCCTGACCCTTTCTCAGCACCGGGGTGCTGGGGCCTGGAGACAGCACCCCTGGAGAACAGCCAGAGCCAGCAGTGCTCGGTTTTCCTGCCTTTCCCTTCCCCTCCCACCCTCCTGTTACTCCTCTCCCCAGCAAGAGACACAAATCTCCCGTCTGTCACCAGCCTCGAGTTTGTCTCCTAACGCTGGTGCTTTTTTGCTGCTCGTCTCCTTTCCTGCCACTGCCTTTATCATTTCTCACTCATTCCTATTCCTCCCTAACTTGGCGCTGTTGTGTCAGGAGATGTGAGTGGCCCTGTTACTCAGAGTTCTACAAGTATTTTCCGTGTTCTGGAGAGATTTGATTTTTCCCAGAAAGCAGGCTAAGAACATATTTCAGCCTAACTCCGGAGTCACTGCAGAGAGGCAATGGGACTACGCAGACAACTTTTCTCCACCTTAATCTCTCTTACTAGAACCAGCTCTTGGAGAAAGAATCAATTTGTACTGAGAATGAGGCTTTTATTGATGCAGGAAGAGATTTGGGCCAGGAAGGAGCCAGCCAGGTATCTGCTGTCAATGATTTATTTATATTCTGGGCTTGAGATATATTTGTAAATAAACCAAGCCATTTTTGCCTTAGCTGCCTGTGACACATGTATGGCATGTGTGCATGGCACATGTGACATTTGTGCTCCGTGCTCACAGCACCGAGTGAGGCAAAGCACTGAATCCCACTGACAGTGCAGCTCCCACTGAACCAGAACTTCCCAGGATAATGCTGTTCATTGCTGATCTGTGTTACTAAACCCAGAGCTGCTTATCCTGCAGTCTTTCCAAGGGGGAGCAGCAGTGGTGCTGTTGTAACTCTGTCTATAAAACACTCTTGGCAGTTGTGGAAGGTTGTGTTGAAGGATGGATGAACAACCAAAAAAAGATTCTGAGCACAAGAACTCTTGTTGTTGTTTTTTCATGATTATTGCTAAGATCTACCCATGGAAAGGAGTTTCCAAGAATGCCTGGCCTGTTCCTGGCACATGGCATTAGGGCAGGTGTACACTCTTCAGCTCTCTGGTGCCACCCATCCAGTGCACTTGTCCCCACTGGGGCAGAGCATTCCTTAAAACACAGGTTTCATACTGGGGAAAAAAAAAAAAAATCATTCCTACAGCTGAATTAACACTTTGTCTTTCCTGCAAAATCTTTGTTTTCAGCCTCTTTTCCAGTCCCCACCTGTTACACAGCACTGACTCCTGGCCAGGGTCAGCAACAGCTTTGGCTTCAGGACATTTGTGTGAGCTTGTGCCAGTCTTCAATTGCCCCATTCTGACTGAGGTATTGATACTGTGATAAGAGACACTTGGCAGACTTCCTGGGTGAAACCTGTTAGCCTGGAGAAGAGGAGGCTCAGGGGGGCCCTTGTGGCTCTGCACAACTCCCTGACAGGAGGGGGCAGCCGGGGGGGGGCGGGCTCCGCTCCCAGGGAACAGGGACAGGAGGAGAGGGAACGGCCTCAGGCTGGGCCAGGGGAGGCTCAGCTTGGACAGCAGCAGGAATTTCTCCATGGAAAGGGTGCTCAGGCCTTGGCAGGGGCTGCCCAGGGAGGTTTGGAGTCGCCATCCCTGGAGGTGTCCCAGGAAGGGCTGGAGGTGGCACTCAGAGCTCTGGGCTGGGTGACCAGAGGGATCAGTCATGGGCTGGATTTGATGATCCTGGAGGTCTTTTCCAACCTGAACGATTCTCTGTGACCTGAGAAAGGCAAATGTGTTAAAATCCTCCTTCTGGGGGGCCTAAGCAGTGCCAGTTCTAACCCAGGCAGCTCAGTGCACACCTTTGGGTGCTGTGGGGCCATTCTGTGCTCGTGTGTGCCTCATGTCACCATCCCAGCCTGGTGGAGAGGAGGGGAACTCAGGGCAGGACTTCAGTGAGACAGCTCTTGGAGTTTTGGGGGGATGGACCCTCTGGCATCAGAGCCAGAGGCCAAGCACATGGAGTTCGGGGATTATGCAGCCTTTCATTCCCCTCCCCATCCTGTGTGGACATTCAGGGTCCCTGAGCTGTGTCCCTGTGAGCAAGGGGCTCATCCTGCACTTCAGCCCCAATTCACAGGACAGAGCACATTCACTCACTGACGTGATGCAAATCTCAGAGCATGGCAGGGAGGAAACCCATGGTCTGGGTGGGTTGGGCATTTGCCCTCAGTATCCTAAACTCCTTGGGCTCTTGCAGAACTCCTCCAGGATCTTCCTGTCCTTCAGAAGGAGAACACTGAAAGAAGCCATTTTAACACCAAGTATTGGATATTCTGCATTTGGATGAGGCAGCCATACTCTGCCATCCTTTCTCAGCTCCCTGGGCTATAGGCAACATGGAAAATTATTCTCAGTCCCATTTTCAGGTACCTTTTTTTAATGCTGCACAATAACCTGTACAACAGTCAATGTCCAGCTCTAATATTTTTCTTTCCTCATGGAGAGTAGTATAAATATTAATAGCAGTAACCATGGATATTCTCTTTTATCTGACATGGTACAAAAGAAGAAAGCTTCTCCAGATCAAATTGACTATTGATCTTGATGTGTCTATTTGTGCAACCACTGTCACTGTAATTTCAACACTATAATTAAAAAAATATTGAAGCAAGGTAACCTTACTCAAACTCAAGAACAGTAAAAAATAGATAAAACATGATGGATGGACTTCTTTTTCTCTCTTATGGAACAAGGGTTAACTAGGAGCCAGAGACGAGACTACAGGGTAAAGTCAGTGTTAAAGCAGTGTCAGCCCTTGAATTTATTGAAGTGAAAAAAAAATCGATGTATTGTGAAAGAAATTTCAATTCTGTGAGGAGCAGAAGCCTCAAATGAACAGACTTGAAGCAAGAAAATGATTTGGAAATGAGTGAAGGCTCGAACCAGACCTAACTTTGGTTATTTTCTCTCTGCATCCAACATGTTTAGTGATTATGCTTTGTTTAATAACAAGCACAAACAGTGGTTTAGCACAGCTGTTCTCTCACTTGCATTTTCCTGCAAATAAAACCATTAAACAGACTTTTTTCCTGACTACCAGCTCTGTCTATGGCAAGAAGACATGATCGCCCCCCAAGCATTCCCTTTTCGTTGCAAAGCACAATGATCTCCCTTGGCTGCTGAATGGCTAAAAGATGGAACAGAATGTTTTTAATGTAGCTCTGATTGACCTTTGTGTTCCCCACACTGTCTGGCTTTAATTCTTCTTAGGATGGTATTGCCATTTGTTGAATACATATACAATTATATTTGCTGAAACTGTTGTATACAAAGAATGCTCTGCTACAGACTCTGTTCTTCAATAGAAATGTGATGTCTTTATGCCAGCCACGAGGATTGCAAATCTCTGATTATGGGATTACATTTTCTGCAATCAGGAGGGTTTTGTGGCAGAATATTTTTAGTTTTGCTGCATGTTTTGTCTCCCTGTTCTTCATCAGTAAATACATCCCTTCTCTAAATTTCCTTCTTTGCTGGGTTTACTGCACAAAGAACTTATGAATGGCTGACACATCCATTCATATCCTAATTCAGGCTGTCTCTTCTCAGTCTTTGTAAGGAGAGACTCATTTTCCACTATTGTGAAAGTGGAATTATTTCTTAGATTTATGATTTTTAAGCATTTGTTTTCTGAGAGCAGAAGCACACGAAACAGTTTTTGTGCAAACTGAGCACATCTGGGTGAATCTTTTCCTTTGGTCTCCCTTAAAGGGGCTTCTTGGTCATAAAACTCACCGTGTATTGATGAGAGACATAACAACTGGGCAGGATTTTATTTTCTAGCCACACAAACTGTCATTTTAATAGCCTTGTATTCTCATTCCAGGATTAAGTAGGGGAAAAGATACAAGAAACACAGTGCTCTGGGAGGTAGGGATGGACAGTATGGAAATGGAGAGAGGGTGTGGAGATCTCTGGGTTCATCCTGTGCAGTGGCATTGTTACCCGCTGATTCAGCTTGGGAACTGTTGTAATTCATAGAGGATTTACATTTCCCTGATGCTGCCTCAGGAAACGTGTGGAATAATGTTCTCATAATGTTAGTTGTGAGATTTTTGTTGGTTTTTTTTGGTGGGGAGGTTGTTTGCTTTTCTGGGTGAGAAAATGAAGGTGAACCTCATACTGTAAGAAGAGGTGAGAAATGTGACAAACACTGTCAATAGATGGAGGATTGATCATTATAAGAGCAGAAAATACAGGGAAAGTAAAACAACGTATTCATACCTTCTGATTCCTAGAAATCCTTAATCTTATATAAACAAGGCAAAACCTTATATAGACAATAACAAAAATTATCCCAGGAAGCCACCCACCAGAATGGCCTTGAAGGGGAGAGAGTCTTTTCTCCTCTAAATTATCTAAGGGGATCTCACAGTTTTGGGGAGCAGCTGCTGCTCTCTCTGCAGCACCCAAAGCCTGCTCGTGTGACATCTTTGGTGTCAAACAATGCAGCTGCCAGTGGGACCTGCAGCTCTGACCTGGTTTATACTTTAACTACTCATGGCGTGCCCTCCCCAGGCAGGGAATTTCCTCAATGCTCAAAATCACATCCAGAATTTTGTTTCTGTTTTGTGAACTCTGAACCCTAAGCCTATATGGAGTCTCAGTGTTCCTTGTACAGCAAAAAACTCGACTTTTATTTTGACTCCAGTCAAAATATATAGATTTTCCTGTATCTTTCACCTCCACCTTTGACTTTCAGTAGAATAGAACAGACTATTTCTGTGGGGGGAACAACTATCACTAAATCCAAGTGCCTGAGCAGCTCAGGGCTGAGCAAGCTAAAGCATGATCTCGAGGGCATTGTCCAAATAGTTCTTAAACCCTGACAGACCTGGGGCATCAACAACATCTCTAAGGAGCCCTTCCAGTGCTTGGTCATCCTCTCTGGTAAGAAATACTTCCTAATGTATGGTAAAAATTCATCTGGAAGAGCTTTGAGCTATTCCCATGTCCCATCAGTACATACCATGTTCCTTCCTCTGTAGAGAGCAGTGAGGTCACCCTCATCCTCCTTTTTCCCAAATGTAACAAGCTCAGAGTCCTCAGCTCCTCACAGGACATCCCTTCCAGCCCTTTCAGCAGCTCTGGTTCCTTCTGGGTGCATCAAGGACCAGAGAGGCACTGCATGTCCCTGACTTTTTGATCGGACTCATTAATGTCCTGTGTTCACATTTAGAAAAAGAAAATAATTTTGAAAGGTTTCTGTGCTTAGTTTTCACCCTCACCAACCTCCTGCTGAAAATGGAAGCAATGAAGAGGCGACTTCAGTGCCAGAAATGTGGTGTGGGGGCAGCAGCAGTGACAGCTCTGCAGCAAATCCCTCACACAAATGACTTTAATGTAGGTCAGAGTAGCAATAGATATTAGACAAGGTCGGGACAAAATCCAAAAAGCCTTTATTTTTCACCAATTTTGTTTCTTCTTTTAGTTTTTTCCCCTCAATTATTGATCATCACTTCATGTTCTGTTGTCTTATGAGTCAATGCCTGAGTATCTCAAGGTCTGGCCATTCTCCTGATTTTCTTTCCTTTTTCTGGTAGGTTATGCCTTGAATGAGTGCCAAGATAATCTCTGCTGTTCTTGGGGGCACCTCATCTCAATATTCTTTATTGCTGGAGTCACCAGAATGAACCTGTGGTTGGTAGAACCACGTCAAATTCAGTATTTTAAAACACTCTCCACACCAGAACTTCTGACTTGTACTTCTGGACTTATTTTCCAGGGGAAGACACATATTTATTCCAAGTACCCTTATTTAACATGAACATATTTCATGGAGGCAAGTTCTCAAATTTAGAACATTCTGAGAAGATTTAGAAGTCAGCAGAGTTGAATGATTCAAAACTAATAGTGACCTCTAGTGACTAGAGAATTCAGTAGGTCTTCCAGAACAAGCTTAAATTTGTTGTAAACCCAGTATTTTATAAAAGTTTGGAATGGCATTATATTATTTAAGACAGGAAATTTTCACTATTATGCCTTTTTCAGCTGAAATCCATGATTTGTAGCTAAAACTGATATCTGCTTGAATGTTCCTTTCTTAATAATCCTTGAACATATTTTAATACCTTTATTCTAGTCTGGAAGTAATTAGACCTTACTGGAAGCACATCTGAACTTCTTTGCTGTGTGTTCTCTAGCACATAGAAGAGAAAATGAGAATACTCCAAATGACTTCACACCTCATCTCAAACTCTGTGCATAGATTTAATTTTACAGAATGCTGTCTCCTGTGGTCTGAGTCCCCAGGTAGCTTTTACTGAGAACTTCTCACATGGCTTTTTTTGATTAATCTGGAGATAATGTTCATTAAAAAATACAAAATATTGGCCTTTTCATGCCATGTTTCTCTAAGAGTTAATATCTCACTGCTGGAAATACATTGGATTTCTGCCCTGAGTGCACTCAGAGCGCTCAGTGCTCAGGTGTAGTAAAGTCATGGAATGGTTTGGGTTGGAAGGGACCTTCAAAGGTTTTCTGGTGCAAGCCCCCAGTCACTGACACCTCTTGTGCTTGGCACTGGATGGCAGATACAAATTTGATTTTATTCCTACTATTCAAATAAACATGACACGGGTCAGTGGTGGCTGTGATGGGTTATCAATGGGACTTGATGATCTTGAAGGTCTTTTCCAACCAAAATGATTCTACGATGGTGCATAGAGTAATTTATTACCAGATCACCTTTTAATATTCCCAGTATTATCCCACAGAATTACTGCAACAGCTGCACTTAATAACAGCTGTTTATTTCCTTTAGTGATATGCACTGAATTTTTTTTTTTTGTTAAATATGCCATTTTACTTGAGGGATATAATGCAGTATTACAGGGACACAATACAATGTTACTTAAGGGAGAGGAGACAAAAAACTTTGGAAAGAGAGGAGAAGAAATGCAAATTCTATTTAAAGCTCATCTCCACCAAGAGAAACTGCAGTAAAACATAACCCAAATGAAAGCAGTAATTCTTCCATTTGTCATTCTATTTAATTTAGATTTTACTGAAATGAAAATGTTGAGGTTGTTTTCTTTATTTTGTTTTGGGGTTGTTTTTTTTGTTTGTTTGTTTGGGGTTTTGGGGGGTATTTTATGGTTGTGGGGTTTTTTTGGTTGGTTGGTTTTTTTGTTTGTTTGTTTGTTTTTCTTTTTGGAGGAATTTTTTCAACTGAATGATACATGGAGATGGAAATATGACAGGTCAGAAGGAAGCAGAGCCAGAACACCACAGTTCTGGACAAACCAAACAGTGAGGACCTCAATGAGCAATTTCCATTCAATTTCAAGGAGGTGCTGCAGACTAAAAAATCTGCCCAGAGATGCTGATCATGTTGTTATGTAATCAGAGGCATCTGGCTCGCTGACAGAAGCTCGGGATACAACCCTTCTGCTGTGCTGTAACCTGAGTGAGGTTATGCCAGACACACCTTTTATCAGTCCTACAAATCCATATATTGAGTGTAACCCCAGCTCCTGTTGTGCGGGGAGTTTAACATTGCCTTGTTCATCACTCAGCCAGTCTTTATTCAGATGAGATCAATTGTGTGAAATATTTGGAGCCATTTAGATTAAACATCACTGAGAATCTGAGTCTCTTTAACCTTTGACATACACACAACTCATAACACAAATCCATGATTCGTTGTTCTGTTCATGTTTGCTTTGACAGATCCAGTATTTCCCCAGTTTGCTAAAGAGGAGATTTGTTCTTAATGAGTTTTTCATGTCCTTCCTGTGCCTTGATATTAAAAACTCTGGAGAGATATTGCTTCATGATGATTTCAGTGTCTGGTAGGACAGAAATCTTGGGTTATTTACTGTTAGATTCTGTACTTTTATGTAATTGCTGAACTGAGACCAGACTCCTCATGTGTGAGAAGAGGTGGTTGCTTGATTTAGTGTTTTGGTTGTGGATCCTTTTTCAGGAGAAGTTATTCTGATTGCATGGTAAAGAGATTTACATGATGGTGTTTGAGGTTCTATAGTAAAATTTACTATCAACAGCAAAATTTCTTGTTTGTTTTGTTGATTTTTTTTTTAATTTGAGAATTATACTAAAAGTGACAGCATTGAGTGAGTCTTTAACAGAAGTCACAGTGCAGCTATGGAGAAAAGCTATGGGAAAACATATAATTTTGAACTTGCTTGAATCTATTGAAAATTTAAGATATGAATTCCAAAAGCTAAATTCTTGTTTCGTGAACAGATGTTTCAAAAGCAATCAAGATTGCCCAAACCTTCTTGGTGTCCAGCACCTGAAAAAGTCAACCCTTGTAGGGTGCCTTTTGCGGGCTGTGGGGCTCTGCAGTAACATGGACTGTTCTCACCCTCAGGTGGCTGAAAGGACCTATTTTAAAAGAACAAGCCTTGATTGGTGTTTTTCCCTAGTTTGACTTTGATACCATCTCTTAAACCTTGTTTGGGGGAATTAAACTCAGTCATATTGGTTTATGTCCATAGCATTATCTCTGCCATCAAGGTTGGCCATTGGGGCTTGGAGCAGCCTGGGATAGAGGGAGGTGTCCCTGCCCATGGCAGGGGTGGAGCTGGATGGGCTTTACAATCCCTTCCAACCCAAACCATCCTGAGATTCTACGATCATAGAACTTTTTCAAAATTATGTCAGGAAAAAAAATATATCCGGAAAATTCTGGTAAAATCAAAAAAATGGAGTAATTAAAATGCATATCCTAGAATAATTGTGTCAATGAGAAATCTTTGAATAAATTGTTGTCAAAAGGGGCTTTTTTGGACAAAATAGCTGAAATTTAGCTCCCAGGTATTATTTGTAACTCTTAACTTAAAGCACCATTAATGATATGATACAAATCACTGAACTGTTTTAAGAAAATGGAGTTGCAACCACCTAAATTACAGAAGCAAACCAAATATGAAGCATCTGCCTCTGCATTGTGTGGGGTTTTTCAGAGCACTCCTCCAAAGCCGGAGTCACTGCTGATAGCACCACTCCCTCCTTTTTGTTTTAGCCCTTCTTTTTTTCTTTTTTCTGTTCATTTTTAACCCCTACTGAATTTTTTGGGGTAGCAAACCTTAGGGGGAAACGCAATTTGATGCTTCAGACTTGGAGAATTGCAGTGGCGGATGTTTGCCACCCTTCAACATTATTTACACCTCTCATTCTGAATGTAATAATATAATTTTGAGGGTGAATTATAGATGGTGATGCTCAGCTTACCAACTTGCAGCTTTAATTGCAGACTCAGCTGTGTCACAGACTGTCAGGGGGAGAGGCAGCTCCTCTTTGGGGCATGCTGGGGTTCCTCTAACAAATATTTAGGCGGAGAGCGAGTGCTCCGTGTTCTGCTTGTCCTACATTTATAGGTTGTAGCTGCAGGCACAGCACTCCCTGGCAGAACCTATTTAGAGATCACAACCTCACTGGGCTGGAGTTGAAAAAAACCCAGTGCTGCTCTCTATTTTAATTTTTTATAGTTCATTTCTGAGGTGACACACAGCTGCTGGAACAAGGCCTCAGATTAGGCCCTGTAGGCAGGATCTGGACTAATAAGATGTTGTGCTATGATTATTTCAAACTCTGCTTTGCCTGTCTCCATTACTTTTGTATTTTTCTGCTGCATGTAAAGGGAAAGCCAGATTTGAAGGTTATATTCGCTTACCCAAATGTCAAGTTCTGTGTGAACATCTCAGCTGACATTTTTCTCTCTGCTTGGCGAGGAATGATCCAAATGTCTGACAGTAGTGCTGCACCTCCTGCATCCTACTCGCCATGTTCAGACATGAAAGCTCGATTTGGTCTTTGTCTCAGAGAGCTGATAAAGACCTGAAGTTGGAAAATGTTAACATAATAGCTTGACATTTTGCTTCTTTTTGTTCAGTTTGGATTGAAAGGGACTTCATGTGTTTAATCTGAGGGAAACACACTGTGTGTGAAATATTTAATAGACTGATTACTTCCACTTCAGCCTTTGCTTGCACACACCTCTTCCAGCCCAGTACAACCCCCCTATTAGCAGCAGTTAATGCTTCCACAATGAGAGGTGATTCCATTTCTGCCATACTCAGAAGTTTATGGTGTGTGCTTGATGTCAGAGTTTCAGAAAGGGCATGAGAGTCAGCAGTGTCTAATTAGACATCTAATTAGTGGGCTGTGACTTTCTATTTCTAGCCATGTAAGCTCAAGGCTGAGCATTTCTGTTTCATTTCTGTTTCATCTGAGGTTACTTTATGGGAAGCATTTGAGGCATTGTGGACGGGAAACTTTTTGTCTGGGTGCACCGGGTTCCAAATATTATCCTGGGCAGACACAGAGCAATGCCTCCCAGCAACGGTAGCGATGGTCTGAGCTCTATCAGCTGTTTTACACAGCAACTTCTCCTCCCAGGACATTAAAAGGATTTGTGCACAACTGGAATCCTGCTCTGGAGCTGAGCCAGACCTGCAGGCTCCCAAAAAAGAGGGAAGTGTCTGTGTCTCACTCCAGCTGGACCAAGTAATGGGGAAGCCCAAGGGTCTCAGGGACTCCCAGGGCCAGGACAGGGCTGCTGCTGGCTGGGGTTAGAAACAAAAACCAGGGCAAAAAGCCAGACACAAAACTCCCCTGTTATGTGTTTCTTTCAAACACCACCAAGAGGTTTCTCTCTCTCCCCATTCCTCTCTCTCACTCCCCCTGGGTGTGCGAACCTAGCACAGCCAAAGTGGGATATTTTGTTTAGTGGTGTGTACAGTGAAAAGCTTCTCCAGGTTAGGAGCCTTGCAGATGATGTTTCACACTCCTTCCTTATGAGCAAGACTTTGTGCCAATTCTTGGTTTAACGAAAATTATAAAATAATTTACATTCCTTAAGTTGAGGGATTTTTTCTCCCATTTTTCCAATATTTTTTGAGTGTTCTAGGTTGACTTAAGCTTGTGTTAGACAAGACATTTTACAGAAATTATTGAAAAAGTCTGGAAAAGGTAAAGGCTGTTAAATAGAAATAAACTCATGTTTATTGGGTCAGACCCTGCTAACAAACTGCTGCTCATTTTATCCAGGCAGAGGAAGCCACCGGCACCGGCTCAAGCTTTTTAGAACCTTCTCTTTACATTGGAAATATTATCAATTATATGTGATCCAAAGTCTTACTGAAGAAGAAAAGTATGTTAAAATTATTTTGGAAGGAACTTATCCCTGATGCTATTGCACAACAGATGACAGGAAGAACTGATCCTCAGGAACCAATTTATTTTAGAGCTCTGTTTGGGAGAAAATTCACTGAGTGAAGGTCTGCTGTTGAAATAAATATTTTTAAAAAAACCAAAAAACATCCACAGGAGAACTCTTGCACTTCTCCTATTAACTTCAAAAGAAGCTTGTAAATAGGAAACACTTGGAACAGATTTTGATGCTGAATTGAAAGTAGAAGTGTGGGCAAATCAATTTTCAATGTTGGGGGGTTTTTTTAAACAGAAAATGCGAAAGAAAACTTTCTGAGCCATTTTTTTCCCTCCATTTGTGAGACTCACAAGGGAAATTATGTGATCCAAAGTGTAAGATGAGATGCATTGTTGGGATATCAGTCACAGGATATTCAAATCATTACTTTCACAAAATTGGTAGGTAAGCAACCTCTTTTGACAAGATCATATTTTGCTGTTTAAAGCCTGCTAGTACATAATGATATACTCAATTCATGTGACTGACAGAGGTTATTTCCTTCCTTTAAAATCTAAGCAAATAGTTTGACAAGAAAGGAATGAAACTAATTCATACTTTCTGTCACTGATCACGAAAACCAGGCTGTAAATATATAAAGTGTTCAGACAAGTAATATCTTATCTGATAATTCAACTCAGATTTTTGGACTGTTTCCATGGACTATATTGCTGGAATTCACTGTGTTTCCATTCAGAAATTATCCACATATAATTCCACTTTTTACTCTCTTATTTCTTCAGTTAATGTTTAGAAGTTATGGAACTGGGGCTTTAGATTTTGGAAATGCTCATTCTAGAAGTTCCTTTGATTTTCCTTCTGCTTGGTATTCATTTTTCTTTCTGTAATTGCTGTCCATGTTATTCAGTGCTGTTTGAACTTCTATGGTGCATATATTAACTTTAGTAAATTGAGAATCTCAGTGATAGAAAACCAAGAGACTCTGAGGGATCAGTAGCTGAGTCATTGGTTTGTAGTGCTGTGCTGAGGTCCTGTGACATCCAAAACCTCAGCAAGGGTCTGGCAGGTGTGCTGCAGGAATTGGAGGACACCCATGCTAATCTGGATCACCAACAAGAGGTTGGGCAGGGGACCTCAGGGGATCTGAAATGGCAATAGGCAGGTGAATTTAAAAAATTAAATCCAGCCCTGACATTTTACTGAAAGGAAAATGGGAGTGTAAAATCTCACTCCATGAATTCTTAGAATGCTTTGGGTTGGAAGGGACCTTAAAGCCCATCCAGTGCCACCCCTGCCATGGCAGGGACACCTTCCACTGTCCCAGGCTGCTCCAAGCCCCAGTGGCCAACCTGGCCTTGGACACTGCCAGGGATCCAGGGGCAGCCACAGCTTCTCTGGGCACCCTGTGCCAGGGCCTCCCCACCCTCCCAGGGAACAATTCCTTCCCAAGATCCCATCCAGCCCTGCCCTCTGGCCCTGGGAAGCCATTCCCTGGCTCCTGGCCCTCCAGCCCTTGGCAATTGTCTCTCTCCATCTTTCCTGCAGCTCCTTCAGGCCCTGCAAGGCCACGCTGAGCTCACCCCAAAGCTTCTCCTCTCCAGGCTGAACAATCCCAGCTCTGGCAGCCTTTGCTCCCAGCAGAGCTGCTCCATCCCTCTGATGGTGCTGCTGCCTCCTCTGGGCTCTGTGCAGCAGCTCCAGCTCCTTCCTGTGCTGGGCCCCAGGGCTGGGGCAGCTCTGCAGGGGGGGTCTCAGCTGAGGGGGCAGAGGGGCAGAATCCCCCCTCCCCTGCTGCCCACGCTGGGGCTCAGCCCAGGGCAGGGGGGTTTGGGGTCCCAGCGCTCACGGCCGGGGCAGGGCCAGCTCTGCCCCACAGCTCCCCCAGGGCCTCTCCCGGGGCTGCTCCCTCTGCTCAGCCCCAGCCTGGACTGATCCCGGGGGCTGCCCTGACACAGTTTCACCATCTTTGTACCACGTACAAAAACTTGCTGCCCTGCATGGTCTCTTGAGGCAGAAAGAACAATTCCAGCTTTGCTCAAAATATTAAACTATTAAGAATATCAATCTGGACCAAGGCCCATTTTTATTGTCAATTCCTTTTTTCAGTGGATAATTTCAACATGTTTCTATTAAGAGTAATTCACATCACCATTGCTCTTCAGTGCTGTTGTCTAAGGATATCTGGGCTTCTTTCCTGTATTTTGTCTGCAGCTTTCTGTTTATAAACCCCTTGTTTTGGGCTCGAACTGCAGGCTTGGGTCACCTGCATTCTGCTGAAAGTGCAAAAGATCCGTGGGCCACCAGGAGTTAATTAGGATGAAATTCTGTGGGATGAGTCCAAGGGATGCATAGTTAAAACTTCTGTGATAAGCAATGGAGCAGCACAATTCCTACAGTATGAACAGCCCTTTTTGTGCTTATGCTGATTAAGCACTTTCTGATTAGCTGGCTTAGTTTTCCCAACTAAATCCTAACCCTCCAGACTGTTTCCTGTAGCCACAGGCATGATTCCATCTGAAATGTGCTTTTCTGTCTTTCAGTCAGACAGCCAGAGCACCATTAGAACCTGATGCCACAGCTAGGTTAAGGAAATTACTCTCTAATCCACCTAAAATATTTTAATCCACTGGATGAAATAAGAACTAAATGCATTTTCAACCATTTTGCAGTGATCCATGTCTGGAGAGGGAGTGACTCAAAGGAGAAGAGACACCTCCCTGAGGGCTCTGGAGTTTTCTCCCTGCTGAAATGAGCTGCTGCTGAGGTGAGGGGATTTTTGGAGATCTCCCTCATCCCACAGGCGTGGCAGGAAATGGTCCCCATCAGTTAATTCAGTACTTATTCAGGTACTTCCCTTATTTTGTTTCCAAAGGAATGCAGGTAACTTCCACCATCCAGGTTCATTCTCTTGATTTCAGGTTATTATCTGTATGCGGAAAGGATATTTTATATGAAATAAAGCTGTTTAACATCAACCTAAAACAATCTGCTGGCTTCTTGTTACAAGTGCTTTGCTCTGGGTTTTTTTACACACAAGTTCTTTCTCAAGATGAGAAAAATTGTTTCCATTCTGGAGCACTGTTCTGACAACTTACTGAATTAAATAAAACTGGGATCCACATTACATGAACTAAATGTTTTAAATGGAGCTATTTTATTCGCTGACATGTAACACTGCCAATGTGTTTGCTCTGCTAACTGGGATTTCTGTTCTCTGTTATACAATATCAAGCCTGATACTGTAATTTTCTAAAGGATCTCTGGGTATCAAACCAAGTTTCCATTGATTTAAAAATGTCTCTGTGATAAAATGGAGAAGTTATTAAAGTATTTTCTTCATGGAAGGATATACCTGTCACTATTTTTCACTGCAATCATGCTTGAAAAATTGCTATGCTCCTTGTTCTATCCAAGCTGTCTATAATTAATATTCCATAATGTGTAGGAAACCAAAATACCTTTGCTAACAGCTGGATAGTGTGTACCTAAATTTCTGCCATCTGGTCCTGCAGTCTTGGCTAATACAGGGGGCTGAACTTATCATAAAGTCAATATTCAATAGAAATACAAATTAGGAGGGCTGGTGAGTAGAAGAGCAAAGGGGAAAATTGAGTATATATAGCAAGGAGATGGAATTTTACAGTTAATTCTTCACCTAAAATACTTCCTCAATGTGTCTTTATACATTAGTTGGATCACAGTTCAGCACCTCAAAGCAGAAGCTGAACTGTTTTAATATGCAAATGGATTCAAATGTTAATCAATACCCTGTCTTTAGCCCTTTGCCCTCTCCGCCCTGTCACAGAAAATGTGCCCAGACCCCTACCCTTACATCCCACCTCTGCCTTTAGCTGGCCCTGGTGTTCCTGTTGCCTGGATACAAGTGGAACATGTGGAGGAATGCTCCTGAGCTGCCGTGGGATGGCCATTTTATCACAGGGATTTATCCGTGGATTAGCTGGGAAAATGGCTCAGCCTTTTATGGATCACCCTATGGAGGCAGAGCTCACTGGGCTGCTCCCACAACGGGCCTTGCTCTGCTCTTCTTTCACACCAGGGGGCTGATGCTTTCCTGCCAATATCAGCAACCTCCTGGGCAGAACTATCCAACTCCCAGGAGTGTTAAACTCCAAGTGGATTTATGTCCTGTCATAGATTCCTTTGGGGTATCCGACCACCCTCGTCCCAGACCTCTGTTTTCTTCCAAATTCTCTTTAACAACAGGAGGAAATGAGGATCAACCAAGATGGAAAGGAGCTGTTGCAACAGAAAAGCTCGGACCAGGATACTTCCTCTTGCCTTCCCAAAAAAAGACTGTATTGAAATCAGTCTTGAGGGGTCAATATGGATCTCACAGGTTCTGACTTCCTTCATAGCCCATATTAGCACAACTTCCCAATTTAATCCCTTGGGGAATGCTCAGCTCTTGTTGTGCTGCAAGGAAAGTAACCCAGAACTCTGTGTAAATCAAGTTATCAGTGAGGGTGTCTATTTTCTGAAATTCTCCTAATTTGTGAGAATTGCAACCATTTACTGACACTTTGAGAGTAGAATGCCCAGAAGACCGATAAAGAAGGATGTTCCTGAAGTTTTCTGGCTGAAAGGAAATGCCAATTTTTGTTGCTAGCAAGGAGAGGGTCCATTGTGTTTCCTTCTCTCTGGTGTTTGGCACTTCCCAGCATAGAAGAAAAAAATTATTTACCAAAAGTAAGAAGGAATAGTGATCAAAAGTGGCAAAAAATGTATGCTTTCCATATTTTATTTCATATGCATGCAGGACCTTGGATCATAGCAAAGTTATTGTCTTGGCAGCTGATAAAAGGCGTATATTTTAGACATATCAGTGGTAAGAAGCTCATCTCTAAGTAGCAAAATACAATTTTACCTGGATTTTTAATTTAATCTTTGGGAGGGTTTGCAAAAACTGAGCTTTTTACAGTGAAGTTTTCATATAAGGAGCAATTAGGAATACGTTGGGCCTATTTGTTTCTCTGGAACAACACAGCTGTTTAAAAACACAAATAGTAAAAAAAATGCATATTATGCATTATGATCCTTTAAAAGCTGCCACTGACTCGTGTAAGAAGCTCTATTGTTATTCCATAAAAAGCAGTGCTGTTTAAAAGCATTTAGACAATGGAAGCCTTTCTTGTAGAAATTCATTACACCAGCGTCTGTTAAAAAATCATGTTTTGCCTTGTAGTGTTTTCTCCTAATTCTCAAAGCCAAGAGGACCACACAATCTTAGGCTGGCTTTGCATGATTATGCAGAAAGAGTATTTAAGCATTAGGAACTTTAATTATGCAGAAGCTTTACAGAGGGATTTTAAATAAAAGATTTGTGCACATCATATTATAATGAGCAAAGTAAATATATTTCTAGCACTTCTATGAAATATTGCTGTGCTGAGGACAGGGCAATTCAATCAATAACAATAAATGGCTTTTTCTTTTATTCCTCAGATACCAGAGTGTTTAAATCTCTGTTAGCTTCATGTAATTGATCAGAATTTCTCAGAAAGGCTGTGTGCTGTTTCCTGCACTGCCTAAGGAGCCCTGACTGCAGCAGGAGTGTTGATGCAGGTAAGTGGCCACATCTGTTTCAGTCTGGTTCTCCATCACCTGGATCCCACGGTGAGGTGCCAGATGTTCTGCTCAGCTGGGTAAGACCTGCTCGTTAGCAGCTCAAAAATATTTTGAAGAGCAAAAAGATAGGAAAAAAAAAATCCTCTTGACTCTCACCTCTGGGAAAGTCTCAGAACCTCTTATAAATCCCACAGAAGTGTTTTCTTTTTGCCTTTTCTAGAATTTAAAAAGGCCATTTAAAAAGGCCTCTTAGCTGGACTTGTAGCCAAGGCATCACTTACAATATTTTGGGTCCCAGCTGTTAGGAATGGGCTCAAAATCTGACCAAAAGAATTGTGCTGCTTATTTAAATTTTGAGGGTCACAATAAAGATATGGTTGCAACTGGCAACAACTTAGAAACCAATAATGTGGGGCTCTGGAGGTGAAGAGAATGCCACCTTTAAACACCTCACAGTTCACATCATGATCCCACTAAGCCCCTCTCCCTTGAAATTCAAATATAAGTATCATGAATATGCATCCATCCTAATTCAGCAATTTATTAAGTATTTGATTGTTATTTAAATATTGCTGCATGTCCCTTTATAAAATGCATTAGGTGTCATTAAACTGAAGTTCTGTGTGTGAAATCTTGTGTCCATGAGTTGGGTGGAAAAAGCACATTGATTTTTTTAGTGAGATTTTCAGGTTTAATCATAGCTACTAAATGGTGTGAATTTCAATATGTGCTCTCACCTTTTGCATGTGGCCATTTGAAATTTAGATCTGTGTATAATGAGGAATGATTGATCCACAGTTGTCTGTGGCATTCTGAGCAACTTTAATGAGCTAGCAAGCAACATTTATTTAAAAAATTTGTCTCATATATTCTAAAAAGAGACAAAGAGTCTGTGACATGTTAAGGAGTTCTTATAAGATGGAGAGAGACAATTGCCAAGGGCTGGAGGGCCAGGAGCCAGGGAATAGCTTCCCAGTGCCAGAGGGCAGGGCTGGATGGGATCTTGGGAAGGAATTGTTCCCTGGCAGGGTGGGGAGGCCCTGGCACAGGGTGCCCAGAGAAGCTGTGGCTGCCCCTGGATCCCTGGCAGTGTCCAAGGCCAGGTTGGCCACTGGGGCTTGGAGCAGCCTGGGACAGTGGAAGGTGTCCCTGCCATGGCAGGGGTGGCACTGGATGGGCTTTAAGGTCCTTCAAACCCAAACCATTCTGTGATTCTATTCAATTATTCTAAGATATTATAGTCAAACATCTGGTTAGAGATTGCAATTTAATAAGCACTGACACCATTTCCCACAACACAGACAGGAGTCCTGTACCCCAAACCCATTGATTTGGCAGATAAGTCTGGAGGAACAAGGGGCACATTTGGTTTCTCAATATACCTTGATTGTGGCCTAGGAAGTTATTTTTGACTAAACTATTCATTAAGTTGTTTGAGTGGTGTCATTCACAAAGAACAGCCAGAGCACTACAGCTTGTTCTTACCCCTCACAAAAATAGGAGATGTGTCCCCAAAAAAAGTGCAACATTTGCTTTTCAGCTTTGGGCGACAGACACACAAAATAAATACACACTTCCAGCCTTCTTCTTCCACACTCTCTTTCTTGTAAACCTCTATTTTACAGACCTTAACATTTACAAAAGAAAAAATACATGAGAATAGAAGACTAAAAGGAAAAGCACTGAAATAAATAAAAAAGTAAGTACCTCAGTCATAACTCTGGTCTAAATTGGAAAGAAACATCCTAATTACAAAGAATCACTCTTTTTTGCTAAGTATAGGTTATTACCGAATCATATTATCAATCATAGCTGTTCACAGAAAAATATAAAATGCTGAAATAACAGTAATTTCAGAAGAAATCTGCTTCTAGCCAGATCTGACTCTGTCCAAGGGAGGAATCAGTAGTCATTCCCTATCTCTGGTTTCCCCTTCTTTACCAGTTGCCAGGAGAACTTGGCAAAAAACCCCCAAGTGTAACATGGAAGTGGCCTTGTTTTGTCAAATAATTCGCTTTAGTCAGGGTGGTGATGAGCAGCATCCCTTGTCAACCACCACTTTGACTTTTGCATTCTGCTGATCCTGAGCATGGCAATGGCAGAAAATTATGGGCTCTGTTGGTTGCTCTTCAAAATGACTGGGTTTATTACTTTCTGGGGTTGTAATTTATGGATTTAGATAATTACACAGACTTGAATCTCAAGTATCTCATCATTACACTTGGACAACACTAAATATTGCAGTTAAGAGCTGAAAAACTTTCTTCGTAAACTGTATCACTAAGCTACATTTCAGCAGCTTCAAATTATTTTTTCTGTATTGTGATGACAATAATATCTGTTTTGGCCCTTAATATGTACAGATAAATCTATTTTGGGGCAATACTTCTCTGAGGTGTGGAGAGCCTGTGGGGGCAGAGTTGCTGAGCATTTGTTCCTCCAGACTGTGTAGTTCATCTGCCTCTTTATTATTTGTACAACACAGGAAAGCTTTTCCAGGACCAAACTTTTTTTCAGGGAAATCTATGTATTTTCCCTTGTAGTCTACTGGCACTGTGAAAGGAACATGAACTGGTGGATACAGTTGTTTTCTCAACCCTGAAGTCTTGAAGAGAGCCCAGGCTTCCTCTTGGCCTGCAAGAGATTACCTGGTGTTTCTTCTGGAGTTGTGAATCCTTGTCCAGCCTTTCCACAGTTCCTCCAGCTGCATATGACATTAAACAGTTCAGTTCTTGCTTCTTCTGCAGCAGCTATCTTTCATGAATAATAAAACTCGCTGTAGAAGAGAAGAATTTGTATGAGACAAATTGGAGGGGGGCAGGGGGAGATCCTTCCATAAGAAATAGGACATGATTTAAAATCCAGCACGTAAATCATAGGCCTGCTTAACAAAAGGAAAAGTGTCTCATAGTGCCATATTTGGGATATTGGGAAGAAACTCTAGTAACATGGGCAGGGACACCTTCCACTGTCCCAGGCTGCTCCAAGCCCCAGTGCCCAACCTGGCCTTGGACACTGCCAGGGATCCAGGGGCAGCCCCAGCTTCTCTGGGCACCCTGTGCCAGGGCCTCCCCACCCTCACAGGGTGCAATTTCTATCAGACCCAGAATGATTTATGCCAGTAAGCCAGACTCCAGTCCAGCAGCCTTTTTGCTACCACAGCACTGAAGGCCAGTGATGGCACTTTTCATATTTCTCTTTTTCTGAAGGAGGACATTTCAGTCATTGTGGGCCATTTTCACTGAACACTTTACATGTATTAGAACATTCTCAGAAGCGTTTTGTGGTGTGCATTGCAAGTTCAGAAGAAAAAGAGAGGCCTGAACCACCCATTTCTTACAGCTGATGCATATTGAGCAGTTCCTATGTTACCTCTGCCTGCAGTGCTGCTGTTTACATGGAGAAATGTAGAAGCAGTTGCTTTAAAATCGCTGTGCAAACTTTGATGCGCATTCCCGTGTGTGCACATACACTTTGCTGCTACAAACAGAAGCGGAGGTATAATTGCCTTTGCTCAGTTTGGCTCCCCTCCAAAAATGATGCAGAAAGTCACTTCTCAAAACTGTCCTCAGCTGAACTTCCAAAAGTCCTGGAGCTGACTTTCCAGGAGCCATATGTGTGGTTTGGGCACACGTTGCTATTTTGCTGTGTGCTGTGGGAGGGATGCACAGGAGGACATAGAAAGAGCTGCATTTCCATATGTAGGATGACTTTTTTTGAAAGGGAAAAACATGTATGACCAGAATTTGCCTCCACAGTTTTGGGGAATGATGCAAAAAGAACATATACAGCAGAGACGAGAGGCATATGAGCTCAGGCAGGCTCTGAGAGAGGACACGGGGGAATTACTGATGAGAGAAACTTGTTTGTCTGTGTCGGGATCAAAGGGGCAAAACGGAGTCCATAGCACTCACCATTTTTTAATTATAAACTCCAATTAAGTGATGCAGAATAATCTTCAGCATTCCATCTGGCAGCTATGAGGAGAGAGGGAGAACAGCAGCTAATGACATTAATCAAGGCTTGAAGCAGACAGGTTCAAGTACTGCAGGCTTTGCTTAAAAAAATGAGCTGAGGACAGGGTTAGTCTTTGAATAACATTCCAAAAAAGCTTCATGCAGCCCGAGAGAGAGGAGCAGCATTAACCTGGGCCTCTTCCTTTAACCCTTAGGCTGCTGGCCTGTTCAGACTGCAGCCAGATGCCCAGAATGCTGTCATTTACTACTGGTTGCTCAAATCATACAGGGGGTTAATACTGAAGTGCGGGAAAGAACTTTTAGGAGCACCACTGCCAGACACTGGAGTCTGCTTAGGGAAAAAATTGTGAATCTGGTCCTCATGTCACAATTGGCTCAATAAGCAAACCATAATCTTTTTCTTTTTTAAATTATTTTAACAAGTGATACTTGAAATCACCAGCCCATTTTTACATGTAACGAGACGGTTGGGATTGGACATTTCTCCCAGACCACAAGAGACAGGACAAGGAGAAATGGCACCAAGCTGTGCCAGGGGAGGCTCAGGTTGGACAGCAGCAGGAATTTCTCCATGGAAAGGGTGCTCAGGCCTTGGCAGGGGCTGCCCAGGGAGGTTTGGAGTCGCCATCCCTGGAGGTGTCCCAGGAAGGGCTGGAGGTGGCACTCAGAGCTCTGGGCTGGGGACAAGGTGGGGATGGGCACAGCTTGGACTGGATGGGCTGGGAGGGCTTTTCCAATTTTAAGGTTTATTCAACAGAATCTTTGATATTGGGAAAGGAGGAAACCACAAATCATGGAAGAAAATAAATATTAAAAAATAGAATGCATTTCTTTTGTATCTATGTTTACATACCACTGGTGCTTTTGTATGGTCTAGCTCTTACCTACGTTTTAAACCACAATAACTGGCACAAGTTGAATCCTCAGAAAGAGGCTTCACAATTTCTGTAGCAATAAGGTATTTCTATCAAATGTTGAGAAAGAATTAAAAAAATTAAATAGGTATTTGGATGGATAAACTTTATTTTCACTACTGAGTTAATAACTTCCATTTATATCATGTTAAAGATTTGAAATTTTGGAAGCAGCAAGTTTATACCAGAATTGAGAATGAGCCATTCTCCAGATCCAATGGGGAACAGTAACAGACCCTTTACTGAGGAGGGATTGTTGGGGTTTTTATGTGACTCTTTTTCTTCTGTACATGTTTGAGTAAAATTGGATTATTCCCATCAAAATTACTTATAGACTGAAAGATTTTTGGCCTAGGCTGAACACCAAGCTTGATCTAAGATTAAAATTCTCAGAACCTTAACTTTTGGACAGAAACATGAAAGTGCCAAATGTCTGCCCAGTAAAAATCTGAACTAATAATTTAAGAATGAAGGCATCAAAAAGTTCCCCTGAGAAAGTTACTTTTTATATGTTGCTTCCCAGTGTTTACCCAACCTCACTGCAGAGTCTCCAAAGGCACAGGTCACCTCTGCTTTATTGCACAGAATTTTCATCATTCAGGAGTAAAACAGCCCAAAAGTTGCAGGGTCATTTTTATCAAAATATCACTCATTTCTGGAAGTTTTGGTCTCACTAAATGAGGCTAATAGTAAAAGTAGTTTCAGTATTTTCTTTTACTCTGTTGGGAAGATTGGATCCATTTAAGCTTCATTAATGCAATGATATAAGTTTAAATACTGCTATATATTACATGTTTCTACAGTTGCTCATTCAAAGGAGAAAGAAAATCAAGCTGAATTTGACCAAGAGAAGCAATAACTGATTCTTTCTTTCCACATCAAGGAGTAGGGGGAAAGAGATCATTTGAACGTGCTGAAATCAATACAGAATATCTGTAGATATTAAAGATTAGGGTCAATAGAGCATTACCTCAAACATTTGGATATTTGAGAATTTTATGGACTAAAAATAAATAATATTAAGCCTCTGAGGAAATTCTCAGGGAGTTAAGGGGATAACTTGATGCCAGCAAAATGAGAGAGTTCAGCTGAGGATGGAACGTCTCTCTTTCTCCTGACTTTTGGCAGGTGAAATTTTTCAGTATTTAGAAACTGAAAAGGGCAGAAACAATAGCTCCAGTATTTTTGTCTTTAGATAAATACAAATTATATTAAGCTATATATAGGGGTTTTTTAAATCATTCTAATTTTGAGTACTTTGGGGTAATTCTTATGACATGATATCGAGTCAGGATTTCTTTTACTTTTTTTAATTATCAGAATGAATTTATGTTCACCAATAGGTTTTTCTTCCTTGTTTCTGGTTTGTATTGACCACAGGGCAGGCCATGGCAGTAAATCATTGACATCTGCTCTGCTGCCTCTGCAGAGTCATTTTCCATTTCCATCTGCCAGAATTCCCAAGGAAACACCGCAGCAGTTGCACCTGATTTCTTGGGATGCTGTCCCCATTTGTGAGACGTCCTTCTGGTGCTGAGACAATCCCCAGGTGGGGAGGTTCCTGTTTGAAGGGTTTCATTTCCATGGTCACTGCTGGCAAACCACCTCCATCCACTCCTCCCTTCCCAGGAACCCTTAATGACCCTTTCCGAGGATAACACAGCCTGTGGAGGAGGTTAACCCTGGAAGCACCCAGGGGATACAGTGAGAACGTGATCCTGAATGGATAAAGCTGGAAGATTTCACCCCCCCATCTGTCAGCAGTCATTTTGTGCTGCTGCTCAGTGCACTTCCATGGGAAATAAGTTGGGAAGAAACAGGAAAGCTGTTCCACCATATGTTTTTGGAACGGAATCAAAAGGAACATATCAACTGTAATTGGGAAAAATTGTTGGTTTGTTTTTTTTTTCCCTAGGAAAAACAGCGTATATGAAAGTGGTTGATAAGGAAGAGTTTCTCCCCAGTTTGTGCTAAAGATTTTTTGAGCCCACAGCTTCTGTGCAAATTGACAGCAACTCACTAATTGTCTTTACTTTCACTTTTCTTCTTGCCTGGAAACACAGGCCAACTTTCCTCTGTGAGTTCACCATTCAGAGAGAACAGTTCTCCATTAAAAACAAGCTCATCTGCTCGGGATTAGATGCATATGGCAGCAGTGGGATCCAAGGGAATGGATCAGCTGCCCTGTCTTAGCACCAGAATTCTCAGCTTGATGCTTACATGGACTTTTCATTAAATTCATTACTCTTCAATAATGTCTCTGCAAAAGAGACAGATAATCCTTAATGAAAAGGTTTTTCCTTAGGATCAGTTAGTCTAAAGGTATTGAGCTTCCACTAAAAGAAATATCTGATTTGAATTGCTGTTATCT
The DNA here is from genome assembly GCA_013398115.1 of Falcunculus frontatus. Taxonomy (NCBI): domain Eukaryota; kingdom Metazoa; phylum Chordata; class Aves; order Passeriformes; genus Falcunculus; species Falcunculus frontatus. The sequence goes on from VZRV01004038.1 coordinate 70,180, forward strand.
CCTGAGAAGGCTGATTTGATTTCCTTCTCCAAGCTAAACTTCACTGTTGTTTGCTCTTACTCCAAACATACACAAGATATTAGTTTAGCTGCGCCTTTATACTCAGAACTAATCTCTTCACTTTGCTAGGATATTCACTTTTCCAAGATGGATTAAAACACGTACAGGAAAAAGAACCAAAAAGAGCCCTTTTGACACTTATGCAAAAACATAAATAGGGAACTCTGAACAACCTGGTCTAGTGAAGGTGTCCCTGCCCATGGGGTTGGAATGAGACGATCTTTAGGGTCCCTTCCATCCCAAAGTATTCTGTAATTCCATGGCTTTATGTTATATGTTCACTGAAAGGGAAATGTTCCAATACATTTCACATAATTACATTTTTACCCCTAGCTTTTCAGTTTATTCTCCTGAATGGAGAGGTTGATTTCTAAGCATTAGCAACACATTAATATTTTTTACAATAAGCAAGATAAATACCTTAAATATTATAAAAAATATCTATTAATTGACAAGTATGGACAGAACAAAAAGAGTTTTCTGTTAACAGAGCTGCGATAGTTCTGTACAGGGTAAGATGGAAACACAGTAATTTCCTTGGATAACCAGACTGTTGCTTGCATTTTCTCCTTGCAGGGTGCAAGTGCTAATGCTGCATTTGCCTGATGAAACGATGGCCAAGGCAATCAGTTCCTGTCAGTAAAATTCAGCTTAAGGTTTATCGTGGAAATCCACGAAAAGTGATGTAGACTGTTACAACTGAATGTAAGGTCACAAAATTATTTTTTAAATTATTGATATGATACTGTTTTCACTGTAAGGAATGGAAATATCTTAAGGATTTAAGTAACATAGAATTTACTCATTCCAGAACCAGGCCTATCTTTTGATTAGTTGTCACTTTATCTAAACTGGAGCTAAATACAATTTGGGATTAAAAAATTCATAGGGAAGCACGGGGACATGGCTCTATAAAGTTCCTGTGGCTCTGATGGAGTGTAAATATAGTAATAGTATTTTTTAATATTGAACTCATGAGTTTTGGGCTGGATAAGCAAATATTGATTTAGCAGTTGCAAAGGAATTCAAATACTGGGTCTCAGTCACCATTTCACTTTTATTTTATATCCACGGATCTGTTATTGATAGAGAGTGGAAAAGTCAATCCTTCATTTTAATGTGGTTAAGATGAAATGTGGGATGGAGCAGGAATACTTATTCAGGTTGAATTGAAAATTGTTTGCAAAAGCAAAGATTCCTGAAAGAAATATCAATTTTTTTTAGCCTATTACTTTCAAAATATACAGGATATGACAATTTTCTACCAAACCACTGCAGATTTCCAAAGCAACTCTATTAAGCTACAACAATAATTTTTTGGAACAGTGATAAATTGGATGATCTTCAAGGTCTCTTCCAATCCAAACTATTTGATGATCATAAAACCAAAACCAAGGGGCAGATCTACGTTTACCCAAGGGTCTGTTGGCTTCAATGTCTCCCTCATTAAGCTCATCCTCAGTGCTCTCTTTAAGTCTCTTTAATTTGACTCTTCCTGGAAGAGTTTTGTGGTTATGTTTGAGGAACATAAATATTATTTAGGTTACTTCTCTCTAGACTGCATGGAATTTAAGAACTAATGGAAATAAAGATGCAACTTCCTTGACATTTGCTAGTTTCAAGTATTTTCAATAGTAGCTTCAATGAACTGGTTGGATATTTTTCCATTAAATGAAGTCTCATGGGGAGGTGGGGGCAGGGAGCAGCAGTAATGCAGGTTTTAAGGAGCAGAGCCCTCAACCAAGAGCAGGATTGATGATGGGAGCGCCTCTTCCCTTTCTCTGCAAAGCCAATTTCCGACCCACTGCAAGCAGCGGACTGAACTAACCTTACAGCTTTAACTTGTGAGAGGTTAGAGGTGCTGACAAAGACACTTGAACATGAGAGGGGATTTTAAAATCTTTTCTAAGCTTTGCCTTGACTGTGCCAAGGTGCAGGATTGGCTGTTCCAGGTGTTGCAGCTTCCCCAGCCACCTCCAGCAGGAGCTTGAGCTCAGGGGCTGGATCCTGTCTGGAGCCAGACCACAGATAATGATAGAGGCAATTAATAGTCACTTGGGAGATGGCAATTAGCAGGGAAATACTCACTGCATTCCTCCAAATCTGATAAACTTCTACCCCAGTGCTGCTCTGGCCATCAAGTATTCCACAAGGAATGGCCGCACCAAGCAGCCCAGGCAAGTCTTGCTAATATACAAAATATTTTGGATATTCAAGGCAGATGAAACTATAAATACTCTGAATACATATCAACTGTTACAGGATTAAAAACATGTTTGGTCACCACCCATTATTTGTTTAATTGCATGTTCATTTTAGGAAATCATAGCTGTAAGTGAAACAAAGGAATGCAAAAGGTGCTGAGAAGTTACTAATGGCCAATAAAAGAGATGTTTCCATAGAAACAGCCTTTCAGCATTGATCAGGTAGTTTATTAACTCAGTCCTATCACCTGGATTTCACAGGCATCACATGTTTCTATTTATGACTGTGTTTCTCATCTCTCTCCTGAATTTCAGTGTCACCTTGAATGCTCCCATTGTGACTCCTGTGGTCATGTAGAGTGGATTCAATAACATTCCTACCGAGGAGCAGGAGCCCTGCCTGCTTAGGAGACAGAACGTTCCTTGGCAAACAGCTAGGCCATGGCTAAATTCCGCCCTCAAAATCCTATTATCTTAAAATTACTCTTTAAATGTAAATGAGGGCTTACAAGGCAGAAATGCTTTACACTTTTGTGTTTGCCTGGAATGAAATAATACAGCTAAGCCTACTAAAAAGCTGATGTATTCATTGCATATAAATGTTTCAAGTAGGGAGCAATAAAACCTCCGTCTAAAATTAGAAAGAAATGGAAATTTTTACTTCAATTATATAGAATGTTTTGCCAACTTCTGAAATTTAGCAGCATTTCTTACGGATGTGGAACGAAAGAGATTTAAATATAAATTGATTCTAGGTAACTCTTTCAAGGAATGATACAGCTGACAAATTGTGTGCTTTTTGCTATATAATTCCATAAAACACTCCAGTCAAAGACTGAAGACAGTGTAAGAAGTTTCATCCTAAATGTTCAAAGTTGAATAGTTGCAAAAAAATTCAAATCCAGGGGTTTGGGTATAAATGTTAAAGACTCTTGATACCTACTGAGATCGTGAGGAGGAGATAAATTCTGTGTACATCTGAGGCACAAAGCAATGGGAAGCAACAGGAGATGAGTTATTTTTTCCAGTGATAATAAAAACTCTTGTGAGAAAATGCTTAATATAAATGAATTAATAAAAATATATGCCTAAATCCTTTATTGAAGAACACCACAGTAATGATCACAGTAATTTATTTTCCTGTACTATAATTACTTTTTGAAATTAAATGTTCCTACATGATGATTAGGTTTGATCGGAAGCAGCTATTCCTATTTCAGCCCTTTGGAATGAGAAGAGTCCTGTCATTTTTTGTTGTTTCATAACATCACAAGCACATGATGTAGGTTTAATTTTTAGCAGGCTATGGTCAACCTCTCTGACATCCTTCAAAATGATTCAGTGAAGAATCCCAACTATCCCATAATAAAAATCTCTTTCTGCTTCTGTTCTGTATGTTTAAAGTGTGTCTGAAAATGAAAGCAAAATGAAGAATCTATAATTCCTAAATTCAAGTCAAGTGCCTGATGCTAAAACTCATGTGGATCAATGTTTCTTATCTTTAACCAGATATTTACCAATTTTAGAAATCAAATAGGAAGAAGATGGTTTTTTGTCTATAATCTCCTGTTCTTATCCTTTAATGACTGTTATAAGGAATTATCTTGACATGCCAATGAGAAAAGAAAGAGATAGAAAAATGGAGAGTGATCAGTCAAACGAAAATGAATTCTCTGGAATAAATGACAGTCATTTACAAGAAGCAATTACACACATCTGTAAAATAACTTCACTGTGAGTAGTGCTTGTACACAACAGCAATATCTGACATTTCAGATAGGTTCAAATGGAATGGTGTTCTTTGTAATATTGTTTCTTTAACTATGAAAGAAAAGCACGTGTCTATGGCTACTCTTTTGCTCTGAAACACTGTTGTAGCTGCTGGTTCTGTTTAGAACTTATGAAAGGTTTCCCATCAGCTGACAAACCACTGAAGTATGGGCAGACATGTCCGTGTCATGAAGAAACACCTGGAGGAAAGGTATAATATTCCAGCTGCCACATGTGAGTGAAGGCAGGGCACTCTCAGCTCAACAATCTCCTTCCCTCTGCACATGAGATGCCCACAATGTGCTGGAAAACAATCTCTATTTCCAGTAAACACCCAGGGGAGGGCCAGATCTATCAGAAGGTGCTGCAGCAGCTGCCCAGCCCAAGGTCACCTTTAGGATGATTAGATTATCCCTGTGGCTGCAGAGATGCAGAATCTTGGTATCAGAAGGCTGTGAAATCTCTCTGTACCTCCAGCCCGGACCCCACGACACAAAACTCCACAAACACATCCGAGAGAGTGGAGCAGCCACTGTCATGGAAAATTATTTGAAAGATACATTTGATGCAATACTTTTGCCCACCAACATCTGGAGCAGCTGCCAGCCACATCCCTGTCTGCTTTCAGCAGCCTGTGGGCTTGACTATTCTTGTGAGTGATGGCATGACTGGAAGATCTGTGCTTCTAATTCTTCCAGGGTTTTTCCTGTTTTGTGAGCTAATTTGCTAAATCCTTTTCTGAACAGACAGTGCAATAAAACCCCTCCCCTCCTGCTACCAAAACATCTCAGCTTGTCTCCAGCAAAGTAAATCAAAACAGTCAGTCAGCCACTGGACTGTATTCAAAATGTTTTGATTAAAGTTAAAAGATCGAGTTAATTATAACAGTAAATAACATAAAAATAGTTCTAAAGATACTAATTTATTATATGACAACTGGAGTAATAGCAAGTGTAGATCATTTTGTAAGAGGGGAAAGTAAATATTTATGTGTTTATCTGTAAGGTGCTATGAAAGTTCTGAATGTAAGAGGCTTAAAAAGCAGAGTGCTCAGTAAGTGGGAACATCAAATCTGATAGCTTTGCTTTACCACACATAAAATAAATCAACAAAAGAAAAATGTTATCACATAGTGATAAGTGAGCCACGTGTTCAGCTAGTTCCAAAAATAAAGGTAACACTGTAGATTCAGAATATCTCATTTCCTTCAACATTATGATATCATTGAGTTCAGCTATAAAGGAAAGTTTCCATAGCATGGTGGTGTATTAAAATAAGGTATCAGTTGGTGTAGGATGCATGGACAAAAAGCAGACACATCCCAATGTTTGTTTTATCTTGCACATTTTATTCACTGCTTTTATTGTGAGAAAAACCCTTTGAAACTTAGACCCACTTAACAGGTGCCTGGGAGGGAATCCTGAACACACTGGTGACTTACAAAATGCCTTCAGGAGAGGGAATTAAATAACTCAAGGCAGTTTGTTTTATCCACCTTTACTCCTCTGCTTTACCAACTTCTGCTCCAGGCCCCCAAAGTTCCAGTGAGGTGAGGGAGTAGGGAGGGAACCAGGGGTTTGTGGAACCCTCACATTCCCATTTCCACTGGAGGAGGGTCAATATCTGCCCCCAGGAGTGGCAGCCGTGGTGAGAAGGGTGTCCAGCACTGGGAGAAGAGGCATCCCAGGGCTTGGGTAATCGGGAAATGTGCAGAGGGACCCTTTGGAGTCACCCTCCTCCTCCCCAGGGCAGCTGAGGCACCAGGGCTGCTTTAACTCTACCAAGAAACAGCAGGCTCTGGTGTGCACAATATTTTTGGGGAACCACTCCTCCATTCTGGAAGGAAAAGGGAATCAAGGAAGCAGCTCAGTACCCGTGGAAGATGCTCTTGTTAGTGCAGGTGAATCAGCCCCAACCTGACTTCACTCCCTGCCACAGGCTTAAAATTCTCCCTTATCAACCACACCACTGAATTTGTGACATAGCCCAGCTCAGCTGGGCCTGGTCCTGGCTCAGTGACCCCAGTGCTGCTTTGTTCCCAATAATTTACGTGAAATCCATCCATTAACAGCATCCCTCCCGTGGTTCATGTTCAGCTCATGCTTAAGCAAGTGACTAAATCCCACTCTTTAAAGGGAAAAGCACAAGTCATTAATAAAAGTTACATGTGCTGTGAACAACACATTTTGTTATTCACTATAGCCGACTTCGACTTTTCATTATAAAGTCTCTGCCTCTTGAGGAAATGAGTAAAGAAGGGAGAAAATTGAAAGCTGCCTTTAGGTACCTTTTCATTATTTGCACATGCGTAAACAGAATTTATTCAAGAGGTGGTTAAATCACAGAAATCCAGGTTCCTAGGTGTATCATTCTATAGATGATAACAATGAGCTCACAAATAGAATCTGGGGAGTTAATTACAAGAAAGATAACAAAATCTATTAGCAGGATAAATTATTCAGTGCTAGAAGCACTTTAAGTATCTCCTCCTAAGCACAGGAGAAGAACCGCACAGTTTTGAAAATTAGCATGGGATAGAAAAGTATTCAATAAAAAACTTATGGTAGAGAATTTCCCTTTTTGGTTTTCACTTGTTGCATGGATAAAAACCCAAGATCTCTTTATTAGCCAAGGAAGATCAGCTCTCGGTACATTTTTTTTTGTATATTTTTAAAATCTAAAATCAAATAATAATCATAAACATTTCTATATTCCAACTATGAGAGGCAGAGTAATTTTTAATAATATGGAATCATTCTCTATATAATTTAATTTCTTGAACTACAGTTGATCTTCTACAAAAAAAATGCTGCTACTAACCAGCATTATTTTTATCATAGTTGCATAAAATTTACATAAAATTGGATCTCATTTGTGCCAGCTATGGGATAAAATATCTGGGGTACATCTCATATCTGGGACAAATAAGGCAGGAGTGGTCATATATTAAAATGTCCATTAACAACAATAAGATCTTGAGTGTAGCTCACAGCTCTTCTGCAGCAATGATCCAGTTCTTTTCCTCAAAACCATGGATGCCAGGAGTTGTCCTTCAGTCCCAGCTTTCTTCTTCTGGGAGGAGGAGTTCTGTGTTTTGTTAGTCTGTGCCTCCTCACGCTGGAGTTCCGTGCTCCAGGAGAAGTTGTGTGGCTTTGCTGGCCAGCTGATGCCATCTGCTGGGGTCTGCCTACAGAACTGAGCTGACTCACCATATTTTTCCAGGGAAGTCACTCAATTTTAGTTAATTTTAAAGCCAGTTTAAATGAACATATTTTTTCTCTGTCTCTCAGTTTCTGAGGCAATGAGTTCATGCAACACAACAGCTTTACTCACGTGTCTCGATTGATTTGCTTTGGTTTGTTCTGTTGCATTGCTCATTTAGCAAATTTTCAGATCCCTAAAAATTGCTGGAAGGAGCAGCAGAGTCCAAAGTTTTTGAATACAAGTTACAGTTACTGAGATTATTTAAATATTTACTTAAAGAAACTTTATCTTATACATTCAGGTTGAAATGTGTGATTTGTATCTGTTGCCATCCACAAAATATTCCATAAATCTATATATATATATATAAAGCATTTGTTTAACTGGGCTATTGCTCTGCCAGGTATAACAAGACACAGCTGTAACATGGTTTCATGACCTGTTGGACTTGCTCAGGAGTTTCAAGTTAAATCTATAAAAATAGAAATGTGCTGTGTTGTGCTGTTAGAGGGAAGTGTTTGGGCTCTGTTGGTTTAGAAGAGAAGCATCTTCATCTTCCCCAAAGTGGAGGAATTGCCATGGGCAGTTCTAAGGGAAGTAGATCCCACCTGGAAACCTCAGTGCCCCTGACTCCTCTGGAGCAGCAGATCCCAGATGGAAATTAAAGCACAGAATGAGTCAGTGTGAAGTGGTGTTGTGCAGAGGTTCCCATAAAGCCTGGAGCAAAGATCCCTTCCACTGGATGGGCGTGCTGGTGCTTTTATTTATTCTTTCATTTATTCAGTTGTCTCTGCTACATTGACTGAGCCAAAACTGTAGCAATGGAAATAAAAACTGTTGTTAAAAAACCAAAATACAGAAAGTGAGACAGGATGTAAATTCTCCTTCCCAAATCAAGTGATTTCTGAAACAACAAGTACAGGACTTTGTGTTGGTCAGAGCATGACAAAAATGCACAGACCAAGAAAAAGAAAAAGGCTTTATATTTATTAATGTTGCTACTTTTTCGTGATGATATGTTGTAAATCACCCCACTCAGTAAGTTGGTACTTTGGTAGTGTTGTGTAGAGGAGGAGGGAGAAGAGTTGTAAAAATCTCTTTCGAATTCATGTATTTATTTAATGAGGTGTCCACCTGCCAATGAAACACGGAATTACTCCAAATGGAGCTGATGTCTCCTAGAGGTCCCAGAGGCAGCACTGCTGACAGTCCACTGTGACACCGGAGTATTTCAGGTGGTGGCTGGTGGCCCTTGGGCTGGCACCAGAGCAGGAGGCACACGGTGTGCTCAGCACAGAGGGATTTGGGAATAACAGCCCACTCCGAAGAGTTACCCTGGTCTGGTGTTGTTTAGATGAGGCTCTGTTCTCTCTGTAAAGCTGCACATGTGATTTTTTTCAGATACTTGCCTTCAACAAGCTTTAACTAAGCCTGATGAGGCAATTGGGAATTCCTGATCCCTACCCCGGCCCTGTCCCCTCTGGTAGCCTGCGCTGATGAAAATTACTTAGATTAGTGCAATTTGCTGAAACACTACCAGGGTGAAATTCCTCTAATGGCTGCAATGAGAGACTCTTGCATTCGCTGCACTGAAACCCTGTGATTATTGTTAGATCTCTGAAACACATCATGTAAATGAGAATCTGGATTGTCCTTCTGAATTCCACATCATGCAAGAGCTGTGCACTTTAAATGCCTTGAAGGGAAAGAAGGAACAATCATTGTGTGATTAGTAAGGCTTTTTTTCAGACATATGATTATCTTTGTCCTAAACCTTCTGACCAGCAATTAATTCCTCTGATCCATTCCTGTTTCCAGCATTCAGGGCTGCCCTGAAATGACAGATGCCTCCTCTATTATTACTGAAGTATCATTTGCACAATCGTATTTCTGTCACACTCGAGCTTTTGTACTGAAGCTTATTTCAAAGTGTATTTTCTTAATATTTGAAGGTTGCTGGTGACATTTTTTAAAATTTAATTGAACAGTTAAGATATCTGACTGTCTGCCTTGTGCTGAAAGAAAGGAATAACAAGTTTTGGGGGATTTTTTTCTACCAAACTTTGTATTGATTGCTGTAGTTGTTTTGCCTGCTCTGAGAAAGCACTGCACTTTCAAATAGTTCATTAAAGAAATAGGCTTCAATATGCTATTTCATTATTTCGATAATATTTTTAGTGGTATTTCATTCTTAATATTTATTCTTAGACCAGAATTATCAAGCTATTGCATGCAACACTCTGTTAGCAGGGTATGTGTAGTCCATCTCTGGAATTTAGGAAAATACCTCCCATTACTTGAAAAGAAGCTGGGACTAGACTTGTAAATATTTCCATAGAACTGAATTGCCTTGTCTCTATCTAAATCCAGCAAGTCACTGAGGTATATGAGAGACAAAATTACAGAGTAAATAAATTTCAGAAAAATAAAAAAATCAGAGTGAATAAGTTGCCCGTGCCCACCTCTGAGAGCATTTCCCTACTCCTGTCAGTTCAGCTGCAGATGCACCATGGGCACACAACTTCCAGGCCTGACAATTCAGATCTGGGTGGGACACTTTATTTTCCTCATTTATAATAAATATAAAAATACAGGTAATGTGAAAATTGAAGCAGCTGGGTTGGAGATTCCTCTTGCAAGGATTACAGAGTACCTTAAGTCTTTTCTCCTCGTGACTGAATGAGCTGGACTTGTCACTCTGCAGTTATTCCTATTTGTCAGTGGTTAATTTTACCTGCTTCACAGGAGGTCCAGGAACTGTTTTTGTAAAAGAGGAGATTGCTGTACATCATTAACTGCATCGTATCATCTTTTCTCTCCCTGAGATTCAAGTAAAACACTGTAGATAAAGCAGGAATATTTAGCCCTAATGATGGTACAATAGGTGATTTGGATTTGCAGGAAATTACAGTTAAATGATTATACATTTCTTTAGACGTGAAAAAAAATTTAATTTCTTCTCCTTCCAAGTAAAGCATGGTTGGTGGCAAGAGAATGTCAGTTCAAAGCAGCCACTAAGAATTTCAGACATTAAAGGACAAAGGCAGTTTTCAGTTATATTCTCTATTTCAGTTATATTTTATTTCTTTAGGCAGCAGGAGAACATCTACTGCTGTTTAGCAATAAAAGAAGCAACAGCTTTGTTTCTGACCAGTAGTCTGAGTCTAAAAAAATAAAATAAAGAGGAAGCTCCGTTTGGATTTATAGACATAATAGATTTCAATAGAAGCTTATCAAAAGGGTAAGAATGAACTTATCACTTGGACTTATTATCAAATGAGAATTATTTTAGCTGGCAATGCACCAGGCTGCAAACGATGTGCAACTTCAAAATTAAGGGAAGGAGGAAAGAGAAACAGTCAAGAAGAAGTCATAAATTGTATAATGTGAATAAAACAGATGCAGAATTCCCACTAATTAGAGACAAGTTAAATCATTTCATGATGTTTTACTGGCCTACTTCCTCACAGTAACTGATTTCTCACCTACTTAACTGTGCTTAGGATCCTGCTATTAATGGTCTAACATATCACAACAATTTTTAAATAACTACTTTCTTTTTTTTTTTTTCTGTTAATGAAAAGCTGACCTATTTTTTTTTATCCTGAGGGTAAACTAAACTAAAGCTTTGTCTATTACAACCAAGTAATCAAACCATTCTCGATGAAATGGCCCCTTCTGAACTGTGTGGTTAAGGGGAATTGCTAAAATATGGCATGTACTAAGTCTTTACTTCGTTTAACTGCCCTGCTCCTTCCTGTGGTTATGTTGTTGTTTTTATTTCGTGTTTGGACTGCAGCAGTCCTGGGGGCCAAAGCAGAGACAGATCCCTGCTGGGATAAATGAACACCTGAGATGGCATGGATGCTGCTCCAAGCATGCCAGAGAGGCCAGGGGTTAGGAAGGAGCAGTGCTGATCCCATCCCAGTGCCAGGGATGCTGAGGTGGGGCTGGATTCAGACCTGGGCATCGCTCAAAGCAGATGGTTACCCACAGAATAGATCCAGAATGATTTCACTGGCACTTCCCTCTTGCATTTCTGCCTATGGAAAATCATTCCCAGCCTGCCCATGTGCAGCCCCTTGCTCTGCTGAAGCACACTGAGCCTCTCAGCACTCCACATTTCCCCTGCTCCTTTGCTCCTCACAGCTGGAGTGAATGTGTCCAAGTAGTCACCCCTGCCTGTGTTCAGGCACATAGTCAAGGGGTTTGGGGCACTGCTGCACATGAACACTTTGCTTACTTTGTGTTTACTCGGTGCTGAGATGTTAGACACTCCCAAGAATTCATTTACCCAGTGGCAGTAAAAATGTCTCAGTTTCCCATTTCACAGAGTAAATCTCAACTAATATTCAAATATGTGAAGGGAAATTTGCACAGTTATGTCCCTGGTTACTGCTCCACAATCTTGTAGTTTTCCATATTCCTAACTTTATTCATTTCCAACTTGATAATATAATAGAATACTTAATTTTATAAAATCATAGAATCTTAAGGGTTGGAAAAGGCTTCCAAAACCGTGAAGTCCAAGCTGTGCCTGATGCCCCCCTTGTCCCCAGCCCAGAGCTCTGAGTGCCACCTCCAGCCCTTCCTGGGACACCTCCAGGGATGGCAACTCCAAACCTCCCTGGGCAGCCCCTGCCAAGGCCTGAGCACCCTTTCCATGGAGAAATTCCTGCTGCTGTCCAAGCTGAGCCTCCCCTCGCACAGCAATTTAATAACAATAATAATAATAATAATAAAAATAGTAATAGATTAATACTAATAATTTAATAACTTGACTCTCACCTCAATGCAGCTTTTACTTGTTGGGCAAAAAGTGACCCTTTAACACCAAGCCAAAGAAGTCCTGCATTGCTACAACAGTGGAGCAACTGAAGGACGATAACCACCTGTAGCACTAGGTCAGGTTTAGCTCCAGCAGACAATTCCAGCCCAAAGGAGATCTCATTGTCCCCCATACATCCTGATCTCCTGGGGTTACACTGCATGGATTTCTGAATGTGCAGGAAATAACCTGAAGCTCAGAGGAATGAAGGGAAAACAGGCAAGAGCTGTGATGATGGATTTCAAACAGAGATGTTTTGCATGGGTGGTCAGTGAACTTGGCTGCTACNTTCCATGGAGAAATTCCTGCTGCTGTCCAAGCTGAGCCTCCCCTCGCACAGCAATTTAATAACAATAATAATAATAACAATAGTAATAGATTAATAGTAATAATTTAATAACTTGACTCTCACCTCAATGCAGCTTTTACTTGTTGGGCAAAAACCTTTAACACCAAGCCAAAGAAGTCCTGCATTGCTACAACAATGGAGCAACTGAAGGACGATAACCACCTGTAGCACTAGGTCAGGTTTAGCTCCAGCAGACAATTCCAGCCCAAAGGAGATCTCATTGTCCCCCATACATCCTGATCTCCTGGGGTTACACTGCATGGATTTCTGAATGTGCAGGAAATAACCTGAAGCTCAGAGGAATGAAGGGAAAACAGGCAAGAGCTGTGATGATGGATTTCAAACAGAGATGTTTTGCATGGGTGGTCAGTGAACTTGGCTGCTACAATTCAATAAAAGGCTGTGAGTTAACAAGACAAAAACATGAAATTTCAGGGTATACCTAAACCTGGCTCATTTTAAATGTAAAGATTCATGTGGTAAAATAAACACTTAAAAGAGTAAAGGGACTATTACAAGGAACTTTTTGCGAGGGCCTGGAGGGCCAGGAGCCAGGGAATGGCTTCCCAGTGCCAGAGGGCAGGGCTGGATGGGATCTTAGGAAGGAATTGTTCGCTGGGAGGGTGGGGAGGCCCTGGCACAGGGTGCCCAGAGCAGCTGTGGCTGCCCCTGGATCCCTGGCAGTGTCCAAGGCCAGGTTGGCCATTGGGGCTTGGAGCAGCCTGGGACAGTGGAAGGTGTCCCTGCCCATGGCAGGGGTGGCACTGGATGGGCTTTGAGATCCCTTCCAACCCAGACAATTCTATGAGTGGATGATAAAATTTAGAATATGTTTCATGCTAAAGGGCACATTTCTGCATGACTTCCTTTAATAACTGCAGTCTCCAGCCTAATTCAGCCTTTCAGATAATTGCAGTGTGAGCACTTTTATTTTTCATAGCTGTACAGTGGGTTATTTTATTCTTGCTCTAGTAAAAACATGAATTTGTTGTTGACTTTTTAAATAGTGATCACTTAATTGGAAACAGATGCTACTGTAAGAGGAAAAACATTTTAATTAACACATTTGAGCTGGAAAATTTCAGATACCTGAGGAGCTGAAGCAGATTTAAAACAAAGGGTAGGATTTGTTGTCCGTTATTTAAATTACAGATCATTTCATCATAGGATAACTAAACAAAAGTTAATGAGACCATTGGAAGGTTTGTATTATTTAGTTTGTACACAAACAGTCTAACACTGAACAGAAGAAACAAGTGAAATATATTAATTTAAATGCAAATTTTTCTCCTTCTTAACAAAAAGCCCATAGAAACTGATTGTTTTGAGCTGTTTTCACTTTCTGTGAACTTTTATAAAGCTTCTTTCTACATGATTCTTTTTTTAATATTGCCTTTTCACTCTGAACTTACAGAAACAAAGAAAATCTTTCAGTTTAATGTCAGCAGTATATTAACTTCAAAAAGTCTTACATTAGGACATGATGCACTTTGGAATTGATAACTGGGTTTTGGTAAAAATCCTAAAACCCCAGGGTATTTTTATGAAAACTCCGACTTAAATGCAAATAAAGCAACATATGAAACACTTGTTCATTACCAGCAAGCTGACACAGGCGAGCCTCCGTTTAATTTTGGTTGAAATAATATCATGTGATTGACAACCTTTGATTAAAAGCAACAACACTCAAACTGCGTGTCTCCCATCTTCAGGTGAGCCCTCTGGGGTAAGGTAATATCTGCTGGAAAATTTGGAGAAATACATTACTTGTGATCTCTCTTGGAGTAGATTTTAAGCACCAATTCCTGTTATTGTTTTCTCAATCCTCAGCACATCAAAGACGTCATGTTGGGCTCAGCTGATTTATAATTTAATTCTGGGCAAGTTTGGGCAGGAACAGCCCCAGCACCAGCACAGGCTGGGGGAGCTCCTGGAGCGGGGCCGGCGGAGGCTGCGGAGCTGAGCAAGGGCCTGGAGCATCTCCGTGCCCAGGAAAGGCCGAGGGAGCTGGGGCTGCTCAGGCTCGAGAGGAGCCCCGGCTGAGAGGGGCCCTCAGGCCTGGGTGTCCCCGTGTGCAGGGAGGGCTCCGAGCAGGGCCCGGGCTCTGCTCCGGGGGCCCAGCAATGGCCCCAGAGCAACGGGCAGGGCCTGAGCCCAGCGAGTTCCCCCTGCACAGGAGGCACAACTTCTGCCCTGGGCAGTGCCCAGCCCCGAACAGATTGTGCCCAGAGGCTGTGGAGTCTCCTCCCTGGGGATATTGCAGAGCCACACGGACACACTGCTGTGCCCTGTGCTCTGGGATGGCCCTGCTGGAGCAGGGAGGTGGCACCAGAGGAGCCCCTGGGGGCCCCTCCAGCCTCACCCATCCTGGGCTTCTGTGAGTTCACATGGGGCAGTTAAGATTCCCCATGTGGAGAAAGAATGGGAAAGATTAAGTTATTTCTGAATAAGTTACATGTGATTTACCCCCAGATGTCCTGTCTAAAAGCATGGCCTGCTCTATGTAAAGACATGCAAAAGCACAAATCCCATTGTGCGCAATATTCCCTACACAGAGCTGTGAAAAGGGAGCAAACATCTCTGCACATGTTGGACTAAATGGATTTATTACCAAAATGTCCTGGCTCTGCAGCCCCTCCTTGCTGAAGGGTCTGTGCTGGGAATGGGCTCCGTGATGTGGAAGTTCCTTCTCTGGGCACTGTTCACTGAAGGCACTGAGGGGTAAAAATAATGTTTTGCACACAGAGCAGGGTTTAAGTCCAAAATAAGAGATTTTAAGACACGTGACTTGGCTACCATTTACTGTTCCTGGGCTTCAAAACATCTCCAAAGTCCTGCAATGTTGGTACAGCATAGTTCTCACAAAAGTTAGAAATAAAAATATCTGCACCACACTCCCTTTAGTGTTTATTTTTCTGGCTGATGTCACATGAGGAGAGTGGCAGCTCTTGTGACCTCAGAAAAAAATCAAACCCATAGAAGTAGTGGGAAACCTCAGTGTGGTTTCAGGCTGAAATTTTCATCCTTAATTATGGCATGTGAAATGAGGACCTGCAGCTGTGGTGTCCTTCCAGCTTCCCAGTGTCCCTGCTCACCAAAGGGGATCTCCAAGAGCACCATAAGCAATGTACATCAGCCCAGAAGATCCATATTCTGATTTCTAACAGATTTTTAATGCCATACTTTTTTTAGTTTTAAATTACTTTTTTTTTTTTTGAAGAGAGATTACAAAATGAAGATTGTTGATTGCATCTCTCTGGAGCAGGGATTAACATTTTGGATCAGCTCAAAACCTCGTACTGGTGTTCTTTTAGAGAACTTTTACATCTGGAATGAAATAGATATTTTACAGGAAAATACCAAGTGTGTAGCTGCAAAATAATTAATGTCACTTCAACTGTATTTCCTGACTCCTCTCACTTGATATCCAGATGATGTGTGAAGTCAATTAACCCGGCATAAAGTATATTCAAGTCACTTTAATGATTCCTGAGACACCTTTTCTTTTGTTTGGTTTTATATACACTTTTAAATAATTGCCAAGCCCCAAAAAACTATGAGCATAAATTGCCTAGGAAATGGATGAAAATAATTATTTTTATTAATGTGTTTTTGTTATTTGACAATCTATTCAAGCTGGTTTAATAACTTGTGGAGTTCATAGCATAGGTTTGAAGTGCAACGTATTTTGTATCCTTTATGTGGACAGCAAAATGTACAAAATTACTTTTCAAATATTAGTAACAATTCCAGTGTTGTTAGGAATAAAAAAAAGCGCTGATTTTATATTTGTGGGCAAAATAAGTGTTTCATATAAAATAACAGGCAAAGTAGAAAAAAGAAAAAATATTCTTTTTGTTAAGAGGGCATTTCAGAAGGATCTAGTAGGGCATAAATGAAACGTATTCATCCAAAGGATTTTCATCTCCTTTTTGAGAAGAATTAGGAAAAAGAAAAAAGTGTCATTCATTTTCTATCAAAGTGAGAAAAAGCCATTTTCCGACAAATTCCAAACAATTCTAGATCTGAGAAAAAGAAAATACCTTTTGATCCTTGGAATCAAAGAGAGACATCTCAGCCAAGCAGCGGGTAAGGCTGCAATGGCAGAGCATTTCATCTGTTTATTTCCTGTCTCATCTGCACTGAGCTATAAATTCCCTTAGTTCTGTGGACTCAGAGAGAGATGAGAAGCAATATTTTATATCTCTTTAGGATGAGGGAGAGCAAACCAGAGGAATGTGTCCTGTCTGGGGCATGGCACTTTAAGGAGGACAAAGCAGTTGTGGCCCATTTGAAGAAAGCTCCCAAAACAGCTTCGAAAGATATCAGAGCAGCTTTTGAATAAAAATATAAATGAATTAAGGTTGTTTAGCCTAAGGGGAAGAGCACTAAACACAGGAGAGTTTCAGTTTTATTATTCAACAACTTTTACTGTAAAAGAGCGGGTGTGTGTTCATCACTCCATCACATCCATCGTGGAGAGGATGGGAATAATGGCATTAACGAGCACAGCTTAGGTCAGACACGATGAGAAAACTGCTCTAATGGCTGGGCAGGCTGTCACTGGGAGAGAATCCCCAGGGACTTATGGAGTCTCCAAATTTAGGAACAGTTTAGAGCACAATTGACAACTATCTCCTGGGAAAGACATAACTGTAGGCTGTTTGGGGGATAGGAGAGGATTGGTGTGTGTCTTGTGCTCCTATCCAACTTCTGTTAGGGTTTTTTTCCTAATTCTGTGAATTCTGATTTTGTTCCCCAGCATTTCATGTCTCTCTGGAGTGCAGAATTCAAAACGTATTTGAGGGAAAGGAGGGATGAAATGGAAACCTAGATTTATTCCTCAAAAATTATATCCACCAATGTTACGGGACAGAGCTTGCAAGTGGCCTGACTTCAACATGGGGCAGCTGAATTCCGTAATGGATGGAATATTATTATTATTATTATTATTATTATTATTATTATTATTATTATTATCGTCATCATCATCATCATCATCATCACTATCTTTTTTACAGAAAAGAAATGAACCTGTTCTGGAGACCTGTTGAAATGAATTTTATACTCTGTAGCAGCAAGTTTATAATCGACAAATAACCCGATGGTGGGCTTTTAAATAATATAAACTTCAGAGCTATTTATGGGTGAGTCAAGTGTTTCTCATAAACATGTTATCATTTTTGTGTGATACAAGTAAGTTCTCAAGAGATACGGGAAAGGTTCACACAGAATGAGGCAGTGGAGGGACTGAAATACCACTGGAGCTGAGGTAATGCAACACTTCCTTCTTTGGGCAAGAAAACGTCTACTCGTTCATGATGTAATGAAAAAATAACATGTTCTGTCAGTCAAAGCCCTAGACAAAATCCATCTGAGGGTTTTGGACAAGTCTTCGTGTGGCAGAGTGGGAATGTTTTCCCATGACATCATTTGATTTTTGCAAACGTCTACAGGGCAACCATATCATACCTCATTTCACGCAGAACAAAATCAGCTTTTATTATTGTGTATTTGTTTTCAAACAGCGTGGAAGCACTTTTGCATCATTCCTCCTGGACTGAAGAGCCAGCTCCTTAGTTTTGCCCTAGGGTGTGTGGAAAACTGCTGTGCAGTCTCTCTGGTGTCACCCTGAATTTCAGTGCACTCTGCAGCTTTCTCTTAATAGTATTTGCAACACCTGAAAATGAAGGTTTCTGTTTAGTGACAGCATAATGATTTGGCAGACTATTTCTAAAATGTTGAAAGCACGGTCTTGGCTGCTCTGTGGCGAAGGCATGAGGAGACAAATGGCCACAGTTCTTTATGCTGCAATTTTTTATACAGCAGGAATTGGCCTTTGAGGAACGAGTTGGCCACAGCTGATTTCTCATTCAAGGGTCAATTGTTGAATCACTTGACTCGTTTTACTGTTGAGGTCTGTTGGGGATACCTGTTCCCAGGAGGCCTGAACTAAGTGAAAAGACAAATATTTGGGGAATTTCACACCAGCCACCCTGAGAATTCCTCAGTGCTGCTCTGTGTTGAGCTGCAATATCTTCCAGCATCTTCTGCTCGTAGGGCAACTGATGTCCCCAGTGCTTGGCCTGGAGGGCTGTGATTCCAAGATTGTTTTCCTGTATATTTTTTACTGAGGACATGGATTTTTTCAGAGCTAACATTAACGGGGATGCCCAAAAAGGGAGGTATCATGGGAAATATAGTTTGAACAATTAATCTGCTTGAAGGCTTGGGAAAGAGCGGAGGGGGGAAGGGAACAGCTGATTGTCTCTGCAGCCAGAGCAGTGAAGGGATCCCTGCACTGGGATAAAGCACTGCAGTCTTGCCTACTGCTCCACCTGTAGCAAAATAAAACTCATGGAATGGTTCCTGGAGTTTCTACTGGGTTTATAGGACACTGGGCAATAAAAAATGCAAATTATTCTTATTTTTTTGTTTCTAATGAGAGATCAGACCATGATAGACTTTGATTTTGTTTTCTGTTCTGGAGCATTCAGTTGTTCAGTTTTGCTGCTCTTGCGGGCAGAGAAATCATAGAAAATGGCTGTTTAATTCTCTAATAATCTGAGATTACAGTCCTCTGAGCTTGCTTTATGAAACAGATGTAATTTTTTTGTCATAATTTTATTGGACAAGTCATCTTATAGGCAAAATGGACAATATAATCTGCAAAGAGTTAATTATTGCACTGTGGTTCTTATAGTAACTGTGGAGATTAAATTTGAAATTTATCATTGTAAGTAAATCAGTGAAGTAGACACTCATTACTAACTTTAATTCAGAGATTTTTGGGGGTCCTTGCCATATTATACATTCATCTAATCCTCTGGATTTATGGATATATCCCCATTTGTATGAACAATCAGAACCTGCTCTCTTTTAAGTCAGTGAAGGAAACAGTTGAAACTTAACATCACTCAAGTAGCATTGGATTTTAATTAATAACCACACAGATCAACTGTTCAGATAAGAATACTACCTTTTCTATTGAAATATATAAAATAAAGTGCATTGTGTGAATGATCACAAAGACTTTCTCCTGGACTATGCAAGATAAATGTTCATTAAGTGAGACCAGCAGCTGTAAGCAGAAGATAGGCTTTATCAATATGGGAGGGGTTTTGTGATAAAGAAGGGTTGTATTGATGGCTTGATGTGACACCTGAGAGCCCAGAACTGCTGTAAGGAATGACTAGGAGGCAGAGCAGTTCCTGGGTGAATTCCCTTGGTTCTGCCTTCATTAGTCATGAGCTGAACAATTGTATTTTGCTGCTGTTGGTCCTGCAGGAGTCAGACAGAGCTGGCAGACAAAGGGTCCTCCTCTGCCTCCCCTCATTATTGTCATGACTGATCAACTTCCACTCACAGAACTTTTCCATGGCCTCTCTTATTCACTGTCACCAGAATGACTCAGAATGTTTGGGGGTAACCATGGGATTATTGGGAAAAAGCTCATGCAGAATTTGCCAAGGAAGCAACAAAAAAAATGTACTTATTTATGAGTTACACTTGCAGGACTAGAGGAAGAGTCTGGATGTGGATCTGAATCCTGGCCTGTGAACTTTTTCCCCCTAGATCTCAAGGTAGGAAGTAATGATTTTTAAATAATAGGTGTAATATAAGAAAGGAGCAAAGAATTTCCCTTCCAAGCTGTCACACGTATGGTCAGGCAGCAACAGATGTGGGAGGGAACAACAGGGACCTTTTGATTTCTCATTTTGATTCTATATTAAAACACAGGACATGATCTGAATCTCACCTGCAGAGCTGTGCTAAAGGATGAGCCAGGGACAGGTAACCCAGACTTGATTCTTAGACAGATGAAGAACCTGAGGTACTATTTCATCACTTGAATTTATCTCAGTATCTGCAAGGGGAATTAACTGTTGTACGGATTATTCATTCAGAAAAGCACACAAAGCATTACACTATTCTTCATTTCTCTAAGGGTACCACATGTAATTTAGTGGTAATTTAGACTCCTAGTGATCAAAATAAGACATTGGTCAGGATACAATTTTTCCACCAATTTAATTGATATCTTTGACCTTAATTTCAAATGGGAAGGCAGGGAAGGAAGGCAGATGCCTTGTCTCATGTACAAACTTGCCACTTTCTTTCACTCATTACCTAATTTCACAGTAACTACATCTCCTATTATCAACTCTTTTTATATGGAATTTCTCGTAGCACATTACCCAGTGAAGTGACTCCACCTTGTTCCAAAATACAGTCCCTGTATTTTGGTCTCACTTAATGAACATTTATCTTGCATAGTCCAGGAGAAAGTCTTTGTGATCATTCACACAATGCACTTTATTTTATTTATTTCAATAGAAAAGGTAGTATTCTTATCTGAACAGTTGATCTGTGTGGTTATTAATTAAAATCCAATGCTACTTGAGTGATGTTAAGTTTCAACTGTTTCCTTCACTGACTTAAAAGAGAGCAGGTTCTGATTGTGGATAGGACAAATTATACTAAAATATTCTGGTTTTCTCAAATTGAGATTGTAGGTGTTTCTAGTTTCTTTGGGGAAGAGTGGGTCGGGACAGGTCTAAAATATCCTCTGCAGTACTCTGGTGATTCTAATCCCATCATGGTACATGGCAGTTGTGTTTTCCTTACCTGATAAAACAAATTTTAATTTTTTTTCTGTTTCAGATATGTTATTATTGTCAAACTAGAATTAAACAAGGCACATCATTTAATGAATTTGCCTGTTATTGGAGAGATTTTCTGTGGAAAGGCTGTTACAGAACTCAAAGCTGGGATCTCCATGAAGTGCAATTTAAAAATTAGTTTTAAGTGCCCTTCACATTGGTTAGCTCACAGTGAGAAATATTTACTTGGTTTCACACTGCTGGAAAAGCAAAATGGACAGGTTTGTGTGATGGAGAGCACAGCAGCAGGATCTCCACTCTGCGTCTTCAGCAGCACTGAGACCACAGAAACTTAAAGAAGTAACACACAGATGAATGAAATATGTATAAACCACATGTATTAGAATTTCATCCTTACATTTAACTCTGCCTGGGACCCTAAATCTAAGTTTGTTTTACACTTGATTTGCAAAAAGAGAAGTTTGCAGAATTTGGCAGAATTTGGCCAGAATACCCAACTTGCCACAAGGTTTCCGACATTCAATTTGGAGGATGTACTACAAGATCAACTGCTTTCTAACTTCATTTCTCCATTATTTGCAGCAGAAATGTTATTAGATATGGATTTCAGTAATGTGATTACCAGTGAGTGGTAATTTTGAAGTATCTGTGTGGGAACTGCTGGAGGAATTATTGTGCTGCTGAAATCAAACTGTGATCCAGATTTAACCTAATCTTACCCTAAGCTATTCTGAATATTATCAACACCTTTCCACCCCTTCTGAAAATAAATAGGTAGTAAAATACTTTAAATAATGGTTTGTTTCCTGTGTTTTGTGTCCTTACAAATAAAACAATAGAATTCCATTTTCTACAATTAAAAACAAAGGAATCAAAACTTCTCATGCATTTTGAAGAAGTATAAAAAAACCTATTGATAAAAGTTCAGGAGCTATTCTTGGTATAGTGGCCAGGTTTTAGTTAATATTTAGAATTTTATATACCTGAGAACTTCCTGTGGGGAGTGTCTATGAGCTCTGTATTCCTCCAGCCCATCCTCCAAGGGGATTGTTTCCCAAACTGCTGCGGGTCTGAGATGACTGAAAGGGTGGCTTTAACCACTTCTCTGTGGTAAACATAGGAGTTTGCTTTTGGTTGCTGTGCTGGTATTTTCTTCCATTTAACTGTGCCCTCTAATAGCTGCTACACAACAATTTATTTAGGATTCAGTTGGGAAATTCACCCCCAAGCTCAGGGTGAGTTAATCTGTAAGAGCAGCAAAGCCCCAGCAAGGTGAGCCCTGGTGCACTTTAGCTCTTTCACTATGGCAGTGCAGGAGTTTCCAGAGCACTGATCCTCTCCATTCCCCGTGCTTTGGGGTTTTCCTGCTTTACAGCCAGCAGTGCCATCCTCTCTCTGTCCCTGCCAGCAGGGATTGCAGTGCTCTGTCTTTGGCCAGATTTGTGTCACGGCCAGGACTCTCAATATTTCTCATTTCCTCATCTCTTTGTGGTTCTGGCATTATTCCTGAGCACCTCCACCTCCTGCTCCCCAAACCCCAGAGTGTGGCACACCCTGCCCTGGTGCTTCCCTGTGGAGCATCCCTTGGTTCATCACTAGACTGGGATAAGGGGGCTAGGAACAAGTTGGTGCCGTTAAATTTAGATATTGAGACTTCATTTCAGTCCTCAAGTGGAAAAAGTTCTGTATTTGTCTCCATTTATCTCTGTTGCCTGATCTTTTACTAGGAAAAGAAATAATTCCTCAAGGATTGGAAGCTGTGGGGCTCTTCTTCCAGGGAATTTTAATACTTGGCCTGGCAGAAAATTGTCACTTTCCTTCAAATCTTTCTCAGGTTGCTACTGCTCACTGAATTAGTAGAATTTAACATAAAAATTAGCCTTTTGGGTGAAGAAGTCTGCAGTAGTTGGGGATTTGGGGGTTTTTTCCTTAGCTAAGGTCAGATTTTGGCTGTATTTCCAAGTGTCATCAGACATCTGGCTGACAGTAGAAAACTTCTATAACAACTGCATCAACACAGCCATGTCTCAAAACCAGGCTTGTTTCCACATTCAGCAGATTTATTTCAAATATAGAACAAATGTAAAGAATTGAAATGTCTGCAGGGATTTCTTTCTTAACAGAAACTTGAAAACTCTTACATTTTTGTTGCAGCTCTTTGCTAGGAAAAAAAATCCTATTTGTGTTGTGCAGCTGACAGGCTTTGGAAGATAATGGCATTATGTTAATGTTTCAAGTTTCCTGTTAATATACATATATTGCTTCAGAATCACACCTGGAAGGCTTGAGCCCTGTCTGGTGATATATGTTGGGTGATAACAAGAGCAGATGACTAAGTTTATAAACATTCTGCTGTACAATGTCTCTACTGTGGGTTTTTTTAACAAATGAGTAAGATAATGAATGAAATTATTAAAACATATTGATCACTTGCATGTCTTGAGGTGTTGGTTTTTTTGTTTGTTGGGGGTTTTTAAAATTCTGTAGCTTGAAAAGTAATTTTGAAAAAACAGAAAATTAGGAGTTTTGTAATGTTTGGGATATATTTGCTCTATCAAGTAGTCTTAGTAACATTTGAACTGTTTAACAATGTCCTTCTAACCTGAGCAGTAAAGAAAAGCCCTGATTTATAGTGTCCCATAAGGATTTGAAATGTTGGCTTACAGGATTTAGATTGCTTGGGATTTTTTGTTTCTTAGTTTAATTATAGCACTTCCTTCTACAATACTGGATTCTGGTTTGTTTGAATAACTTGGCAAACTGGTTTTTCTTACTTAAGTTGTACAAAGCCACACTGATGGCAAAATTATTTGAGCTCTTTATAAGATGGGAATGGATGTGCTGCTTTTTCTGTGATTCATGAGCTGGGAACCCTCGGGTCAGCTCTTGTCTCTGGGATAATTTGGGTGGAGCAGAGCATCATTAAGTGGGATGGGAGATCTTGTAGTTCAGGTGATGCTCCTGAACAATCTGCAAACCTCTGTCAGTCTTCAGGAAAAATATTCCAAAGCTGGTGTAGCCCTTGAACTAGAGAATGAGCAAGGCTGTCTGGACATTGGAACCTTACCCTGCTTGTGCCTTAGCTGCACTCCATGCACTACAGAAAGATAGCAGTGCTACCCTCTGGGTGAGATCTTCTAAAATTGTAACAATTATAAATGTTGAATTAACAAGAGCCATTGGAACACCTGAGCTAGAAGCCCTGAAATTCCAAAAAAAGGAAAAATATGAAAGAATATGGTCTGACATATATCTGTACAGTGAGGTGAGTGTTGTTCCCAGCATCCATGCAAAATTGTGTATGAAGGGTATGGACTGTAGCATGGAGAGAAGGGGGACAGGGTTGGAAATCTGCTGTAAAATAAAAAAGTTTAATATCAAACAGCTTATTTTTAAATAGTAACAGTTCCTGTGTTGTCTTGGGCATCCATTTACTAATATTGGCAGTCAAATCCTGAGGGTGAGCTTATAATTTAATGCTTTACATTAAAGAACTATTCTCATCTAGCACATTTGCCTTGTAGCCTCTGCAAATAAATAACAAGTGTGCCATGAATCACGGGCCACTGAGTGCCATGGCCAAATGGCTCCAACTGCCCGGGCCATTTTTGTAGCAGTGGAATAGGAAACATTTATTACAGCCATTATAGACAGACGAGTGATTTAAGAGCCAAAGAGGTGTCATTTATATAATGTTACAATTCTTTTAACTCTGAGAAATAAAATAAGCAAGGATGCACACAGGCTCTACAGCTGCACTGCAGCCCCACAAACCTGGGCATTGCTATAAAGTCAGACCATCAAGTGGAGCTGAATTTTACAGCTGCACATTTCAGTGCTCTATCTTGTTGCCTGACTTTCAATATCCTCAAACTTCATGCTGTTTGAAGCACCAATAGAGATAAAATTTCTTTTCTTGCACCTTTCTTCCTTTGGAAGTTAGAAAAAAACTTGGTAAGTCACAGAAAACCCTTCACTGTATTACTGCAAAACTGTTCCAGAAATGATAATATTGATAACTGGCCCCAGCTGCTTCCATGGGCAGTTGTAGTTATATCAGACATGTTGCTTGTGCTGATGCCAGGAATCTGGTCTGGAGGGGAAGCAAAGATTTATTACTAATAGTGCTCATTCTTCTGTTGTCACAGAATCACTGGGATCTGCTCTTTGAACTGGGCTCTGCACAAAAAAAGCCACAGATATTGAACTTCAAAGCGAGAGATAACTGAGAGAAATAAATGTTCCAAATGGTAGAGTGTGTTCTGGTAAGCACTTGGGAGACCAGCCTTGGTGGGAGACTGGAACAGAGACTGCACTGAAGTGAAATAATTGCTCAAGGGGTTGATGTATTTTCTGCAAGCACTCGTACGTCACCAGAGTTCTCTGGAAATGGTTTGAATTGCTTGTCTTCCAGACATTTGGCAGAAACCACCAGGGGATGTGGGGGTGTTACATCTGTTCATGGCTAAGGATGGTCTTCAGAAGAACACTTTTGCTTGCCTTCCCAAAGTCATTTAGAGTTACATCTGCTTCTTTGCAAGGTATGAAGTTCCTTACCAGGAGCTGCTTCATGGTTTTTAATGTTGTTGAGTTTTCACTTTGAATTTCACTGTAGGTTTAGAAAATTACATCCTATTCTTCGTGTGCTCTGTAAAGGGGCCTGTTCAGTCTCTGAACGCAGGAAACTTGCTGAATTTCCCTGGGGCTGGTGATCTTATTACTTTCTATTCGTTGAATTAATCCTCCTGGGAACCATTCAATTTTTTTTTTAGCCCTTAAAACTTTCAGAGCTCCATATTATTATGGAAGGTTTAACTGAGCTAAAGTTGTTAGGACAGGGTTTAATTTTGCAGCCCCCATCTTTACAGCCTCACAAGGCTGCCTGGTTTGCCCTCCAGTGCATAAAATTTGAGACTCTGAACCATTCACCTCCAGGAAGCACTTTTCAAAACTGGGGAGAAAATTGCATAGCAGCAGTACGAGAATTGATGTGTCAGTGAACACCTCTCCCTCCTTATCTGCTGCGTTATCTCTTCCCAGCCTCCTTTCAAAGGATCCCAGGACCTGCTGCTCCAGCTGTAATTCTCAGCAATGGTTGAATTCCACTTTTCAGCAGTAATTGTCTCACTCTTTGCCCTGCAGCTCGAGCAAGATCCTTTTCAGCTTGTGGATGGGAGGGAATGGTTTTCCCACTGCCATGTAGGGTCTCTCATCCACAGTTTGCAGCACTTCTGCTTCATAAATCTTTCTCGTGAGGGAGTAATGGGGTTTGACCCTCCTTGCTCCTCTTCCCAATGCTGGGGATGTGCCTGTGTGATAACACAGGACCTACAGCACAAATTCCTGCATCAGTGGTTTCAGTTGCTCCAGACAGAACTCTCACAAAGCTGTCTTTATTCAGGGCAGAATGTGGGCTATTTGGTGGGCTCTGTGTGCAGTAGTTTTCATGCCAAGGTGTGAATCAGATTAAGACAATTGACTGCAGTGGGAGATTTGATGGGATGAGGAATGAAACTCCAGTTCTAAGAGGAATAGTGGTGTCTGTTCGTTTGGGTGTTCAGGACTCTGCCTCAAAATGTACCTGTTCCAACACTGAATTTCAGGATAGGATGTGGAATGTGTCTCTGCCGCAGCAGGAGTATATTTCTAAAATTGACTTGGAATGTAGATTAATAATATACTTAGTATAGATTTCTCTGTACATTTATTATACATCTCTTCATTTTCTACAGGAGCAAAAATCTCTACTGTAATTCCAGCTCAAGGAAGCTGACAGGGCTCAGAAAAGATAATCTGATTGCTTGCAGTTGCAAAACATCCCTCCCTTCCAGGACCAAACCCAAGGACAACAAAAAATGCAAAAGGAAGAAGTATAAATTACATCCTTCATGCTCTACACATTCAGGGGTAGTGTTTGTCATCAGCTGGGATCTTTGATCACTCAGTGAATATGCTGGTCTTGCAAATGCTTTAACCCAGGTAGGACTCTAAAAAATATTCCCAGTAAAGAGCATAATGGATCACATCAGTTACCAGATTGAAACCACTCTTGACTTCCAAATTTTTGACAGGCTGAGAACATTGGGGCCATTCAGCCTGGAGAAAAGAAGGTTGAGTGGAGACCTGATGGCAGCTTTCCAATATCAGAAGGGGCTGCAGGGAACCTGGGGAGAGACAATTCTTGAGGAACTGGAGTGACGGTGGGAATGGCTTCCCAGGGCCAGAGGGCAGGGCTGGATGGGATCTTGGGAAGGAATTGTTCCCTGGGAGGGTGGGCAGGCCCTGGCACAGGGGGCCCAGAGAAGCTGTGGCTGCCCCTGGATCCCTGGCAGTGTCCAAGGCCAGGTTGGCCATTGGGGCTTGGAGCAGCCTGGGACAGTGGAAGGTGTCCCTGCCATGGCAGGAGATGGAACCAGATGATTTTCAATGTCCCTTCCAACCCCAAAAATTCTATGATTCTGTGATTCTAAATAAACCTTGGCCCATTTGAATGGTCCTGCTTTTTTTCAACCACAGTTTTAACTCAAATATTCATGTTTTTAAAAGTGGGTGCTTGATGTATTTGCAGACTTGAATTCTGTCTTTCATTTAGTTAAAATATTGTTTTTCTGATATATTTGAAAGCTATTGATAATCTGTCCTTAAATTATAGATGAAAAGCTTAGAGTATCCCAAATACATCTCCTGATCTCAAGCAGATAAAAGGAGCTACCTTTTCCACAGCATATTGTTAAGTTTAATTTAATGCCATAAGAGACTGTGGAGCCTGGAAGTGTAAATGGGTTCTAAAAAGGGTTTAGCTAAATCTGTTGGTTGCTACTAAACACGATTATCTACAAGCAATTGCCAGCTCCAAGAGCTCCTAAACTTGTCATCGAAGCTGAGAAATACCCTGTGAAAGGATTGGTTTCTTGGGGTGGTGAGAAGAAAAGTGTCTTCTCTCACACAGAGAGATGTTCCACAAACAGATCTGGTATAGGTTTTGCTTGAGTATGGCAAGAAGTGAGTAAAAAACAGTGTGTGAGTAGTACACCACCAGGAGTAAAGCCCCATTCCTACGGTAGTCCCATGGAAAGTGAAACCATTTCATTTTCACAAAACCATTTTTACAACTTGAAGGAATATTGAGTACGTTTGCAGATAATACTAAATTGGGAGCAGTTGTTGACTGGCAGGCAGGGAGGCCCTGCAAACACCCCGTGACAAATGAGAGGGCTGTGAATCACCAATGGCGTGAAGTTCAACAAGGGAAAGTGCCGGGTTCTGCACCTGGGATGGGGCACCCTGGATGTACAGAGAGACTGGGAACAAGAGGCTGGGGAGCTGACACAGGGAGGGACCTGGGGGTCCTGGTGGATGTCTAGTTGGGTCTGAGTCAGCAGTGCCCTGGAGCCAGGAGGGACATCCCTGTCCTGGGGGATCAGGCCCAGCAGTGCCAGCCAGGCCAGGGAGGGATTGTCCCGCTCCGCTCTGGGCTGGGGAGGCCTCACCTCGAGTGCTGGGGCAGCTCTGGGCACCACAAGGTTAAAAAGAGCCAAAGCTGCTGGAGAGTGTCCAGAGGAGGGAGCTGGGGCTGGGGAAAGGTCTGGAGGGGCTTCCCCAGGGAATGGGCAGTGCCCTGAGGCTGCCAGAGCTCCAGGAGCATTTGGACACCGCTCCCAGGGATGCACAGGGTGGGATTGTTGGGGTGTCTGTGCAGGGACAGGGGACAGGGGCTGGATCAATGATCCTTGTAAGACCCTTTCTACTCAGCATATGAGATGAGAATATCCATCTCTGTGATTCTCTGATTCCATAACACAAACAGTTCCTTCGTTTTTAATGAGGAATGGCAGTAGCCTATTAGGAGAATATCAGGAGGGACATTGTTCCTGTTATTCCCAAGGCAGGCAGAAATGGGTATTTGCACAAAAAGAAGATAATTCTGGTCTTTATAAAAGGATAAAATGAACTCTTAACAATTTTTAATCAAATGGCAAATAGCAGTATCTTATTAGCTAATAAATTCACCAAGAATTTAGGGAATTTAATCCATTAATCTTAAATCTCTGCATAGACAGGAAGTCATTGAGATAATGAGTCACCTGAGGCAATAAGATTCAGTAGAAATCAAGCAGCTAATTTTTGTCTGTGCCTGTGAATATTTCTTGCAGGAATCCTATCTCTTTCTCTTGAGAGAAGTATTATTAGCGCATTCTGCACTCCTTTCATGCCAGAATGCTGGAGGAACCACATGCAGGGCTAGGTCTCTGTGCTCTTTCAGGCATTCATGTCTTTTTTTGATGCTGAATAATTCATGAAGAGCATTTGCTAATAGAAACTTGTCAAACAAACATTCCATCTAAATTTGGCTATTTGTTTTAACATTTAAATTCCTCAGCAATTTGAAGTGTGGCTTTTTGTGCATTTATCTACTTCCAGTAATGTTTTTCTCACTGGAAGAAACACCCATTTCTTCTCATTTTTTTTTCAGTCTAATCTTCAAATAATTGCACCAAATAAGCTTCTTTTTTTCCTTAGCATATTTGGCTTTTTGAATTTTCAGTTTCTACACAAGAGCTTAGAATCAAATGACTAAAATATGATGTATCAGTGTGCATGTGGTGGGGTGATGTGATGGAATTCAGGAATACCAGCAGGGAAAAATCAATGTTTACCATGATCTTTTCTCAGTGTGAAATGGACTGAGAAAGGATGTTATGTAGCATGAAATCATGTAGAATGACCTTGAAAGAATTTAGAAGGTAATCATGAGCATTCTGTCTGAGCCTGCAGATTTGTTGTAGCACAAAGATGCTGTGAGTTCACCTATTATACTCCTAAGTAAACAGAGGATTTATAATGGACATCTGTGTGATTAAGAGCTCAGTCCCCAGAGAGGAGTGAACACCTCATAATTTACAAACTGAGAAACAGCGACTGAGATGTCAGAGACATTCCTCATGCTTGGAATTAATTTCATATTAAGGGAGTTTAGAATGTGGCCTCTCTCTCCATGTTGGAGGGAATGATTAAATCTTTGTTTATTGCATATTTTTTCTCTTTCTTTCTGATTCTGAGTTTATGTACGTGATTATTCTGGAATCTTTGCGTGCAAAAGAGACTTGGGAAGGAATCCTGCCTTTCAGAGTCTATGTGATCATTAGGAATTTGTTCTCTGTCCAGCCACCACAGGACAAATGTTTATCACCCAGTTATCCTCATTCTGGTCACAATTCCTACATCTCCTTAACTTCCCTCCTGTGCCTCTATCCAAGAAAGACAATGTTTCTTAAGGATTCAATGAGAAGATAATGAGCACCATTACTAAATAAATATAGTCTGAGCAGGAGGTTTGCATGTGGATAGAAATAATTCTGAAAAATATAATAAGCTGGCTGTGTTCACAGTGATGCTACAGAACAGAATGTCCAAATCCATTCCAGTCTGGAATATTTTCAGATGCTTTGGAAAACTGCAATTGACCTATACAATCTGATGTTTTGAAAATGTATGAACATGCTGCACCCAAGCTTCTTCTGTATTTGAAAGACCTGGAAAATCTCTTCTTGCTCCTTTCATTAGCTTAGAAATAGAAGCTCTTCTGCTTCTGCAGGTTCATTTCTCTGTTGCTTAATTTTTGTTGTAGTTTTTTTAACCGGTGTCAGTCTGGTGATTTTCAGCTGCCATAATTCTCCCATCTGCCTGCATGGCCTCTTCTGCAAGTCTTGCCTTAATGTCACTTTTTTTATGTGATTCTTGATGTCCTCCACTTATCCAAACGTGACTGCTAAATGGACAAATCACTGAGACAGTGTTTCCAACATTTTCATAGCGGCTATAGGTGTAATTAACTCACAGTTGTCTTAAGGAAGATTAATAACATCATGTGGCATTTTTGTCTCCATTTTTATTACAAAAATCAAAATTCAATTAGTTCTTGCCACCACTCACCATCAACTCCCAGGCAAGACAGTCTATTTATTGTATGAGCTGGAACAGCTTTGAAGTAGAGGGTTATTTCTTTTCAACACAGGCATATTAAAAATATTTCATGTATTTGAAAATTCTGCTAAATAGAAAGAACATTTTCAAGGTATGTACTTAAAATGGAAGCATTAAGAACATTGGTTTGCAATGGTAAATCTTGATTACATATAGATTCTTCCTTTTTTCTGTCAGCTGTAATGATGTTATAGATGTGTATTAGGGAAAGCACATTATTTTGCATTGAATTGTGTGAGTCAGAATAGATTCCTCTCTTTTCTCATCAAAGAATATTTTGACTGATTTTCTTAGGCAATATTTTATGGAAAAGGTTTAGCTTTGAACTTTTTTCCACACTGGAAAACTTTAAAACTAATTAAATTTTTTTTTTTCTAAGCTGAGAGTTTTACTTACATTTGCATTGCAGAAAGTGTGAGAAGGAAATTTCATTCCTTTCACCTGTCATAGATGAACATTTTTAGGCTGTGCTACATTGCAGTAAGAGGAAAAAAATAGTAGCTTACATTTCCCTCCAGGATGCCAATCTTTTCAGATGTTGGCTTCAAAAAGGCCCAGATTGAGTCACTCCGACCACTTTTTAATAATCACTTACCTTGATGTGCTGCATTTAACTACTGCTTCAGGACCCTGAAGTGGAGGGCATCAAAATTATTGGACATTTGTGAGAAGTTGTGCCTAAACACCCACCACAGAGTCCAAGAAAGGTCGTTCACAGCAGTTTCCTGTGGAGGGGGTGGAAAGGGAGGTGACTTACCTGTGAGTTCCAAACTCATAAGGAGCAGCCCCTGAACAAGAATCATCTTCTCAAGCCATTGCTTTCCCTCCCATAGAGGGACTATGGAGCCGTCACCTTCAGGGACTGAATGTGAATCTCTCTCTTTGTCCTCTGTGCTGGTTTCTGATTCACACCGGTGCCTGGCTGAATGTTTTCTCCTTCTCCTCCTGGCTGTTCTGCTGGGCAGAATGATGGCATTTCCATTACGTTCCCAATCTTCCTCAGCCCCATGATTTCAGTTCAAGTGATTTAGTTTTCCGTGTCAGAGAGCTACAGGACTACACAGTTTTTGTGCAGGTGAAATTTGCATTACCCATAAGCATCTCCAGTTGAAATTGCTCGTAGAGTACACATTTCAATTAAAGTTTCTGCTTCCTGATCTTTAGAATGGAAAAAGTTTTATATTCAGACCTTTTTGTGGAATATCCAACAGGTAATTCTGCTACAGATCCGTTATATTCTTAAAAATTATCTGCCCTCCACTGTGAAAAAACTGCCCCAGCAGAGCAGCATAGACATATAAATAACTATCTTCTAAACTTTCTATCAATGAATATTGTTTTCTGTCATCACAATTGCACCATGAAATATGAAAGTTCAATTTCCTCTTCATTTCCTTTTAATAAAACTTCTTCTCATTTCATTTTTGAGGAGAGATTGGATCTAAATTACTTTGACTTCTTCTGGCCCAACTTTGGTGAATGTTTTGAGAGAGAATCTGAAACCCTTTTAAAACCCACCAAAGAGATCAAGGGCTGTGTTCTGGGGGGGTTTGTACTCACATTCTCATCTCTCTTTCAATACAAGTCTTCGCATTTAGAAGTGGCAGTATTGATTCCAGGACACGGTTGCAAGAAACATAAATATTGTACCCACTGATGGAGCTGCTGTTCAAAACTTAACAGCAATTTTTTTATTAAAACTGTAGGCAAGGGAATTAACTGCAGGGAAGTATGTGCAAGATTACTTATCAGCAAAGCCTTTTTTCGTGGTAGTCATTATTCATCATTCCGAATTTGCACAGAGAGAATTTGGGTGGATGGGATCTTCACAATTGTACCTACCAATGGCCTGTCCATGATCAAGGCAATGGAATTAAACCAAAGGGAAAAAGAAGTGGGATGAATCAAATGCAGATATCACAGGTTGGCTCTTCATGCAAGTTCTATTTTTTCCTTTTGGTTTTCTTGGATAAACATGGGAGTTTTTCCTAAATTTGCAGCAACAATTCAGAGTAAACTCAGTTAATGCATTAACAGCTTGGGTTTGTGGGCCATGGATGTGTCTGTCCCCTGAAGTTAAAGGTGTCTGGGCTGAATAACACAGAACCATGGAATGATTTGGGTTGGGAGGGACCTTCAAGCCCATCCAGTCCCACCCCTGCCATGGCAGGGACACCTTCTACTGTCCCAGGCTGCTCCAAGCCCCAATGGCCAACCTGGCCTTGGACACTGCCAGGGATCCAGGGGCAGCCACAGCTTCTCTGGGCACCCTGTGCCAGGGCCTCCCCACCCTCCCAGGGAACAATTCCTTCCCAAGATCCCATCCAGCCCTGCCCTCTGGCACTGGGAAGCCATTCCCTGGCTCCTGGCCCTCCAGGCCTTGGCAATTGTCTCTCTCCGTCTTTTTTGTCAGCTCCTTCCCAACACAACAGGGTAGAAGCCCGGCCCTTCCCATGACATTGAATGTTTCCCATTGTTAATTCACTTCAGCTAAAAAGTACATGGTGAATGCTGTGGAACTGATGGAATTTCTGCTTAAATCTTTCTGACAGAGGTTTGGTATTTCCACTATTTTCGAAGATATATTGGGACTGTCAGAGGCACAAATAGCAGCAGTTGTCTCAGGGTGCATAACTTCCTGCACATGTGTGTCTGCATTAGTGAGGGAAGGTTTGTAATAAAGAAAGCAAATTTTTTCAGCCTTTATTGTGGGATCAAGGAACAGGCACTGGATGTCCCAGCCATTCTGGAAGTGATCTTTCATCCCCGGATTGCGTGGTATGGCTGACAATGATTCCCTGTTCCTAATTGCTTTTGGGGCAAATCACAGCCCTCTAATTTTTTGTGACACATAAATCCAGGCAGGAGAAGTGGTTCTGTCTGTGCAGGAGCTGGGTATGTGCAGACCCAGTTTTTGTGTGTCCATCAAGGAGCACTGGAGACCACAGATCCTTTGGAATTGCTTCAGCATAGCCAAGGCTGATGTTTTGTGGATGAAGTTCTGTGTGCCCATGAGGCTGCACCTGTGAGTGACACCAAACACCCTTTACTGCAGTCCATCACCTCCATTTACAGCAGTGCCCCAAGTCACGTGTTTAGAATTTATAATCCAGGGTGAAGACGTGAACACAAGATTTTGACAAAGGCTGTTTCCCATTAAATTGATAATGAGTTTGAATTCTGCAGAAATTGTGTAAGACAATGCACTGGCTCCACAGCGGTGTGATTATAATGGTGTTAAACTATTCCAACAACTCTCTCATGCATATGAAGTCAAACAAGTTTGGAACAATATTTTATCTAATTTCCAATGTGTAATTGAGAAATGTGCTCTTAATTTTCTTTGTTTTTTGTTGGCAAACTATCACAAAAAACCCTTCATTTGGCAGTCTTGGGTTGGCTGGGGGAGAAAAGAGAAGCAGGACCTCAGACCTCAATTTCCCTTATTATAATAAATCAATTTCATACTCATTTGTGTTCAATCTCCATTGGAAATTTACATTATCCAATCAGAACTGAACAGGTCCCTCAGGGGAGATCAAGTGTCACATAAAAATTCAACAGAAAATTCACGCAATAAATCGGTAAAAGTACAACTCATATATGGAGATTTTAAACCCATCTAAATTCTATTAAAAACCTGTAAATCCTATTTTAGACAAGAAGGAAACTTGGGAACTGTAACATCCCTAAGAGGCCCCTCAAAATGCACATACTAATATTTAATCATTTATCCTTTTTGTATGTCCAAATTAAGTAGTTTAACTGAAGTGAGTACA
Source organism: Falcunculus frontatus (assembly GCA_013398115.1). NCBI lineage: Eukaryota > Metazoa > Chordata > Aves > Passeriformes > Falcunculus > Falcunculus frontatus. The sequence continues at coordinate 104,982 of VZRV01004038.1, forward strand.
GCTTCAATTTCTACTTCTGACAAGGAGTAGTTTATAGAGACAACATTATATCATCATAATCTTCAAATATTTCGCTCGTAAAAAATATATTCTGTATGTTGTAGGCAACCTTTTAGCCTGTTAAATTAAAAATTGAAATATATGTAATGGGAGAAGGGTTTATGTGAGTCACAGTGGACCCAGACACAGCTTCAGGAGACTTGGGCATGTGTGTATATGTGCTCTTTGAAAAAAAAGAGAGGCAGCAGGAGGGATGGAAAAGGAGGAGGAAGCAGACAAATGGCAATGGAGAAAGGCAAAGCCATCTGCAGTGGAAGAATTAGTAAATTCCAGATGATGGACTCTGGAATTTTCTGCTTTGAAATGAGAAAAAGATGTGAAGTAAGGGTGGATTTCTTCCTGTTCAGCAGCAGCCAAAAGGGAAAAGAGAGCATTAGGTCTGGGAGTAAAAACCAGATTGATTAAAAAATCAAGAGTTGATGCTGAAGCAGGAAGCAGTGAGGTACCTTCACTCCTATCCAGCTCCACTTCAGGGGGACAACTGCCCTGAAATCATTTGCTGTCCTAAGTGCTGCCTTTGATCTTCTGGATTTGTGGGATATTCCTCATCTGGTGGAAGAATTCATACTGAAGCAAGAGACAGAAGCCTGGAATATTTTTTTTAATATCAACAAATAATGCTGGAAAAACTGGACTTAGAAAAGAGTCTTCAGGGGCATTTGAAACACTGTGTGTACTTCATATTTAATTACATTTGACTCATACATCTGCAGCTGGTGTCCATGATAAAGCAATTCCTTAAAGCTCTAAATCTGGTGTAGAAACAAGGTAGGAGAACAAACCAGAAACCCACTGTATCCAAGTGATTGTATAATAAATGTCTTGCTTTGAAAAATTCTGTAAAACCTTCAATATTTATATATTTTAGAAAGCCTGAGCTAAAATTTAAAATTATATTAGCAGACACGTTTTTGGTTAAAACATGTTATTTGGACTAATTTGAACTAGTTTTGTTTGAAGATTGACTACAAGTATAATTAACCTCTTGGTCTCTGTGTGTTTGCATCCTGGAGTTTCAAGAACTTGTGAATGAGTTTCGTTTCCACTTTGAAAGAAGTTGTTCTAGAGGAGGCTCATTACAACTGACACTTTGCTGCTGCCCACATTTCTCTGATATTTCCTCAAAACATGACTCACACATAATCAGAATAGGCAGGGTGTCTTTATTACTTTGGATTGTTTTAGGGAAAGCAACAGATGGTGGTATTTGAGCTGTCCAGATATAGAAAACACGGCCTTGCACCGTCAGGCTGCCTTTGCATCTTGTTTGCCTTTTTACAGACATAATTCAAAATAATTAGGCAACTATTTAAGTTGCTGCTTAAGTAGCAAAGTGGATCAATAATTTGTGCTTGAAGTTATCCATCTGGTTGGAAGCTTCCTGAAGTCAATAATTATATGGATGAACCCTTCCAGTTCTGACAGAAGATAAAGACTCATCTTCAGCATCTGTTTCAATCCTTCTGCAGTTAGCACCAGGCAGGACTAACACTTTACTTATTTAGGGAAGGAAATTCAAGCTTTAGAAAGTTCTACCCTGAGGAAATGAGAGCTGTCTAGTTCTCATTAATACACATTCCATTTCCTTTTTTCTCTGATATTGCTCTTATTTCCTCTTACAATTTTTTGGGAAAAAAAAAAAGAAAAAAAGAGATATTCTTTCTTGTGACAATAGGAAAACCTGTGCTGAATCAAATATTCTTGTTTTTGGGAAAGTTTCTTGGCTGATAAAGGGTGCTCACATTAATCAGATCTGTTATACAGTGTGAGGGTATAGTGGCATGTAGGAATTAAATCTAAATTCTATTTTATGTTTATGCAGATGAATTGGAGCAAAGCAAAAATTGTAAAGGAACACAATACTTCATTTGTTATTTTTAACAAGCTGAGGTGAGAGATCAGAATAGCACAATTCAGATTTATTTACAGTCCCCTCGCTTTTTCACTTGGTAATAGAATAAATAGAACTAGGGGAGGGAGTTTGTATAAACCACAGTTTGAAACACTTATAATAAAGCTCCTTTTTTCTTATCTCGTGCTGTGAATGAAAGTCTGCCAAGAGTGATAAGAAAGTTACGTTCATCAGATTCTGTTGACACAGTATTTTTTAGAAAGTATAGTCATGCATAAGAGTCACGGGAGTTTTGGATTGGTGCCAATTATATTTCATATAAACAAATAATCTGTAGTGGCATTTCAGCATTGGTAATACTTCTCTCTCAATAAAAATCCTTTTTAACATAGCAAAAAAACCCTGTTTGCAATGTACATGTCGATGTACACTGGGGGAAAAAGGGAAAAGCACAGCTCACTATGAAAGAATGCTGGGGTAATATCTTTTCAATTCTTGCTGGCTTTATAAGTCCTCTAATAAATTACAAAGTAATTTAATCATACTCCATAATTGCATGCTCTTGAAGGAAGAAGACTTTAGATCCAGGCTGTCTCACGCTCAGAATGCAATGATGTTGTGTATCACACACACCAATTGCACATGAGCAAATTAATGGCCCTGAGGCTGCCAGGCAGTAATAAATAAAGAGTACATGCTTAGGACCAAGTGCACATTCTGTTAGAGACTGAGAAATGTAATTTGACTCCAGCACACAGAAAAGTTAAATGATGGTTTTTCAAATTGTTTTGAGGCAGGTTGAAATAAACTTGTTTCAAAATTTTCTTATCATCATCAAAATTTGGGATTGACTTTAATTCCAGTTGATAAGAGCAGCAAAAAAAGAATTTCCTAAGCCTTGCTGCTTCAAGATAACTCAATTGGGCTTGGAGAAGCCCAGGCAGGGGTGGTAATTTGTGGGGTCTCAGCAGCCCAGAGCCCCAATCTGCTCTGGGTGAAGGGTGTAGGGTGTGCTTAATAATCCTGTCTCTAACCAAAGTAAAGCAATGACCAAAGTGCTGTTTGTTTGCTTGAATTACCAGGACTGGGGATGAACAATTTCTTTTAATGTGCACCAGATGTTGTTGCTCTTTCGAGTCACTGACAGCCATTCTGCTGTGAAATACTTGATCAGGGCTGGGTCTCTTTCTGCAGCCATTTGTTCTCCCCAGTGTCAAGATTTTGACTGTGACATTATGTCATTCCTAAGGAGAGTTTTGGGTTTAGTCACATATGTTTGGGAGAAAAAAAAGTTTCTAAAGTTTACATTGCATTAAAAGAATGCATTAAATTGCTTGAGCCCCAAGTTTGCTTATTTAGTGTGACTTTTTTTATACAGGCAAAAATAGGCACACAGATACAAAATAATTCCTATATATGGAGCCCAAATTGCCTTTTTTGCCACCACAGCCCCTGTTTTAGAGCACACATTCAATATGGGAGACAATAAATCATTGTGTTAGATGAATAAAATCCTCTTGGCAGTTCACTGGGATTTTATGCATGTGAAAATATTTGATCATCTGTGTTCATTTTCATTTTGAAAACGGAGTTCTTGCGGAGATGAGAAAATTTCTAAAATAATCAGCTTGCTGTTCTCTCAAGCTCCTCTCAAGCAGACTTCCATGTTGCCTGATTAATGTTGAACTTTTATAGTTCTTTAAGGCCAAGAGACATCTTGTAGAATGGGAGTTACTTTTCAACCATCTGAGCTGGAAGAAATTAAAAGAGCTTTTTTTGTGAGACATTCAGATTGGCCATCTTTTCATCTCAGAAAGCAAGGCTTAATTCCATCTTTCCAAAAGTTTTCAGATTGATTCATTAGAAGGACAGGCTTTAATTAATTTAAAATGTATTTCATATTTGCTTGGCTATTAAATCCTAGATATTCTGAAGACTGTGGGAAAATGCCCACTTAAGACTAAAATTAGCTGGTATCACTCTTTGTTCCATCTGTGTTCTGTTTTACTGCCAGAACGGGGAAAGAAAATAGAGGTAGAAGGTTAGGAGTGGAAGCACTTATAAAAAGCAGGAATTATTAACCTTGGTGGTGTGTCAGCAGCGTGTTCAGCTGCTCCTGAGAAGAACCAAATGTTCGGAGAGGACTTCAACCCCCTCCTGTGCTGTTCACACCTTGGCAGGGAAATCACAGGGTGAGCACTGGCAGAGGGATCCCAGCGTTCCTTCGGATGTTATCTGCTTGTGCTGCTGCTCAGAACTCCTTCTGGGCCTCTCCTGCACACAGTGCTACACCTAAAGGCGTCTCCAGTGGAATGGCCTGGCATGGCTTGTCCTTCAGACTTCTGCAGAGGGGCTGTGTGACCTTGGATGTGCTGGCAGGGACAGCAGAGCACGTCCTGTGCAGCACAGGCTCCGTGGTTGAAGGCCAGGCTACTCTGGCTCCTCCAGAGCAGCTCTGTGACCACACACACTGCCCATGAAGCCTTCTGCACACGGAGCTTCACAAAAAAAAGGAATTTTATAAAATTCCTCCTACTTCTTCACATTTATAACTTCTTAGTTTACCCACCTTAATGTCATTAAAATAATGTAAGTTTATAAGTTTAAGATTTTTTAAACTAATGGTAGTTTATAAGTTAAAACATGGACGTTTATAAGTTTGTAATATTTATAATGAATATGAGTGTAACAGGCATCTGAAGGGAGGTGTCAGAGGATGGACGAGGCTCTGCTCTGTGGTCCCCAGAAATGGGATAAAAGGCCATGGGCAAGAACTGAGCCCAGCGAGTTCCCCCTGCACAGGAGGCACCACTTCTGCCCTGGGCAGCGCCCAGCCCCGAACAGATTGTGCCCAGAGGCTGTGGAGTCTCCTCCCTGGGGATATTGCAGAGCCACACGGACACACTGCTGTGCCCTGTGCTCTGGGATGGCCCTGCTGGAGCAGGGAGGTGGCACCAGAGGAGCCCCTGGGGGCCCCTCCAGGCTGATCCATTCTTGGATTCTTTAAAATCAACCTTCACTTTTCTCTTATACTTTAAAAGAAATATAATAGAGTAAGACCAGTCCCCTTTAATGCTGTTTCCTATTAAAGATGGAATTTGCTTCACAGTATATAGACTAACATGGTTATATTTTGATATTCCTGAAGTTGGAGTTGTGCTAACTTTGTTTTCAGTCTTAATATTGTCTTCTGTTTTGCTAATTCCTACACATTCCTTATTAATCCTTAATTAATCCTTAGCTTTCCTTGTTACTGATCAGCTTTGATTTATTATGGTCAAAGACCAGCATAGTCCAGGATCTGGAGAACTGTCTGCTGTGGTATTACTGTGGATGTCTTAGGCCTGACCTACGCAAATTCTGCATCTCTTCTGGGACATTCCATGTAAATTTGGTTGCCTCCACAATACCTTCAGACAAGGTTGTTTACAGATAGCCTTAATCCTATTTTTCACCCCATTAAATCTGTTTCACTTTTTTAGCGCTAGAAAGACATGGAGCTAAAGGTCTCCATGCTCTGCTTCTTGCTTTTGACCACTGTCCTCCTAGAAGGGACCATGGAATCGTGGAATGTTCTGGGTTGGAAGAGACCCACAGGGATCATTGATCCAGCCCCTGTCCCTGCCCAGACCCCCCAACAACCCCACCCTGGGCATCCCTGGCAGCGCTGTCCAAACGCTCCTGGAGCTCTGGCAGCCTCGGGGCCGTGCCCATTCCCTGGGGAGCCTGGGCAGTGCCCAGCACCCTCTGGGGGAAGCAGAACCTTTCCCTGATCTCCACCCTAACCCAAAAAGGTTTCCTTTGGAAACTGGCCCTGGGGAGGAACTGGAGAAGAGCTGGTAGAAGAGCTGTGGCTGGAACCTCAGTCCCAGGGGAGATTTGTCAGGAAAAGGTTTTCCTCATACCCAGGAGATCATGGAGGTGGATTGCCACAAGGAATCTAAATATGCTTTTATAAGGAGAGGGGGAGTTTAGGGTGGGTTTTAGCTGTGAAGCTGAAGAGGTTCACTGGCTCAGGAAAGGAGCAAGGCAATCTGAAGCTTTCTAAAGTTAAACCTTTCTTGTGCTTTGCTAATTCCTACACATTCCTCATCCCACCATTTAGCACAGAAAGTGGCTTCCTTCCAGCATTGACTTCCCAGGTCTTGACAAACATATTCGTATTTAGAGCGTTCATCCTCTACATTTTACATTAATGTACCTCATGCTTTTTTTTTTCTTTGGGAATAGAGCAGGAGAGAATCCTGCCTTGCCTTTCTTGGCTTGGGACCACAAAACTGCTGTGAAAGCTGATCAGAGGATTGCTCGGTTTTTTCCAATTCACATCAACCAGCACACTTGGAGAAAACAGGTTAGAGATAAATTTAGCATTCTTAGGGAATTAATATGTTCAGCCTCTCTAGAAAATGTATTACTTTGTTTGCTTTCATTTCAGATTAATATAAAAGCACCTTAAAGACATTATTCATATGCATTTTTAGTGTGTGTGAAATTTATGTTTCTCCATTACATGGCATTCTGCTTCATTTTTTAACCTCAAGAGTCTCTGCTGTAAAACTGGAGTTAATTTCCAGCACTGGTAATTTCACTGGGTTTGATTATCTATTGCATTATATCATAAAATTTCTATGATCTCAGCTGCCTATTAAATATGGGCCCGGGTGAGTGAGGAAAAGCTCTCAGGTGATATCATTATCAAGGTAGATTCCAGCTGTACTGATATAAAATAGAACATATTCATTGTGGGAAATGTCAAACAAATAGCTGTGGGCTGGAAAACATTTTCTTACTATTTCTGATATTTATAAAGAAATATGACCAAATATTTGAAAAGCCATAGTTCTTTATGGCTTTTTTCCTGGGGTGACATGTTATAACACCAGGCCTACGTGGTGCTTCCTGCAGCAAATTACAGCCTGATATCTTAAATTATAGACCAAATTACATGTCAAGTGAAATTCAAACAGTACCATGTCTTTTTCTTTTAAAAATCCACTACCTGGAGCTGAAGGGCTTTACAGATTTAACCTCCTGGAACATTTTAAAGACATTTAAAAATCACTAAACCTGTACATTACCACACTCCAAGCATTAAGAGTTGTTTACATGGGAATTTTAAATGTGCACCAGCATTTTTTTGAGGTGTAGGTGAAATCAAAGTGTTCAGTTATTTGTCTTTTTGCTTCCCTGCATGATTTCACTGCATCTGTAATTCCCCACCAGGATGAAGCATTGCAATCAGATTTAGATGATAGAAAAGGAAATATACAAGGGAAAACTCAAGCAGGAAGAGGGAGATCAGATGGGGAGAGCAATGTGTTTTCCATCGTTCTGGTATTTCAGGATATTTTGTTTCTCTCTCCAACTGTTGAATGCTCCTCAGAAGTATTGCAACTTCCCCCTTTGCCCCAGGGTACTGTTTTGCTGTCTAACTGCACGTTCAAAAAGATGTATTTCTCCCTGGGAAGTTTTTCCCTGTGAAATATTTCCTGGTACACTAAAAAACCCTTTTGAAAGCTGTCTTCAGAGAAGATGATCAGAACACCTCTTTTCCTGTCCTTGTCAAAATAATGCTCAACTAAAAATTCCTTAAGACTCTCTAAGCAATTATAATAACAATTTAAGTAAGAAAGCATTTTATAAAATGCTGACAGATATGAAATATGCCTTAAAAAGGTAATTTTGAAGTGTCTTATTTCAAAAAACTTTTATTCCTAAATATGTGCTTTGTTTAAATTTGTAATTCTTTTATATTGACAACATAAGTATAAAATTGTTTCATAGCAGCACAAAGAAAAAGCAAATTTTGATACAGAAAACTAGATTTAGGCATTAAAAACTCCACTTTCTTTGTGAAACAATTAAAAAACATTAATCTTTTGAGGTTATGATGGTATTGATATTTTGATATAGAATTTAAAATGAGATGATTTTCCTCACTGCTTGTATTTACAGAAGATTGGTGCATATGTTGAAAGGGGGAATTCTTTTTAAAAAAAGAAAAATCAAAAATTCCTGCAAAATGCCAAATTTTTACTTTGACCAATTTTTTTCTACAAGTCTTTAAAATTATATTATTGTTTTCAGTAGTGCTTTTAATTTCATTCAACATTTTCACTTTATGGGTAGTATAATTTAGTGATCCAGGCTTTTGAGTGTGACCTTAATCCAGTTCTTGACTGAATTAGGGTTTGTCATTGGAAAAGTCTGATAAACAGAACCCTGATTTTATAATCAACAACCCTATTTACTGACGAGTAGGAGTAATTCAAAAGTTGTCTGCACTATAAATTGCTTTCCAGACATAAATCTGGATGTATAAAATACAAATATGAGGAAATACACTGCATTTTCATCTAGAGAACCAGTCCCTGGCTGTCAGAACGGTCTGGTTTTAAGAGAGCTGAGTTTGTTCAGCTCTCGGGGAAGTGGGAGAGAGCTGATGCAAATGGAAGTGCCCATATCTGACGATGAAAACACAGGCTCCAGGAACCTTCTGTGTGTTCAGTTTGGAATGTCAGCCTTAATCAGCATTGCTGCTGGCACAGCCCAGGACTCGCTCCGAGATCCTGGGAAATAGGAGGGAAAAGGACGGTGGAATACGGTTGAGTTTTGCCCACCCCATCTGCGTGTGTGGTTTTGGCCTCTCCTCGTGGCAGGCTGCGGGTGCCACAGCAAACCTCCAGTTCAGCAGCCCCCTGGGCAGGGACAGACCCCGTTTCCCTCTGGACTGGGGCCATGATGGTGGTGGTGTCTGGCAGGGCAGGAGGAGGAATCCACGGCTCAGCAGGAATCTCTTTGCTGCCAAATCAATTTTCTTGGCTTGCGTTGTCAGCTCCAGAAGTTGATCTGCACAAAAGGAAGCCCTTATTAAAATAGAAAGAAAAAGAAAAAAAAAGGTTGGGGAAGAGGGAAAAAAGAATCTAGAACGTGTGTGTGTGCGTGTGTGTGTGTATTTATTGAAACAGTTTTCTTTGTGTCTCAGTCCAGAGCTAATGTTGTACAATTTTTTTCAACAGACATCATTTGTGAAAAAATATGTTCTGGATTAGATGGATTCTGGGAAGGTGGTACAGGGTCTGCTTGTTTCCAGAACGAAAGCATCTCTCTGTTTATGCCCTCAGTGCTTCAACCCAGTAACACTCCAGTGGGGTCATGGGCTCTCTGTGCTGATGATGGACAAACTCTGAAAGAAAAAAAAAGCCCAAACCATGCAGGTCCCTAAAGATTTCCAAAAAAAAGATCCTGGAGCCAGGCACGCAGAGTCAGAAGGGCGCAAAATCATCTTACAGCAGTCTCCTGCAGGGGAGGTCGGCTGGAAGGGAGCTCCAGCCTCCTGCTCCCCAGGCTGGCGGGGCGGCCGCTGGACCTCGCTGCCTCTGGAAGAGTTTCCTTCTGAACAGCTCTGGAAGTCAGAGCTCTGCACACAAATATTAAAAGTCAGACTGTACAAGGGGGCACAAGACAGGTTTGACTGTTGTGGTTTGTTTTTTTTAAATATCAGATGATAGAAACTAAAAATGTCAGGGAAAAGAATTTCAGCGGACAAAAATAGCAAGAGATCAAGAAGAGAAGCAGTTGGACAAGCAAGATACAGTGGAAGGAAATGAACACAGGCCTGGAAAATATCTGTCTGGTCAGCCCAGTTTCCAGTGCTCATGGGGAGTTGAGATTAAAATGTCTAAAACAGAAACAGAATTTTCAGTTTATGATACAGAAAACCACAGGCTGGAGCAATCAGACCGGAACGTCTCCTTTGTAAGTTAAATTCACAGCATAGCTCCAGAGCATTCCAGGAGAGCCTGTAGATTTCTATAACAGATTTTTAATAGTTCTTTTGACAATGCATGAGGGATTGGAGGAATAAGGTTGCAACCTTTTTTTAAATTCCTGTTTTTAAAGACGTAGCGAGCCAGGAATAGAGTCTGAGACGGTTTAACTCTTCAGGAGCACAGATGTTGAGGGTGATAAATAAAGGATGATATTACCAAGCAGCAGGACACACAGAGTGCATGTTAATAAAATCTATCGTGACATTCAGCCAGTTGGAGTTTGTGTGCATTAGAGAGACTTCTGGAATCATGAACAGCGTCAAACCTAAGGATTCACACCCGCTGAAGGTGCATGTGGAACGAGGTGATCATCTTTGGTGTTCAACTGATCAGTGAGAAGGCAGAAAATGTTTGTCAACAGTTGACTAAAAATGTTTAGATGTCTAATATTATACATTATTCTGTGCCTGAAACACAAGCAAAAAGTTAAATGTAACAGCCGATACAACTGTATGTCGTAACTTAAAAGAGAAGGTAAAGATCTTCACAAGCCAGAAGAGATTTTGAACAGCTTTGTGCTTGCACTTGAGACTATCTGTGAAAAATCTGAATTTTTAAGGGCTGAAAAATTCGCCTGATTAAGTCTTTTGAGACGTCTCAAAATTAAACACAAAAAATTAAAACAGTCATGACTTTTATGTGTCCCTATAACCCATCTTGGTCAAATTCTGATAATTTCATTTTATTGATTCCTGTATTCACTGCTTGCCTGCCATTGTTATGAGACAAAGATGTTTATTTTTTCTGTTGACATAATCAGGATTTATTTGAACTCTTGTCTCTAAAGATATGATTAAGAGATGTACACAGGGAGTCCTCAAAGAGATTGTTCATAAAAATTCAGACAGGTGATGATTGGCCAAGTGTTTGAAAAATCTAGATGAGTGATTACCTTTAACTGGGGATAAAGGTGAGTCGGGTTTGTTTTTTTTACATCTACTATGCCCTGCATTGAGGGGATTTCTTTTTTTACCCTTGAAAGCCTCTGTGTTTTCAAATGAATTAAACAATAAATGGATTTGTGTGTGTTTCCTGTGTCTGAATTCAGTAGGGTTACATGTAGGATAAAATTAAGGTGCTGATACATATTTATGCTTGTACTGCCTTTAAAGTACATGTAAAAAGTAAAACTCCTCTCTGTGTGGTGACAGCACATTTGGGGTAATATATTCACATCTTAACTTGGAGCCAGATCTGCTGTTTTAAATGATTAAATGTTAAATCTGGTATTTACACTTGGACTGTGCAAAAGTCAAAGGGAACAATTTGTCAGCTCACTCATATTTTGCTTCTGAAGCCAGTTAACTAATCAGTCTAACAGAGAAAGAAGTAAGATAAATGGAGGCCATTCTGTTATGTAGAAAAGTGTACATGAAGATAAATTTTTCACATTTTGCTTCATTTCATCTGCAGTTATCAGGGTCGTAATTGCTTCTGAGCACTCAAGGTGCTCTTCGTGTTGCTTCTATGATCTGAATGGTTCAGGCACTTTTGGCAGACCACTGGCCTGCAGCCCTGGAATTTTTTGCTTTCTTTTTTCTGTATGATAATTTAGAAAAAAATCCTCTCTGTTTTTATTTACAGGAAACTTGCCTGATAAACTCACTGTGTAAGACACCAGTTTCTGCCAGAAAAAAGCTCACATATAGGAAATCCTGAGCAAATTACATCTTGCTACAATTGATAGTAGAGTTCCCATTGGTTTGTATTAAAAATATGCCATAACCTGAGCTCAAATAGCATGCAATAATTTCTTTTTCTCCCATGGCTTCTCCCAATTTAAGGAGTAATGGGGTCATCCCCTTTGCCTCATCAAAAACCTGCAAGAGGCCGATCGCCATTTGCAGCTCATGACAGTCAGGTGATTCTCACTGCAGCCCATGACTGAAATTATGATAAGCCCTAAAAGCTATAGGCTAATGTGTTAAAAATCCAATTACTTTGAAAAGGGAGTAAAGAATTCTGTGTGAAATATGTTCTTGACTATTTTTACATTGCTGCATTATTTGCTGCATTGTTACTTTATCACTGCAGCACTGCCCAGGTGGGCAAGAAGGGCAATGGCACCAGGCCGATGTCAAAAATGCTGTGAGCAGCAGGAGCAGGGCACTGGAGAGGCCACATCTCGAGGGTTGTGTCCAGTTCTGGGCCCCTCAGTCCAGGAAAAGAGACCTGGAAGGGCTGGAGCGTGTCCAGGGAAGGGAACGGAGCTGGGAAGGGGCTGGAGCCCCAGGAGCAGCTGAGGGAGCTGGGAAAGGGGCTGAGGCTGGAGAAAAGGAGGCTCAGGGGGGACCTTGTGGCTCTGCACAACTCCCTGACAGGAGGGGGCAGCCGGGGGGGGTCGGGCTCTGCTCCCAGGGAACAGGGACAGGAGGAGAGGGAACGGCCTCAGGCTGGGCCAGGGGAGGCTCAGCTTGGACAGCAGCAGGAATTTCTCCATGGAAAGGGTGCTCAGGCCTTGGCAGGGGCTGCCCAGGGAGGTTTGGAGTCGCCATCCCTGGAGGTGTCCCAGGAAGGGCTGGAGGTGGCACTCAGAGCTCTGGGCTGGGGACAAGGTGGGGATGGGCACAGCTTGGACTGGATGGGCTGGGAGGGCTTTTCCTGCCTCAGTGATCCCGGGATTCTATGATCATACTGTGTTTCTTTATTGAGAACTCTTTAAAGCCTAAAGGAAAATGCCAGCATTTCTAAAAGAGTCTCTCCCTCTGTTAACACTGAACGATTTTCTGACTAAATTAATTATAATGGCACAGTTAGCCACATATGTAGAATCCTCGTTAGGGTTTGTAATCTGATTCTGTGCACTGTGATTTTTATGATGGATAAGCATCCAAACAGATAAGTATACCCAGGGTAGCTGCATTAAAATTGCTGTAAAAGGTACCCAAGTTTTCTCAGCTAGATTTCTGCAGTGGTAGGACTGAGAGATTCTTAAATAGGCATGTTCCTTTTGGCACCCTGTGCACTTTAAAAAGAATTTCATTATAAAAACCCCTCAGCTTTGTGCCAGAGGAATACAGGAGTGGGACTGGTTTCTTTCTTTTATGTTTTGTCAGAAATTTCATGAAGTTTTATGGTATTACATTTCCAAGCACTCCAGCTGCTGTAGGAAATATATAGCTAAACAATAAGCTCAGAGAGGTAAATGCATGCATGATGTTCTTAAAATACTAATGCAAACTGGGCTTAGCTCAGAATTTCCAAACCCACATTATTTTTGGAGTTTTAAGGCTCTGCAGGCCTTTTCAAAACCCCCAGAAGTTTAAATTAATATATTCTGCTGGCAGTAGATTTCATGTTATTAGCCAAAAATGTGTGGGTCATCAAATACTTTTACAGTCACCGAGTGAATTTAATTAATCATTTATTGAAAACATAAGATTTTTCTTAACTAGCAAATTTAATTCAATTACCAGGAGTTTCATTTCTTCTTTGATACGGTAAATTTGAGTAACTTTCAAGCTTGGGGTTTTTTCCCCCTCAAGAATCCAACTTGGATTCTACCATCTTGTCCTTTCTACTCCTGTAATTGCAATATTCAGTCAAGTTAGAAGAGTATTCTTCTGGAAAATCTGACAGGATAAGAAAGGAAGGTTTCCTGGAAAATATTTTGTGATTTGAATTTCTTGCTCCTGGACATTCCTTTGCTCCTCTCAGTTTATCTCCACTGATGTCTAATGGAAGCTCATCATTGACAGAATGTTCCTGGATTCCTCCCCTTCCAGTTTTTCCAATATTTTCCCCAACATTTTTTGCTTGTTCATGCTAAAAGGAAAAACAGTTCACTTTTCTTCTCCACATCTGATTTTGTGGGAGTGTTGCTCCTTTACTTTGCCTTGACGGCAAACAGGAATCAATGCTTTTCTAATACTAATTCTGAAATTAATACCCACTTCTGCTGAAGATTTTGAGAAGATTAAAAATAATGCATATGCAACAGCAATCAGAAGAGTCTTTATAGTTGATTTGACCCTATGAATTATATCAAACTGATCTTCTGTCTTGTGCATATCAATACTCAGAGAGAATATATGGCATGCTTTGAAAACAGTTTGCTTTTTGGACTGTCATCTTAGTCTGCTAAAAATCATCCCAAAGTTCTGACGGATTCATGTTCCTTTAGGACGCAGCTATTGCTGCACCCCAAATTTCACCAGCTGGTCTAGTGAATTGTCATTTATTGCCCAAGTTTGATAAACAAAACAGTGTGTGGATGCAGAGAAACTGTGCTGCTTTTTCAGTCTCACACTGCTCTGCCTTGCATAGCACTCTTCCATTAATTAGTTTCTAAGTGTGTATCACTTCCAGGAAAATGGGAAAAAAAAAGAAATTTAAATAGGGGAATTTGCTCTTCTTGAAGCTGAGAAATGCAGGCAAATATGGTCTGCTTTCCATTTCCCAAGGAATATGGTCCTTTTCAAATAAGTTACATTATTCTTTTGTGTCCTTTAGCCTACCCCAAGTGGCTTGCAGTATTTATCAACTTTAATCAACGTGAGTGACAGGAAACCTGATAATAGAGAATAGCTGTCTCCACTGGTGGGGCAAAATCTTTTGAAATGTCAGTAGTGAATACACTGTATTTACATTTCTTTGGGGCTCCCGCTTTTAAAAGATTTTCATCTTTTACACTGGAGGAATGAAAGTAAAGGTTATTTAACTCTACATCAGAAATTGTATCTGATGACAGTGTGACAAAATATTCCTGCTTTCAGAAGGGCAGGATGCCTGCCTCTCATCTCTGGGGCTGTTCCAGTGGTGTAGCAGGTTCAGAGCTACTGTTTATCGCCTAATATTGGAAGCTGTTCATCATCCAATTAATGAGAATCCTGGAGCTTTCTTTGTAAAATCCATTTTTTGGGTTTAGCCAGCATAATAATTCTTTGTAGAAATTCATGCTGTGTTAAACAGAAACAATTAAAATTAGTGGTCACTTCCTCCTGGGCTGTCATGGGACACGATGCTCTGGCCACAGGCAGGCCAAGGGCTGAGCATGGCCAAAGCCTCTGGAAAAGGCTGAGTCCTCTGTGCTGGATCAGGGGCCCTTGGTCAGATGTGCTCAAAAACTTGTTAAAGCCATGCTGATCCCCTTGGTTTCAGTCTGTGAGGCCTGAAAGTTTGGAGAAATTTGGCTTAGTGTTGTCTGTAGGCACCAGTGAATTCCTTGGGGCTGCAGGCAGAGGTTCTTCCCCTTCCTGTCCTGTTCTGACTGTGGGGCTGCTAAACTGGGGCTGTGAGGGCTTAAAGAATGCAGTTACATGGCCCAAAACCCTCTCTCTCCCCCTCCCCTTCTCTGCCTTAAATGTACTGTTAAATAAAACCTGTGCTATTGACTTTGCCACATGGTCTTGTTTGCACCTTACTTTGGGCAGAGACATCTTCTAAAAATCACATCCTAACAGGGGCTTGTGTTAATTGCAGCAATCACCGTCTCTTCTGGAGACCCTTTTCTGGAGACCTCCTCTTCTGAGACATCTCTTCACCCTCTTCCTGGGCATCACCCTGGGGCAGAGCTCCTGGTGCTCTGCCTCTGGATGCACCTGATTTTAGGTTGGACATCTCACAGGTACTACTGCTCGGATTGGGAAAGCTGAACTCTGAACTGTCTTCATCCTATGAGACATCAGAGGAGAGCACTCAGTGAGCTTTCAAAATAAGACAGCTCTGTTTTCTGGTATCTTCTACCTCTGCACTTCTTTTGTGTTCTCCTTTGTGTTTCCTTGGCATTAATCCTCTTTTCTGATATGAAGAAATTTTAGATTCTCAGCTGGAACTGTGCAGGCCTCAGAAGGCTTTGGAAAAAAGAAAAGTCTGCATAAAAAATAACTGGAACCAAGAGGGATATCTGGAAGTCGCTTGTTTCTCAGTGAGAGGAGGTTTGCTGGTCCCTGTAGGTCCCTTTTGATGGCTCCATTATCCTGCAGAGCTACTGACTTCCTCAGGGAAACATTTATGCTACCCTTTCAGAAACTATTTCCAACTTAACCTTAAAATAGTCAGTCTTCCTTTTGACTATAATTGTTAAGGGTATTGGTAAAGGAAATATTTTAAATTTATTTTGGAAAAAAAAACTGTAAAAATATTTCAGAAAAATTTCATGGAAAATTATATTTTTATGTTAAAAAAACCTTTAAAAATATGAGAAATTGTAACACTATTTTTCAAGGAGAAGGTTCATTTCTCTGGCTTTTCTTTGAGCTTCTAACATTGTAAATTTTTATTATAAGAGAAAAATCACAGAAAATTTGGCAGGGGAGTAATCATGCTGTAGAGATCCCATCAAGGCAAGCCTATTTCAGTGAATGTGGAACAACAAGAAACACCTACAACTCCCCAGTAGTGCTGATTTTCCTCCATTTTCCTCTGTGCCATCCCTCAGTTTCAGAAGGATGTGCTGTGCCCAGGAGCCGAGTTCCCAAGGCTGACATGTTCCCAGTCCATCAGAGCCTGCAGGGAGCAGGAGCGGGGGACACAAAGCATCTTTTGGGCGCTGCTGGGACATCCCATGGGCAGGGTGGGGAGGCTGGGGATGTTTGTGGGGCCTCGAGGGGCTGCAGGGGTGGGCCCTGAGCTGTCCCTGCTAATGACAGCTCCCAGGAGGGCTCAGGCTGGAGGGGAAACCAAGGTGGGGGGAATGTTTTCACCAAAAGTGTTCTCTGGGTTTGTTGTGACAAAGAGTTCGCTTCATTTTAGCTATCAGCAGTCCATCTCTCACTTCCTTATGTGCCAGAATTCCTTGACTTTCCTTAAGATAAACTGCATCCACCATCCCCCCAGCACTTGTGTGACAAAACTTTCACATCCAGGATCTGTTCTGCCTCTGAAAATGCACAGTGGAGACACTGGGCCCTTGAACGGGAATGAGAGATGGTTTGTCTGGGAAAGGGAAGGGATATGGGTGTGCAGCAGGTCAGGAAAGGACTGCTCCTGCACGGAGCAGTCTGGAGTCTCCAGTGGAGGGGAATCACTGCCCTGGTGGTATAAACCAGCAACAAGAAGATTTGGTATCTCCAGAGCTGCTGCACAGGCTCGGCTCCATTCCATTTAATCTTCATCAGTGCTTGTGTGTTCCAGCGTGTCTCCCAACACATCCAAATAAAAACCCCTCAGTGCACAGGCAGCTAATCCTGCAGCCTGCTGAAAGCATTTTGAACTGGAGCACCCAGCTATGCTGGGATTATTGTATTTCCACACGTGCCTCCCACACCTCTGAGAGCTCCCACCACCGAATGTCCCAGCAATCCCAAATCCGTACCTGGGTGACCTTCACACAAGAAAAGACAGAAGGAGAGTTCTGCTATAATTAAAAAAAATTGGAAAAAGGCAGCCAGCTCTTGCTAATACCTCCATGAATGTGCAGCCTGTGCTGCTGCTGAATCGCATTTTGCTGATAACCCGGGGATTAGACACACGTAAATACAGTAAATGGGGAGTGCTGCCAAGCTGCTACAGTGAATTATCTGACTGAAGTTGCCTGTACTTTCTCGCTGAGCAGCAGAGCTGCTCGTGTTTGCAGCCCTGATTTATTTCTTGGTTTAGTCCTGCACCCTGAGTAAGGCCACCCAGCATGAGTTTGTGCGGCATAACTTTCAATTAGCCTTTATTTAATTGTAATACAGAGTGGGATATCTGGAATTATTTGCAAGAAATGGGCCTACTGAGGGCCCACATGGTAGGAGTTAAAGGGAGCAACCACTCCTTTGCTCCTGAACAGGAATTTGGGGTCATTCTAGCTATCAGTCCATGCAGGAAAAGCGATGACTTCCCAGGCACTAGTGTGGACAACATCCTCCCATCAGTGATGGTGAGGGACACTGGAAGGACCTGGAACTCTTGGAGCGAGTCCAGAGGAGGCCACGGAGGTGCTGAGGGGACTGGAGCCCTCCCCTTGGAGCCAGGCTGGGAGAGCTGGGGCTGCTCAGCCTGGAGAGGAGAAGGTTGTGTGGAGACCTCACAGCACCTTCCAGGGTCTGCAGGGGCTGCAGGGAACCCAGAGAGGGACAATTCCTCAGGGATAGGACAAGGAGTAATTTAGGTTGGATACTGGGAAGGAATTGTTCCCTGGGAGGGTGGGCAGGCCCTGGCACAGGGTGCCCAGAGAAGCTGTGGCTGCCCCTGGATCCCTGGCAGTGTCCAAGGCCAGGTTGGCCATTGGGGCTTGGAGCAGCCTGGGACAGTGGAAGGTGTCCCTGCCATGGCAGGGGTGGCACTGGATGGGCTTTAGGGTCCTTTCCAACACAAACCCTTCTGGGATTCCATGACACAGCGGGGCTGGCTGTGTGTCAGCCAGGTGTCATCACACTGTTACCCTCCAGGAATAACAAATTGGGGGCCACTTGTCTTCCTTCAAGAACAAACTTTGGTAGCAAAAATAATCCTCATTAGAGACCTCCTTCCATCCTGCTTATCTGGCATGCAGGCACCCAAAAAAAGGTCATAAATAAGCCAGTAAGTATTGACTGATTGGAAGTTTCTGTGCCAAAAATATGCGTGGCCCATACATGATTCACTCCCAGAAACAGCCTGGACAGCCTGGATATTTCACATCATAAGCTGCACAAGGTTCTCTTACAAGGAATCCGACAAAAAAAAAAAAAGAAGAAAAAATGATGTTAACTGGTGCTTGGGACTCTCCATGCACTCGGCACTGAATGGAAGAAATAAGGCTACAAAATTCTCTTTGCAGTCTGCAGCCCTGGTACTTTTATGGGTAGTTACTCTCACAGAAAAACTTCTTGCATTCAGTGCCAACTCCCACATTAGGAGGCTGAGCTCAGAACATTGTATAGAAAAGAATACATTCTGAACTGAAAACAAAATTAATGTTAGTTTAGGACAAGTATTTTGATTAATTTTGAGAGTTATGCTGTAAATATATTTACATAATATGGTTTGGATGTTTGGAAGTACCAGAGAGTTTCTCAAAGTGTGTTCTGAAATATGTCACAGCCAGTCAAGTGACAGCATCTTTCTACTGCTCCCTACCTACCACCTGGGGCAGAATGTTTTATTTAAGAAGGAGCAGGCCAGGGGATATTGATGATGGAAAAATCAGATTGTACGGAGCCATCAGGAGCCAGAACAATGTGAACAAATGCATTCCAAGGCTGGAGACTGCAGAGACTGTGATTCTGTGTGACACATTAACCACTTCTGCAGAGCCTGTGAGTGCTCAGTGAAAAACAATCCCCAGAATTGTGAATTCCTTCCCTGGAGAGTGGCGAGGGACGTGAGGTGATTTGCCCAGACCGAAAGGGTCCCGTGATGGAGCTGGCTTAGGATGCTGAGAGACTTCTAGCTCTTGTCTTTCTTCTGGAGAATGTGGCAATGCATATTCAGTGATGAAAAAGAGAGAAATGTGCTTATTTTAAAGTAGATTTTGGAAGGATTTGATCTGCAATAAAAGGAAGCATTCCCTTTCAGAAAGGCACATGAATTCCCGGGGAATTATTTTGGGTTGAAGGAACAAATATTGCAAATTAAAAAACAGCTCAGGAAGGAGTTAAAAAGAATGTCAGTAAGTGCAGCATTAGGGCCATTTTTGTTTGCTTTATAAATTACTGACCCAAATTTGCCAATGACAGAAATGGGAAAGGATGATAAAGTAAATACAGAGGAACAGAGCAAATAAATTCAAAACGATCTGGATAGATTCAGCTTAGAGGCTGGATAAGTAGCTTATTCAGCTCAGTTGTACAGGAGTGTGAAGTAATAAGATTAAGAACTAAAAATAATCAAAGTGGATAGAGCCAAAAAGAAAATACAACAAGTAGCACAATCCCAGAAGAGTAGATTGAGTACTTTTCCCTGTTTGTGGGGGAGAAGACACAAGTTGCTGCGGGCAGAGCGGGGGATTCTTTGCCCCAAACTGATTTTGCTTGACAAATTTTATGAATCATCTCTTAACCAGATTTGTGGTAATTTTCCATTTTGCCTTAGGGAATTAAAAAAAAAAAAAAGTCTTCTTAAACCTGAGAGTTGAGAAGACAATTCTTACCCACTTATCTTTTTTAATACAAACTTTATTTTGCCCTCATATTATTGGAAAGCTGAACACATATAAGTAGATTCTATTAAAGAATAACACAAGCCTTAGATATCTTTTCTCACAAATGATCCTCTGCCAAATAATTAAAGACACCATTAGCAGCCAGCTTCTGTTCAAAATCGGGCTACTACTTTTTTTTAAGAGGTACTTTTATTGTGTTGGAGGAATTATACTGGGTATTCTCTGCCTAAAGTAGCAAAACAACTCTATAATTGCATTCGTTCAGAGTAATGATAACAAGATTTAAAACACCGTTGCAACACAGGAAAAGTTAGTGTGAAAGGACCATTCTGTGTTTTCAGCTGTCAACTGGAAGCATATTGAATTCTGCAGAGCAAATTCAAATAAAAGTATTGAGATTAAAAGTGATAAAGCAGCAACAGTGAGATCAGAACCCCTCCAAAAATTAGATTAAATCCTCCTCAGGACCATAAAAACCTCATTATCTTGACATGACTAGATCAATCATTGCAAGACAATTATCTTAACAAGTTAAAGTTGCTTTGATCCAGGAATTTAAGACTCTTTTTTTTTTTCTCCTCCTTGGTACAGAAATAGGCTGTGCATGGTCCAGGCACTGCTGAGCAGGAACTGAGACAGACACATCGAGACTCTCATGGTGACAAATAAGCCATAAAGTCTATCTGTAAACATCAATAAAGTCCCCCTTTGAGCAACAAAAGCTTCCATTAGATTGAACTGTGAAATAGAACAGCACTAACTCTTGTCATTACAGGGTTTATTGGCTGTGCTATGAACTCACTTAACGTTGCTTTTGTCACTTCTTTAACTCCAAAGTTGTTCCTGCAGCACAAATACCGGGTTGCATTTCCACTGTGGCTGCTGGGGAGAGCTCCATGCCTTGCCCTGGAAGTTTGGGATTGTTCCATATCTCCAAAGACAGCTGGTGCTATCACTGAGAGATGTACAGCTGAGGAATGAGGTTAGAATGGTCCCAAAATAATCAGAACCAGAGCCAAAAAGAGGAAATCCTGATCTTTCCAGCCTCACTAATGGCAGCAGCAGGACTTTCGGTAGGTCAGGAATAGGATCAGTATTCCAAATGAAAACATGCACTGATGACTGAGTAGTTTTTTGACCTTCTCTCAACCTTTTATTTGGGAATTTCATTTGTCTTTGTTGCTTCTGCTGGAATATTTGAAGAGTATTTTGTCCACATTTCATTACTGCGCAACAACTTTGTGGGCAGTCTTGTTCCTTTGGAGTATCATTGACCTGGCCTTGGACTGAGAACTTGCTCCCTGCCTACAGATTTAATTCTAGGCCAAATCAATATAGTTCTGTGTCTAAGAATGTGGCAAACATGGGCTTTTATTTCAGATTACAAAAGGCCCTTGGTGTAATCTGAAACACTGAGTGCTTTAAATAGTTTACAAATAAAACAAATCATTTGTATTTTGCATCCTCTGAAAGGTGCATTGAATCAAGATCTATCTTTTAAAATTCTTTTCTTTGTCAGTGTTGGGAATAATTTCCTACTGAATGCACTTCCAATAGGAACACCTCTTAAAGATGATGGCATGGTATGGAACCAGTACAACAAGGGGTTATAAACGTTTCTGACAGCGCAGAAGCTGATTGTGGCTTTAAATGCATAGGGAATTGGGAGTGTTCAGCCTGGAGAGGAAAACCTTCAGGGTAACCTCAGCGTGGCCTTGCAGGGCCTGAAGGAGCTGCAGGAAAGATGGAGAGAGACAATTGCCAAGGGCTGGAGGGCCAGGAGCCAGGGAATGGCTTCCCAGTGCCAGAGGGCAGGGCTGGATGGGATCTTGGGAAGGAATTGTTCCCTGGCACGGTGGGGAGGCCCTGGCACAGGGTGCCCAGAGAAGCTGTGGCTGCCCCTGGATCCCTGGCAGTGTCCAAGGCCAGGTTGGCCACTGGGGCTTGGAGCAGCCTGGGACAGTGGAAGGTGTCCCAGCCCATGGCAGGGGTGGCACTGAATGGGATGAGCTTTAAGGTCCTTTCCAACCCAAACCATTCCATGGTTCTCTGACATAAATGGTTTCATGGACCTGTGAAGACAGCTGGGATCAGGCACTCTCACACAAATAGTAAGTTTAACATTCTATGCTGGTTTAATTCCCACAGAGTTTTTCAAGTTTTATTAACCCAGACAACTCGTAATAATTATGATAAACAGACATTGTCATCAAAAATCAGCAGAAACTTGATAAGATTAAGTACAATGCAATACATCTTCCTTGCTCACAGAGCCTGGATAATAAATTACTCTGAGGCTCCAGAATGAGGCATTGTATAATTGAGCAAAACAGATCAATTTTTAAGGATGCTTATTTAAATGCAAACCAGACTTTTTGAGAATGGTAAACTTGATTAAAATCCCTCTTTAAGTGCAAATCACAAACAACAATATCTAATACTCACAGGCCATAACCATCCTATTAATAATACAATTTATTGTTCAGATATAATTGTAAGGTCTTAATGATGTGGCAGCTGTAATCTACTTTAGAAATTAGAAACTATGAACTCCACAGTGTTCTAATGTGGCTCAAACACACACCACGGCTCAGTGCCTTGCACTTGGTTACCGTAATATTTTTCACCAGATTAAATGATCAGCCTTTGGCTGTTTGTCACACATCATTTTCTCCATCTTTAATTGTGTGTGCCATAAATTATACTATTTCTGCTATTGTGTGGATATTAAAATCAGATCCAGACATGACTGAACAGGAATTTAGCCATCTCAGTCCTGAATACTTTTAAAATTGGTTCAATCTTCACTTGCTGGCAATACTCAGTTATTTAATTTAATTAAAAAAAAAAAAAATTCTGAATAGGTGCAGTTGTGCTTTTGCATGGCAACAGCATTTCAGATTTGAGATGTCTAGACAGGCTATCTCATGCTGTAAGCAAAACTGGATTTAAAACCCTACTTAATTGTTCCAACTTAATTTTCAATAAGGGGCTGATTCAATTGGGAATTTTGGGGAATGAGATGCCGCACTCCTGTAAAACAGCTCTTGCCTGACAGCAGGGACAGCTGCCACTTTCTTTAAGGGCGTGAGTGGGGCTGTGGGGCTCCCCCTCCTCTCACACCTTCACACCTTCTCAGCACTGTCAGGGAATTACTGCTCACCTCTAATGATGAACGTAGGCTGCTTTTCAGAAGCTGCTTTGCTTGTGTGGCAGCAGGAGCTTCAGTCTCCTTGAGCAGGGGCTGAATCCATCCTGGGTACTCCAATGCTCCACAGGCATATCCATCCACGGGAAAGGAGAGCAGTGCCTTGTGTTCATAACTGAAATAAACATTGCTGTGCTCAGCGTTGCCTGTTTTCTAAAGACCATGACAGACTTTGGGAAGGCAAAATTTCACTCAAAGCGTGCCTAAAAATTGTGCACTCTTCTTTTTGAATTTTACTTTTCAGAAACTCTCAGAATTGTACAAGAGAAGAGCAACTTCCCAAAGAGAAAGAGTGAAAGCTCTTTACTTGCAGTTGCAGTTTTGCAGTCAGCATCTGTGAGCTGTTTTCTTTCATCACTGTATCGAACTCCAACAACAATAAAGTTTCTGCTTGGAACAGAAGCAGGACTTTCCACCAAAATCCCTTTATGCTGTAAAAGCAGACTGAAGAATGAGAAACCTGATCTTTGAAACAGCCTTAAACTTTGGTGAGACATGAGCATTGTAAGTGAGATATTTATGACTTTAATAACATCCATTACTGCAATGTTAATAGCCATTTTTTAGAAGCAATAAACTACTTATTAGCAGCTGTATGACGGTTCAGTTGAATTATGAAAGAATGAGCTCTGACTTAGGCATGTTAATGCCTGAGGAATGTTAGAATCCTGCACATGTAAACCAGGTTTGGGAGCTGAGTTGTTTTCACTCTACATTCACCCAGTCTCCTCTGAAAGTCTTGCAGGCAGTGTCTGTCATTTATTACAGCCCTGGCAGCACAAAATGGGGCTCTGTCTGTGTTTGAAATGAATCTGTGGTGCTGCAATCTGTTTCACTGCGAGTCAGATTTGGAAATAGGGCTGAGTGGACCCTGCTGGTCTCTGCCAGGCTGGGAGCAGCCAGTCCCTGCTGCCCAGGGCTGATCCCACTGCTGTGGGGTGGCTGCGGGCGGCTCACCCTGCACAGAGCCCAGCCTGAGCAAAAATAGAAACTCAGCTGCTGGCTATTGCAGGGACAGCAGAGTGACAAAGCCAGCAGGGAAGTGGCCTGACAAATTCTGTTTTGTAGGATTGGTCACCTCGTCTAGGTGACTGGACACTGTGGGATAGGAGGGTAATGGCTTAGCAATTGTCAGTGACTGTTTAGCTGTATGGTTAAATGGCTGTTCATCGATTCACTTGAGCAAGAAAAAGCTTCTCCTGTGTTCTGGAAGTGTTGCCTTCGAGTTGCATCCCCATCTTCCTTGCTGTCTCTGAGCTCTCCCTTTGCCACGTGCCCTGTCTCACTCTGCAGCACTGACAATAATGAACATCATTTATTAGCTCACCCAAGGGAAGTTAACATGAACCCAAACTGGGCACGGAACACTGCTAAGGAACAAGAGGCTGGATTTTGAAACACTGGTCATTAAGCTCTCTGCTTCAGATTCTGCTTCCACAGCCCATGGATTTCCTACATTAAAACTGATCTCTGCCAAGAAACACCAGCCAGTTCAGTTATTAATAGGTAAAAGAATTCTATCTGCATCGTGGTGTTGCTTCATCCCCAGTAATCTTATTGAGCTAGGGATGCATGTCCCTGAAAATGCTCGGAATGGCCGGCTGATTCCCATCCTGGAGAAACATGAATCAGAGGCTGTTATCCCTGTCCCACAGCAGCATTCCTTAGAAGCCTGCTTTGTGAGGATATCCATTTGTCTGGGCTGTTCTAAGTGTGAAATCTCTGTGTCTGCACGTGCACATGCAAAATCCAGTATTTTGTGTGGTTTTCAATGCTTTTCCTGGTGTGTGTTCACCCTGATGGAGAGACAGCTGAGGGCACTTGAGGGTTAGGGTGGAGATCAGGGAAAGGTTCTGCTTCCCCCAGAGGGTGCTGGGCACTGCCCAGGCTCCCCAGGGAATGGGCACAGCCCCGAGGCTGCCAGAGCTCCAGGAGCGTTTGGACAGCGCTGCCAGGGATGCCCAGGGTGGGGTTGTTGGGGGGTCTGTGCAGGGACAGGAGCTGGATCAATGATCCCTGTGGGTCCCTTCCCACTCAGCATCTTCTGTCATTCTCTGATTCTTTGATTTGCAAATGGCTGTAAAAAGTCATTTTGCTGTAAGTGTTTGCTGAATCAATGAATCATTTTTTTTTACAGTAGCACCTAAAATGTGTCTGGTGGCAACATCCAATAAATCCTGATATTTTCAGTCTAGATATGAAAGGAGAGGAGCAGAATAAAATGTCACCTATATTTCAGTGGTTTTATACTACTTGTATTGGAGAGGAACTTAGAGGAATAGAATTAACCAATTTCGTGGAGCTGACTCCAAGTACCAAGAAATTATACAAGGGAAAAATAAATGAAAGAAGCTGAAGCTGAAGGCAGATCCGATTTTGAAATTAAAAGAAGCAGAAAACATAAGAAGCAAAGTGAAAATTTATGAAGATTTCTGAGGAAAGAACTGTAATTCTGACTTGGATAAGGCAGAAAGGAGATGTCCAGCATCTCAGGTGACTTGGGTCAGATAATGAGCAGTTCAGTGACCGTGGTTTTGCTATGAGACAAAGAGAAACATGAATTTGCTGGAAAAACTAGGGAAAAGAAAGTTCCAGCATTCAATGTTTGAGATCCCTGATGAAGGATTTTGGTGAAAATTTCATTAAAAAGTAAATTTAATTTCACGTAGATCAGAGGATTGCGTTCTAATTGAGGAAGTCACAGCATTGCACACAGGAGTGGATAGTCTACTGCTCTGAGCCTGTAAGCTGCTATTAACAGAGCAAGTAACTAAAATATTTAGATTAGTGTCAGACAGAGATTACAACAGGAACCTTTAAAACTAGGACCAACTTTGATAGTCAGTTGAAGGTTTATTACTTTTTTTGTAAGCTGACTTCGGTTTCCAGTATAGTTTGTCTCATGTGAGGCTCAAGGTAGAAATCAAACAAAGCCATGTTACCACTTAAAGTATTAATTTACAATGGAAGTTTGTACCCAGACATGGAAACACAAACAATAGCAAAGCCAGAAAACTCTTGATTACATATTCACAGTTAATTCCTAGTGTACATGTGATTTCTGTAATCCTTTAGGCTGAATCTGGCTAAACCTGACTGTCACAACTTGTGTTAAACTCAATACTTGCCAAGACAGGTTTGGTCTTTGTTGTCTGGGATGTTTCATTTTAGAGAGAATTTTAACCAATTCTCTCTAAAATGTTCCTCATGCCACTCATCTTATGAAAAATATTGATTGATTTCAATATTGATGACCAATATTGAAATATAATCCAAGCAAAAATATTTTTTCTATTTTATTTCTAAAATAAATAACATTGCTATTTGATTTTCATTATTTTAATGATGAATACTCAGTTCAGGGTCTTGAGCTTAAAATACTTTAGGAAAAATAAATATATTTGTGGTGTTTTTGATGAATCACAGTTGAGGGAAATGTCACATCAAAAGCCACACTTAGGTAATATGCCTCATTAAGCTTCTTCTAAAAAGAGATACGAATATTCAAAATTAATGTGGAAAATCCATATAAGGAAAGAATGACTTGTCAGACTTATTATAGATTTTTAGGCCATCCTTTGAATTAGAAATTTAATGAAATGTAATATCTTGCATATGTATATATATATATATATATATATATATGGCTTGTATTTCATTCCATTTGTAATTTCCGTTAAGGCGTGTAATTAATTCTACTTAAAAAAATCTTTGTGGGTCATATATACAATGTATGTGGGATGGGTGAAATATATACTGAGTATTCCTGGGTCTAAAAATTATGAGTTTAGCTATAATGTTGGTATGGCAGTGATGTGCTTTAGCTATTTCCTGGGATGATACATGAGCTCTAAAGAGGATATTTTCCTTGTGCACTCTATATTAAATAACAAATTATGCAAAGTAAATGCTTAGTTTTATTAATTCGAAGCAGTGTGGGTTTACTACATATATTTTTATTATGAAAGCACATCTACAATTAGCAGGGTTATGTGCTCTGTTCTCACGGGATAATAGTTCATGAGTTGTAAATCAAATATAAGAGGGATAGCAGAGCTGTCTTTTATTGATTTGCCCTCCAAACACGTGTTGGGTGAGTGTGACACAATAAAATGTATCAGTTCTCCCCCACTGCTGGCCTGGGCCCTGCCTTTATGAGTTATTTCTCTGGCTGGGCAACAAATGCGATGGAGATACCTCTGGAAATAAAACATGCAGGAGGTTGCTCAACCACACACTCCTGTTTATTCTCAATAAATATGTCATGAGACTTCTTTAGAGCAATAAAACAAGACTAAAACTCAGACTAGGACATAGGGGAGAACTGCACATCCTCAAAATCCTTCCTGGATTTCACATCACACAAGAGCTGAGGGTTTCCTATCAAAGTACTGGCAACTGGCAGGCCTGATGTGGGTGATTAATTTCTAACACCTAATTTGTTTATAAAAGAAAAAAGGTGCTGCCTCGTTAAATCACATGGAACATATGAGAGCAAACACGAAAGGAGGAAAAAGGCCAGTGGCATGGAAATGTGACATCCAAAAAAAGCGCCTAATTACAGCAGGCTGGCCAGAGAAAAAGCCAAGCTAAACACCCCCTCACACTGTTGAGGCTGACTGAGGGCTCTGCTGGCAGCAGCTCTCCTCGAAGCAGGGCAGGGTTAGGGCAGCTCCTGGCATCCTCTGCCCCTTGTTAGACCAGAGGTTTTGCAGGGCTTGTCCTCACTTCTTTTTGGACTGGAATTTTTCTATACATTTCCATTTTCTGTAGGAAGTTAAGCAGCTAAAAACCCCTCCTGAAATCCTGATGTTTCTAGAATGTGCCTTGCTTTGATATTTGGGGGATGATACTTGTCAGATTACCTGTCAGAAACCTGCCCTTGACAGACAAGAAGCACCTAAATAAATAATGCACATAAGAGATCATGACACCAGTGAAGTGGCAAAATACTCATTAGAAGCCTCACTTCAGGTTTTTCAGTTCATGATCCTCAGCAGAAAAGAGCAGAGCAGAGAATGGATGCTCCAGATTATAGAGCCATAGAATCTTAAAGTTTGGAAAAGACCTGTAAGATCAGCAAGTCCAACCATCTACACCTCATCTGGGCTGAAAAACCCGCTGAGAGGCAGCTCCTGGCTCGGCCTTGGCTGGTCTGAGGGTAGACCTCAAGGAGATTAAGATTTTAGGTTTGACACTGATTTCATACTTATCACCTTACTTCCACCTCGACAGGATGAGAGGAAACAGCCTCAAGTTGTGTCAGGGAGGTTTAGATTATATATTAGGAAACATTTCTTCACCCAAAAGGTTGTCAGGCACTGGAACAGCCTGCCCAGGGCAGTGGTAGAGTCACCACCCCTGGAAGAGACTTGACTGAACTTCTGAGCTTCCTTATTTTTCTTGTATCAGTATGAAATATTTATATTGGCCACCCACAAAACCCTGTTGTTTACTCCCCATAAAACACCACTGTAGTGTAGAGAGTACTGAAAATATTCTTTTCTTGATCTTCCTGGACTTGTGGAGTGTGAGAAATGTTCTCCCTTGCGGTGGTGATTCTTGTAGTGGTTTCAACCTGCCACATTCTGCATCATGAACCCATGCAGGCATCAGTGGCATTGGTGTCACATCCACGTATTGCTATGAATGATTCATTATCCTTATTTCCCCAGTTTTTATAAATAATGGCAAACTGCACAGAAACACTGCCCACACAGCCCTTGATCCCACTTCTGCTCACTACAGTGTCCTCCAATCTTTGCACTTCACTGAAAGTGTCAAAATACAATTCCTGAGCATTCCCTTAGCACACAGACAGATAACTAATAGTCTTGACATCTATCAATATCCCAAATTATGAATTTCACGTCATGCAGTTTTCTGTACAATAATTTTGCAAATTATATGACCATTGTTGAAAATTAAAAATAAATCTGCGAAGGTGCTACTCAGAAGTGAGCAAGAGAGAAATCAGCTCCTCCTCTCTCATTTGTTGAAACTGAGTTTAATGCCCTCCCATTATCAGTATTTTAGAAACTCACTTTTATTTGTCATGCTGCACACCATGAACAAACCTTTGTTTAGGCCCCTCCAGTGAGGTAATTGCCCAAATCTTATTTCATTTATATGAATTTTGGATGGTGTCAAAATGTCTCTTTACTCATTTTTAAGGTCAGTGTTGATAATCTTGAAGACTTATTAGTATTGATAAAATAAGATGTTCCCTTGCATGGCCCATCATTGCTGTTAATTACTTTTTTGCTTTAGCGAGTGGCAAAAATGGTCTGTGTGAAGGGGACTGATAAGAACATTGGCACAAGGTTTATTAATTATCATTTTAATTGGCAATTATTCCCTTTTTCAGGTTATTTTTCTCTTGTACCCTGGAAATGCAGTGACTACTTGAAACAGGACTTTGTCTTGATGGCTGTGGCCTGTTCTTGTCCACAAGCCATCCCCAAAACTTTGGAGTGTCTATGAATACCAGTGGGTTCTAATTAGCTGCATGATTTTCCTGAAAAGTCGTTAAAACTCAGCTCCATACAGAATTGTTGCCAGCCACCTTATTTTTTTTTAAAACAAGCGATTGGTAGTAAATCCTAGAATCCCTATTCTACATGAGATTTGCCTTCTATTGGATACACAGATGCTCCAAGTATTGTAGGAGAAAATAAAAAGCCACTGATTTATTGCTCAAAAGATAGGACCTTGATCTCTTATGCTTTTATCTTATCTGAATACTAGTGAGCAAAGCAAATCAGATTAAAGGGGGAATGTTTGTCTCTTATCCCTCAGACTTGGTGAAATCTGGGCTTATCTGCTGAGTGTCAGCTATATTTGTGCTTCAAATTCCAAACATCTGTTTTTGAGCAGTGCTTTCGCTTTTTATTAACCTCCATCACAGCCCAGCATCTGGGCAGGGATTCTGGGTCACAATTCTGAAAATCTTCAACACACAACGTGTTGAAGAATGGCAGAGTTGTGTGGTCACCTCTGAGCGGGAAGGGGAAATCCAGGTACAGCAAGAACAGCTTAGTGCAAAATTCATTTAAATTCCCTTTTATTTCCCTGCAGGCTCTTTCATTTCTAGTGGAAACTTGTCCTCCTGACATCTTCATGAGGAATTGTGGCTGCATCATCATGGTACCGTGGTCATTCCAGCTATTTTTATGGAGAAACAGTAATTCAGGTGAACACGAAATGATAAACAGACTCTTTAGCTGCACCATCCCACGGGGGTAAATACACCCATAAAAACCCATTTAATTTCTGTGATTATGTAATATTTATTTCTGAAGGAGAAGATGCCCAAAACATAAACCAAAGTAGACAATGTTGTTTACCTGAATTAACTGGGTTTGAAATACAACCAGCACTGAAGCTGAAGTAAAGTTTGTAAGTTTATCCTCTATGGCAGTAACAGCTGTAAGAAATGTTCCCTTTGTTTAACTACATATTGTTTGGCTCAAAAATTGTAGCTTAACTTGCCACAGATTAATTATGAACAATTATTAATTTAAATTATCAATACTATAAGTTTAACTAAGATATTATTAGTTTAAAATTTTTTAATTTGTGTTTTAGAAGGAAATTTTCTTTTTTTTTTTTCAAGTTAGAATAATAAACATATTTATGAGCTTTTCCTGCTTACTACTCTAAAGAATCATATAAAAACCCATGATGGGACTTTGTGATACAGTTTAGTGGGCATGGTGGTAATCAGTCAAAGGTTGGACTTGAGGAGTTTGGGGATCTTTTCCAAACCTAATGACTCTATGATATTACACAGAAGTAGCTGCTTTATTGCTTGTAGTGTTCAGGGTGCCCTTTGCATGGTTTCTGCTGTTTCCAATGTCAATAATTTTAAGCTCAATGTATTGCAACTGTTGAAATCGTGTTTCTAAACAGCTTTGCAGAATGATGCCAACATGGCAGTGTGGGTTTCCAGTTCAGGGAAAACAGAAGTATCTTTTCCAAAGTTCAGGTGACTTCTGTGGTCAGATCCTTATTTAGGTAACTAATGTAAATGGCACAGGGTGCCCAGAGAAGCTGTGGCTGCCCCTGGATCCCTGGCAGTGTCCAAGGCCAGGTTGGCCATTGGGGCTTGGAGCAGCCTGGGACAGTGGAAGGTGTCCCTGCCATGGCAGGGGTGGCACTGGATGGGCTTGAAGGTCCCTTCCAACCTAAATAATTCTGGGATTCTAAAATCAAAGTTTAGCTGGGAAAAAAACAAAACAAAACCAAACCTCGATATCTTTTTAACTCTTTAGTTGTTTTGGAGATTTTTCCTCTTTGAACTGTGTGTGCTAGACCAGAAAATCTCCAACTGCTGTCCCTTGGTGACTCATGGCTATTGAACTCTTTGAATGCTGTTGTCCAGTTCCCTTGTTTCAAGGTATTAAATCAAAGTAAGACTGGGGGGCATTTGTGTTCTTTTGAATCCTGCACCAGTAAACAAAAAGACAAGAAGGTATTTCATACCACATACCTGGGTGATGCTGACGTGCAAAACACCATCCATTGTGTTGATACATTTGGAAAAATGCAACTAAAGAATCTTATTACAATAATTTTGCATAAAAACCGCGCAGTTCTATTATAGACTGAAGAGACTTTTGCACTGCTTTATTTGCTCAATATGGTTTAACAAACAACCTGAAGATGTAATCAAATGCCATTAGCAGGATTACTGTTCTTTGCTGTCCATTATTGGTAGCAGGACTTGGAAACATTTGTGGGGGGATTAGAGATTTCCAGATGCTTAAGAATTACCTGTAAAGGACATCCCTAAATTCTTCACTGCTTTAAATGATGCCCTGTGTCACTGAAAGTGCTTGAATGATGCAGGGAATAAGTACAATCACTGGGATCACTGCAGCTACAGGCAGCTTTATGCTGTGGTTTCCAAAATTGTCTGCAAAGTGTTTCATTTCTAAGGAACATTTTGACAAAGAATATACCTGAAAGAAGGCAATATTTTGGTGCAGTAGAATCATAGAGTGTCCTGAGTGGGAAGGGATCCATCAAGATCATTGATCGAGCTCCTGCCCCTGCACAGACACCCTGACAACCCCACCCTGGGCATCCCTGAGAGCTGTGTCCAGGAGCTCTGGCAGCCTCAGGGCTGTGCCCATTCCCTGGAGAGCCTATTCTGCTTATTCAGATCCCACTGGACATCCACCAGGACTCCCAGGTCCCTCCCTGTGTCAGCTCCCCATCCTCTTGTTCCCAGTCTCTCTGTACATCCAGGGTGCCCCATCCCAGGTGCAGAACCCGGCACTTTCCTCTGTAGGACATCACACATCGGTGATTCACAGCCCTCTCATTTGTCAAGGTCCTTCTGTCTGACATGATTTGGTGAAGAGAGCAATTGTGACACCGAATTTTAACAAACCTTTTGCCCCTAAGCATCTCCCCTGCACCGAGAGCTCTGGGAATCCCTTGCTGTGTTAGCAGATATTGTGTTTCCATTGCTCCTGCAGCACCAGCCCAAACAAGCTGTCTTTGATTCCTATAGGGAACCCAGACTTTCTTATTGCTTCATTTGGGGGATGGATGTGCCAGCACTGCCTCTGCTGCTGACAGTGATTTGGGAGAGGATTTATTGTGGTCACTGGTGCCAGTGGGCTTGAGAGCAGCTCCTTGTGAAGCAGCAGAGAATAAATACTGTGTACAAAATCCGTGTGAGTGCTTATGCAGCAGGTGCAAACACCTGGTGCCGCATCTCCCGGCTGTGGCCAAGGTGGACTGAAGTGCTGCTCATGCCATACGTCACTGAATTTATTAGGGCAGGGTCACAGTAAAGGAGAAGTGAATAAAACACCTGCTTTATCACTTTATATGTTGCACAATTTTGTCTACTTGCTTTTCATTATTTTCCTCCCATTCTATTACAAAGGGATGAGATTTGAGCAGTGTCATTGTACCCAGCATTTCAGTAAGGTTTTCAGTGCATGAACAGCAGAATAAAGTTATCCTCTATAGGCAATAGCACAGTTATAACATGCACCAGCACGTGAAGCTTATATGTGCAAGTCTTTGCTTGAATTCGTTCACACAAAATATTCAACATTGTAATCTTGGATTCCTTGGCTCAGAATCACCTCAGTGATTACAAGTGTCCATACAATGACTCTTCTCTGTGAGTTAGCCCCAGAGCATGGCTGTCCCATAGGATCCACTTGAAGGCCCAATGTGCACTTTACTTTTACAATTTAGAAAATGCATTTATTTGGAGTGGGGAGAGAGTGAAGTTGTCTTTTTTTTTCTTTTACATACCTGTTTATATAAACATCTGAAGAGAAGTCAAACATTTGAGTTGTTATATATGGTTGGAAGCTTTAGAATGTTTTTTGCTTGTTTATATCTGCAGTGTCATTTAAAAGTAGTCCAGTGGTTTCTGCAGTGTTTAACCAGGGGTGCTTCTGGCAAACCCATCAAACACAGTGATGGCTAGCAGCAGAAAGTGGTGTTTTAAGGGTCGTTTCTTACTCCTACCTGCTGTTACCAAAGCAATCCCTTCCTTTAAAGCTGAGGGACATCAGATGATGTGTCCACACTCTGTTATTTCATTCCCCAGTGGAATGTGCCAGCCCTGCTGCAGTGAAGGCAGCCCCACACTGCACTTGGAGCACACAGAAATTGCACAGAGGGCGATGTCTCTGCTGCCTTTAGGGAGTCCAGAGAGCAGCTCCCAGAGAGCCACAGCACATTTCCCAGGCTGGAGCAGGTGGCACAGGAGGGTTATTACATAACTGTAGCTGCAGAGGAAGTGCTTCCTGACATTTTTGTGCCATATGAGACCTGAAGGCCGCGGAACAAGTTGCACAGCGCGTTAATTCTTGTTACATCAGGTTGGAAGAGGATTAACCTGAAAGCCCTTTTTGCTGTCATCACACATAGGAGTAACCGCAGAAATAACTTGTTCCTGGAACTGGGGAAATGTCCCGGGGGAACTGAAGCCTACGGTGCCTGTCCAAAGCAGCAAGGGCAGAGCATCTCAGCGTGGCAGTGTCCAGTGAGCATGTGCAGCTTGGAAGGGTTTGAGAAGTGGCATTTTTAATTAGAGAGGTCCCAGCCAGAGTCACAATGACAGCATGGACACAGCTAAAGCATCCCTGCCTTCCTGGGGAGCATTGCTGCAGCCCTCTAACAGCACTGGCATCAGAGCAGATTCTCATCTGCACGCCCAGGACGTGGTGCAAAAACTGTAGCTCAAACACCACATCATTTCACAACTGCACAAAATTTTATTCCTTTTATTTCAGGGAAGTTAATGCCATTGAGGATACAGATTAATGGTTTGACAACAAACCATTACTATTGACACCATCCCTGGCAAATGCTCCTCATTCCCTCCCTTGGCCTCTGCCCCTCCAAGCAAGTACACTGATGATTATTTTTTCAGCAACAACTCTCTGGTTTGCAAATTGAAGTCAAAGCCCTGAAAGGTTTGGGCATAGCAAAAACTGACTTCAGACTGTTCAGCAGGAAGACAATAAAACAATATTCCAAAGCAGCCTTTGTATTTGCTTTTTAATGTCTCTTCAAAATAATGGCATTATTTATGAAAAGAGAGAAAGACCTGGCCCCCAGTGCCATAAAGCTTTGATCCATTATATAAAAAAAAGAAAGTCATACAGACAATTGGACATTTTAAAAGAAGCTACGAAAGAAGGAGTTTTTACATTTTGATATGAAAATCATTAAAAATACCTTTTATTTGGCTGCATAGTGTCCACAGTAAATTTCATTATTGTTATCCAGCATCCAAATTGTCACCTCTAATCGGGCACCTTTATTTTATGTTTTTTATGTGCTCAATAACTCTTCAAATCGCTCTCACCAGATGAAGGATGTCATGGCCTTTAAGACACTTTCCTTCTGTGAAGAAGAACTTCTCGAGCAAGTTTCCCAAAATTGTGAAAGCCTCCTGATAGCAGTAATTTTAAAGAATGACAGTATAGGTGGAATATTCCTGTCTTTTTTCATTTCTTTTTAGCCATGTGTTACATAATGTCTTTTTATTATATTCGAATCTTTCATTTTTGAGACTAACTGCACATGAAACCCTGGGCTTCTCAAGCTCCTTTTGCCATTTGGACTCAAAGTGAAGCAATTTTTCCAGCATCATTTCTCCTTTGTTATCTTGTCTTTCCATCAGCTTCTCCATTAGCTCAATTATAGGCCTGCTACAATTTTTACTGCTACTATTATGTGTGGACTATTAAATCATTTGCTATTCTCCAAAACATATTTGTGCATAAAGGTCTAATTTTGAAAGGTTGAAAGCTCACCTCAGCGTTATCACACTGGTAGTCAACGAAGTAATTGCGTAAAATAATCCAGAATAAGATGCACAGTAATTCAGCTTTAGGGATGCAATCTATCTGTGGTTATAAAAGACATTATTTGTTTATATGGTTGGTTATTTTTCTCCCTGCAATTACCTTGAGAGTTTCAATATGGAAATAAAGAGAGCTCAGGGCGTAACATGAGGCAGTGCTGTAAAATCCTCATCATTTCATCCATCGGGTGATTTAATTGATGTGTTTTAATAAATTGTGTGGTGGCCAAGTGAGGAGGGTTCGAGCTGTGCCCTCAGTGCAGTCTGTCACCAGGTCACAGGGTGGTAACAAATGAGGGAGTGCTGCAAATGTGTCCCCAGGCAGAGTGACCTGGGTCTGGTGCAGATTCAGCACACGCTCCCTGCCACAGCAGCTTGCAGGTGTCCAAGGAATCGCTGGAGGCTGGAATTTCCTCAGCTTCACCTTTTCCCTGCCATCTGTTGCAGTGCAGAGAGTTCCTGGACATGTGTGTGCTGCTGAACTCCATCAGGTGCTGCAGCTCTGCCAAAGGCTTTGTGCAAACAGCAGGGGATGCCATTAGCACAGGGGGATTAATTGCTCATGGAGTGTTTTGTTCTCCCAGTAAAGACATGAAGTGGGTGGAATTATCTGTTTGTAAGCAGGAAACCAATGAGGTCAACATTTCTTAAAGAGCTAGGAAGTTATGAGAGAGATTTGAGTCAAGTGGATGCACAGAATGAGTGGTTCCAGTTATGCTCAGCAGGTAAAAGACAGGAAGTTTGCAGAGTGTAGGAACCACTGTAAAACTGGGGATAAAGTGGTTCTGGATTTTCATGATTCATTGTAATATTCATTGCCAACAGCATGTATTATTCTTTCATGAATTAACTAATTTTTTCCTTTTTCTCCTTTTTTTTTTTCAGCTCAGCTCTCAGGCACAGGGTGGGATTGTTGGAGTATCTGTGTCAAGTCCAGGGGCTGGATTTGACAATCCTTGTGGGTCCCTTCCAACTTGGAGTATTCTGTGATTCTGATCCTTCCAGCCCAAGTCCTTCCATGACTCTATGGTTTTCCACGGACCCCTATGTCTATTACTGTATTTCCCAGAGGCTCCCCTGACATTTATACACTTTCCATACAATTTTCACCCATAGAAAATAAAAATTCATACATGGCCAACAGTAGAATTTGACTGTGTTTTACACAATCTTTGCATTTTAAAAAAATTGTGCCTTGCATAAACACAAGGAAAAAATGACAAAGTGCCTGATTCTAAAACTGAAGTATAAGAATTTCTTTAGCATTTGTCTAATTTAAAAATGATACGATTTCCACATGTAAGTACCTTGTAGATTTTGGGGCCAGTTATTTCAGAATCTGTGTGCATTTGAGCAGTTGGGTCACGTTGCTCTGCAAAGATACGTTTTGTTGCCCATATATAAAAGCCATGATAGCTGGTCTTTTTCCTTACTTGATGACTTAAGTAAAATTTATAGAAGGTGTTAAGCCACTAAACACTGGTTGATGAGCTCACTGTTTTATTTATGATGATATAACAAGTGTAAACACCCTCTTACAGCGCAAGATATATTACCTTAAATTATATTTAACAGCTTGGTATAAAACAATACATTATATCTCACCATCTCTTATGGACAATGTTGATATTCCATTAAAGTCTGTGCTTTAGTTTCCATGGTGGTACAAGGTATTGGCTCCAGAGCTGCAATGTTTCTGCTCTTGGCTGCTCCTCAGCAGACAGGGATATGCCCACGCAGGGTAAACAGACTTTTTAATCTGAAGTGCAGGAATGAAACCTGAGCATCAGGTTATCACTTCATGGAATCCCAGAATGGCCTGAGTGGGACATTAAAGCCCCCTGCCATGGGCAGGGACACCTTCCACTGTCCCAGGCTGCTCCAAGCCCCAGCGGCCAACCTGGCCTTGGACGCTGCCAGGGATCCAGGGGCAGCCACAGCTTCTCTGGGCACCCTGTGCCAGGGCCTGCCCACCCTCCCAGGGAACAATGAACAATCAGAAATAGATGCTCAATGTCAATGTATGTGTTGGGTTAAAACATAAATGCAGCTTCCCTGCTTATAAACCTGCAGGTGTTGCAAGCTTGTGTTGCATAACCCTGAATCCATACCTCAAGGATGAAATTCTGTCCTTTATGCCATTGATTTCTGTGGGCTTGTAGTCTCTCCAAAGATGAATAATGTTGGAACAAAATGGTAGTGTTAAGCAGTAAAGTATCATCACTAAGAGGGTTTGCTCATAAAGGTCAAATAAGAATATGTCACCCCTCTTTGATTAATGGCTCATGGTGTTAGTAGATATTGATTGCATTTAAGAGCCTGTGGGTAAGAGGCAATTTAAGTTATCTTCAACATCTTCACAAGAAATAAGGTTCCTGTGAGACCAGATACCAACAGGGACCATTGCTGTGAATCCAGTCTGAGGAAGGGGAGATAGCAGAAGAGATTTACCCATTTTGTGCAAACCAAACTGGCGTAGGCATCAGTTTCCCCCATCTGCTCTGCTGAGCCTCTGGTATCAATTACAGCACTGGGGCTGTCCAGCATTTTTCCTTTTTGCCACTCAAACTCAAATCAGAGTGCGGTCCTCAGCTTTTGGCATCTCAGTGTACAATATTTTCTTCGAGTATTGTAGGAAAAAGTAAACAGAATATCTACACCACCTTATCAAACACTTTTTCAAAGGCTGCTGGGCAATTTGTCACTCATTTATGTTTTATTTATGGTAGCAAAAATGAACCACTCTTGAGCTGATATATAAGAATGATCTGCACTCTTCAGATTTTGTCTTATTCATTAAACTGTAACAGCTTCAGATTTAGGATTTCATTAGTGCAAAGATTGCAGATGTTAGGAAATCTTGTGTAGCGTAATTGAGTAGGGAGACCCCAGATCTTTGCTTTGAGAAGTCAAAGCTGTGCTGAGAAAACAGTGGTGAAGTGTTTTCTCCCCGTTTTAACCACCTCTCTTTGCAATTCCGTGCTGGGAAGTGCATTACGCAAGGGGAAAGCTATTTTTGTCCAGGTTATGTTGTGGGAAAGTCAGGCACTTTTAATGTTCACTTCTCTTTTCAGAAAATGATCTGAAATCTGCTTTTCTGTCAATATGAAGAGATCTGCTGTGTGTAAAGGGGTGTACACAGAATTGTCAGCTAATAATTGTCTTTAAAAGAAGAGATGCATTTTCCAATGTTTATTTCCATTAAGAAACAAACATGGTCACTACAGTTTTTGAAAGAAAACTCTCACAGACTTTCTGTTTTATCAGCTTCTGGTGTTTCACAGCTACAGTACAGGTGTATTGGGCATTCCTGTTTAGAAGGTGTTTTCAAGACAAACCAAGGTTCATGAGGAGTAAATTGGGGGTTTTCTGAGTGGAAAGAGCAAATGTGAACAGGGAAACTCCCCAGACACGGCACTTGAATGTGTCACTTCTATATCTGCCTGTCATTATGTGACAACACTGGTTTTTAAGTATTAAGTATATTAAAATTTAGCTTTTATGCCAGTAATTCAACCTCGGTGGTCATAATCAGCTTGTTTAATTGGCTTCTGTTCTCCCGTATCAAAAAAGCATTCACATGAGCAGATGCAGTAAAACTTTGTGCTTTTCTGAGTGTTTTCTCAGCCTGGCTGGTTCAATTTGAGAGGTTGTTTAAAGTTTATTTCTGATGTTTGGGAGATACGAATGCCTGTATTCAGATGCCACTTCTCTGCTGTTTTAAGATATTTGGGAAAGGAAATCACACCTTGCATCCTGCTTCGGTCATAAATGTCATATGTCATTTAGAGTTCCTCGTGTGGCCAAAATTGTGCCTTTTAAACTGATTTCATAGCAGTAAGTTCAGTGCTAAGAGCACAATAAAACTTCTCAGTGCTTTATTCTTTCACACCGACAGCTGAATTCCTACTCAGTTTTTTAAAATACATTAGCCAGGGATTGCCCACGAGCAAAAAGTCCTCTAATAAAAGTGAGGCAGAAGCTGGATGCGTTTTGGGGTTTTATAAATGGAATAAAAGTGTGCCCACATCCAAGCTAAACAAAGGGATGTGTGTCATCCCTTTGTCCTGACGCAGCTCAGGATTAATTATTTAAATGAACAACAGGGCACTGGTCTGAAAAGCAGCAACTTTTGGAAAGCAGATTAATTCCACCAAAAAATGGCACAAGTTTGAAAGTGCAGCCGCATCCTCATGCCTTCAGAGCACAGGCTCATGAATTATTTTGTGTGTTACGTCTTTTGAATATTTCCTGGATCCAGCTGAGAAAGACAGCGACTCACAGTGATAACCTGATAAGACATTGAATTTCTATTAATTACTGGAACAGTTTTGCATGTTTGACTCATGAATTAAGCATTTTTACTTAGATTCTGATTATTTTCCACCTTTCATTATTAATGTACTATCAAATCATTGTCAAAAAAAAAGCAAGACTGATAAACATTTAACATCAAGGAGGTGTATTTATTTATTTATGAATTTTTGGAGCACAAAGGTAATGAGAGTACTGACAAATTTCATGTTTCATTGGCAAGTTACTTTGAATTTCAGAATATACAAGTATTTAAAACAACTATTTACTCCAAAGTGTTTTGGCATGCCAAAGACAAATGAATCATGCATGAGTACTAATAAGGTTTCCAATCTGTCAGTTCTGCTTTCTCTGCCTCTCCCATGGTTTAAGTTTGGATTGATTGGATTCGTTTTAATTTTGAGGTGTTTCCTTTGCAGTGATGAATCACAGCCACAGTACCAATATCCTGTTCCCAGGCTGTGCTCAGAGGGGAGGCACTGAACAACCTGGGCTGGTGGGAGCTGTCCCTGCCCAGTGCAGGCCTTGGGAAAAGAGGATTTTTGGAGGTCCCTTCCAACTCTGCCCGTTCCAGGATTCTGTAACCCATCCCACAATAAAGTCCTGGAGTGATATTTCCCTGAGGATTCCTTACTGGGGAATGGCACAGATTGGTTTTTCCGGACCCATTTCATGAGCAGGAGATGATGGCAGTGATTTTCTAACCAAAACCAGTTTGCTCCTTCAATAGTATCCCATAATCACACTGAAAAAAAGATGTGCAAATGTCAACAGAATTATGGATTCTTTGATTAACAGAGGCCAGATGAATTCCATTGGGGAATTCTTCTAGTGCATATAAGTCATTTAATAACTCAGAAGTTTCTCAGGAAAGATCATGCCACTTAACAAGCCCCAAAGTGATCCGAAAGAGTAACAGAGATTATCCTGAAGGATAATTAGACATTTCACACAAGAAGATTAATATTCTAAAGCACAGACCAGGGCAGTAGTTAGCAAAGCAACTGGAATTTGTTGGAGTCAGGAGAGAACTGCTTATCTTACATGAATCTCTTATATGCAAAAAGCCAGAAGTTTTATTGTTATAGATATTAATCTTCAGAATTGCATTGTTATTAATGTAAAATGTGAATTCTCCTCTGACTGTGGGTGGTGGTTGATTGCCTCTGTTTCCTGGTGAGATTGTCCAAGTATGACTGGAACATGTATATATAGAATTTGGGAATGTTGAATATCAGGATTTGGAGAGCTCTGGTCCAACACAGCAGGGCAATTCAATATTTCAGCTCCTCACTTGCACTGTGGGTAACAACAGAAAATAATGGGAAACATTCTGGGGAGTTCACAACAAGGAAAAATTACTGAGTTCAAAAGAATTTTGGATTTCCATTTTATTAATTAAATTATGCCTCCTCTCTCTCTACCCCCAAATGAAGATACTGCACAAAACTCTATTTATTTTCCACATGTGCAGTGTCAGGGTCTTATCCAGGCCCAGTTTCTCCAAAGGAAGCAAAGGATTATTGCACAGGATAAGCAATTTTTCTTATTAAGGATTATTAACATTGCAAATAGTCACAGATGATGTTTAAAAATAGCAAGTGTGGTGTGAGGCATTTTTGATTCCAATCTGAAAGTGGGAAGGTTCACAGGGGAGTCAATTCTGATTTGTTCTCCACAGATGAGGGCCCCGGTTCCTGGGAAGTGCCTCGGGGCTGTGAGGAGATGCTGCTGTGGGAGTTCTTTCAGCTGCCTCTCATCCAGAGCTGGGGTGTATTTCAAAAGAAAACCCTGTGACGCAAAAAAAAGGAAAAAAAAAATAGAATTAGATGATGATAAATAGTTTTTATCTCAAAGAACAAACACAAATATCCAACTCCTTAACAACAACCATAAAGTTCTAAACCTGCAAAGCTGATACAAGTTTATGGATGGGAGACTGAGCTTCAGCCTGAGCAGTTTGGTTTTCTCTTGTTCTTTATCTTAGCAGGGCATTTCCTCTGAATTCTGCCAAAAAGAGCAGTTTGTGGGAGGAGGTCTCTCATCTGCAGGCAGGTGTTGACATATCAACTGCAAATGTGTACAGAAATACACTTAACAGTGCATTTATGATGGGAATTTGTTACATTTCATTTTTCTTCATATTACAATACTCTGATAAGTATAAATTGTCACATTAGGGTTGTGGAAGAACCATTACCACCCATTTCCAAACTTTCTTCCAGAGGACTTTATTTCTTTGCTATTTTATCCTACCCTTTCAACGACACAGAATTTTCCCAATTTCTAAATTCTAATTTTGTCTCCTTCTGATGTCACCTCCTGAAAACAAAATTCCTATTTCTGTGAGGCACAAGGTTACCAGCAGCTTTGATGTGTGTATTCCAAGCCCTCTTGTCTGAAGACAGCCTGCCAGTGGTGTTTAAGGATGACGGTGTTTCATTACAAGGCCTTTGAAGTTCCTGAGGTACCACAAATGGCCGTTATTGAGAATTTGCCTTGATTATTATTTTTACTGCCAGACTTTTAAGCCATACAATATCAGCTTTCTTTCGACTTTGCTGCTTAGCTCCTTTTATGGTAAAGCTTAATACAGTGACCATATGGAGCAGCTGAAAGGCTGCCAAGTGTTTAAATGACAAGGTTATAAATACAGAGACAGCACGGGGGTTTTTCCCCCACTTAATGTATAGTCCTGTTGGTTTGAGCCAAAGCAGACAATAAATCAGAATGTAGAACTTGTTTTGCCACTCACTTCATAGGCTTTTCATATATAGAGGGTATCTTAGTGTGGTAGAGAGGAATATTTGCACAGTTTGGGGAGTGAATGTTCCGTGGAGGACACCTGTGAGAGCCAAAGGAAAAGTTAGGCTTTGAGTTTTGTTTTACAGCAACTTCTTACCAAAACTCAGTGGCAAAGGGACATCCTTTCTTCCTCAGATTTGGTGCTGGGCCTTGGGCTGTCCTCAGCCCTGACCTGCTCCTCTGGGTGGAGAGGAGCTGCCTTCTCTTTGCCTTTTCCTGCTGCGAGTGGGAAAGATGCTCCATGTGCCTGGAAATAGAGATTTCATGGCTCCTATCTCCCGAGCAGCAATCCCTCCTTGTTCTGCTCTGTGTTCTCCTGCAGCTCTTGTTGTTTTCCCAGAGCACATGAGGAGACAGGGCTCATTTCTGTTACACTCTTAGACACTCAAGCATCTTGTTTTGGTGTAGGAATTAAATTGTGTGAGTGTCAGAGAGAGGAAAGCAGAGCAGGTACCTCACACGTGTGGAGAAAGGGATGCTGCTTATGAAGGATGTTTTTCTTCTGCAATAATTACAGAGGGAGAGATTTAAACCTTAGGAAGCAAAAGTTTCACATGCTCAGATCCGTGTGTGTCTCTGCACCTTTGCTCTCCTAATGCACTGTGATACTTTTCGTTATCCAGATTTTATGGTTCTGTTTAATAAGAAACTTGTGGATGTAAAGGTCTGGTATTGTATCAGTAGGATGAACTAGAACTATATAAAGTTTTTTCTGTTTTTTTCCAGAAGGAAGTGGTTTTTCTCAGCCACCCACTGCTGGAGGAGAACTGCCCTACCCCAGAAATGCAGCTAAGGCAGAACTAGCACTTCTAAAAAGTAATAATTTGGATTATTTGCAAACAGATGGCCAGAAACACAAACACTTTCCCTTACAATCATCACTTATCCCTTTGGCTGCCAATACTCCACTGCACATGTCTTTGCTGCTCTATGCTAATAACATCAATTGAAAGGACTTGGAATGTCAGCCCTTACCTGCTGCACTCCACGAGTGAGCTGCCAGCTGGGCTGTTTGAGGGAAGCTTTGTGCTTCAAGCATTAGGTTTGGGCTCTGGAGACTTGTGTTCCTACCAGGGTTCTGCCATAGATTTCCTGTGCGACCTTGAGCAAATAACACTCTTACAATCTCAGCTGCCCATCTGTTAGCACAGGCATGGTAATTATGATGGGAATGAATTTCACTTTGTAACAATTCTTAAGGTTGAAGACCCTTCATCAGAAGTGTGGTTCAAACTGTGGCCCTGAAGACAGATTCCATCTGAGAATGGAATCTCACATGGTGGTGGAGGACAAGGTGCTTTCCATGGTGTGATTGCTGCATTGCCAAAGAGTGACAGGAATGAAGGAACCTTAAAGCTGGGCTCAGACCATTCTGTTATTCTGTCATTATTTTTCAGAAGTCCCACACTGGCCATCCCTGTCCCAACTCTTGACGTGGACATTGTACTGCTGCTTCCATCTGCAGACCCAGCATCACTTTTCTTCAGCGCGTTCATCCCAGCTGTTTTATCACCTCTTTTCCCTCTGGCCTTTCTTTGTTTCTAGGTGACTCTGAAAATTTCCTATTTCAATAGCTGCAGCTCTTTGAACCACAAAATGAACTTTTTTTAGCTGTTTAGTGCATCTGAGTTCTTTAGGGGATGTGCAGCCTTTGTTACAGGAGCTGCTGCCTCATGGGACCAGGAGGACCACGGGGACAGAGCAAAGGCCCCAGGACTGAGAGCTAACAGGTGAATGCTCTATACAAACACACCTGTAAATGGTTAATCACACTGCACACCCAGCTGTTAACCTGCCTGAATCGAGCAGTCACTGGCCAGATGTTCTCTTTAGAGAGAGCCGGACTCTTCTGTCCTTCCCCTCATCCCAGTGGGAGCCTGTCCTGCACAGATTAGTGCTGTGCTGCCCAAGTGTTCACCCCCATCACCTGCTGCGTGCGCTGGCCAGTGCATCCTGACACACCAGGCTGTGTGGAACTGCCATGCCATGAAACCATCCTAATTTCAGGTATTTTCTTTCCAGCTTCCTGTGAACAGCTTTCTCTATAAACATTATTTTTGT
Source organism: Falcunculus frontatus (assembly GCA_013398115.1). Classification (NCBI taxonomy): domain Eukaryota; kingdom Metazoa; phylum Chordata; class Aves; order Passeriformes; genus Falcunculus; species Falcunculus frontatus. The sequence goes on from VZRV01004038.1 coordinate 149,472, forward strand.
TTTCTAAGGAGAGCTTTGGCAGAATTACAGCATTCTTGTCTGTGCTTATCTCTGAGGTATCACCATGGAAGTCGTGGGTCTGGCAGCCCAATGCAGGAGGAAGGTGCTCAGCAGGCCCCTCACCCAAAATTTCTTTTAAAATGGGTTGTCTTGGAAAAGGACAAGGAAGGGAGGTGGACAGTGCAGTGGTTCTGGAAATGTTCTGAGTCCACAGGTGAAATCAGAGCTTAGATGACGTGAATTTGTTAAATTTAGTTTATCTCTAGCCATTCTACAATACTCTGATAGATGAAAATTATCACATTGGGCTTGTGGAAGACCCACTGCTATCCATTTCCAAACTCTTCCAGAAGAGTAGAGATGTTCAAGGAGATGATGCGACACCCTCTATCAAAAAGTATTGTATGGAGGATGGAGACTCTCTCATTGTTCTCTAAAAATGCTTTTGTGTGGTTGGTGCTGTGCTGCCATTTTCTCTCCCTTTTCTGTGTGTAAGGGAATAAAAAGTTGTCCTTAGCCAAGTATTTTCCTGTAGGATTTTAAATAGACTGGAGTTCAACTGGGTTTTGGTTCACAAGTCAGTTAGCACTTCAGGGGGAAACTGTCTGCATATGTTTGAATCTCCTGAGTTTTGCTCAGAGTTTCAGATTCAAATGAAACTGGGAGCCCAAAGGAGAACCCAGATTGAACTGCCAGCACAGTCTGACTTGGGGTTGGAACTATGCAAAATCTCTATATTTAGTTTGGTTTCAAATAGCTACACTAAGTCCTTATGCAGATCCCAGGTGGTTTAAAGTTTGCTCAGTACTTACCCCGAGTTCCCCTGAAATACTTGGCAATCCCAAAGTTTTCTCTACTGCCTGCCAAAATTTTAGGTCTGTAAGAAAACCTGATATAAGCATTTTTCTCTCCCCCTGCCCCCTCCAAATCATTCTGCTCAAATAACCCACAAAGAGCTAAGAGAGAGCGTGAGTTGTGTCTTTCTTGTAGAGACAGATGTGGAGTGAAACCCTGAGAGACTGCAGCCACAGCTCCTCCTTCCACTCCTACACCACTTCTCATTGATTCCAACAATATTTTCTTAAGTAATAACTGGCTCTGACCTTGGCACCTCGTCCTTTGGAAGCTTTTGTCTGGATCTCTTTACAGAAAAATAGCACAGAACAGACTGTGATGTGAATAACCATGGAATGTTTTCCTTGAGCTGGGCTTACCACATACAGAGCTCCAGCGAGGAACATACATTACTAAAAATAATAGCCTCAAACTATTCCAGTGTCATTTGTTCATTATTAAGTCTATTACCCCTGCAATGAGGCTGCAATGCTCAGGCCTTGCTGGTTTCTGTGCAGAACAGTTTATTAATGGTGCCTTTGTTTCGGAGGGATGGCACAGGGAGCTGAGCCCAAGACTTGGAGCTGCTCAGCAGCAATGAAGCAGCTACTTGGTGCTGTTTAATATCTTAAATGACTCCATGCCCATAAATCAGCCAGCCATAAATTATGTTTAATGCTGAAAAATAACCACCAAGCAAACAGATCTTTAACCTGTAAATGTTAATTCTGTTTGTTAATACTTAGCAGCTCCAGCAGTGCTCGGAGGCTGCACGGGCTATTATTCATTTTGACTCCACTCCAACCCTCTTTCAGAAAGACCTGAAAAATCTTTCAGATCTCCTAGATCTTCCTAAAAATGGGGGCTCCCTCAGGGCTCCCACCATCAAACAGAAGAACTGTGGGAATGGCACAGTCCCACATTCAGCTCCTACTGCACTGCCCTGGACACTGCACCACAGCTGTCCTGGGTGAGTGGTGGGGGTCACATCCCACAAGAACCATGAGCTGGGAGCTGAATTCCAGCCATCCCTCAGCCCAGCTGCTCACTGTGGGGTGACTTTGCAGGTGTTTGGCCCTGGGATAGAGCAGCCACACTCACAGAGTCACTGGAGCCAGCTCAGATGACTTTGGGCACTGTCACCTGCCCGTGATGCTGAGCATGGCCAGGGCCCTGTGCCAGTGTGGGGGTGAGGGACAGTCACGCTCCTGGGTGCCTGAAGAGAAAGCAGGGGACAATCCAGGCTGAAAGGAGAAGGTTTGTTCCCTTCCTTCCCTGTTTCATTTATCTCAGCTCTGTGTCCCTCCCCTTCCCTTGTACACTCTATCCCTACATCTATAACCCCCTTTTTTTATTATTTTTGGCTTTGTGTGGGGTGGCTTAATTTTCCTCTTTATCACCATTATGATTTTATTCACACAGGTGGATGTTGGAGAGGACTCTTGACTGCAGGATGGAGACCAGGGAGGAAGGAGCAGAATATATATCAGGGATGCCTTTACTGCCAGCTACACCTAAAATGTGACTGGATCCTGGTCTGCTTTGGTGGCGAACAAATCATTTTGTGAATCAAATCCTGTACATCCTTTAAATGCTTCATTTTGATTTCAATCAGCAAGTGGATGATTCAAAAAATTCAAGCACACATCATTAGGTGTCTATTTACCTTTAAAACTCTACTATTGAAATATTTATAGCATAGAATTATGGAATTACTTGGGTTGGAAGGGACATTAAAGATTGTCTGCCTCCAACCCTTCTGCCATGGGCAGGGATGCCAATTATATTGTCTGGAATATTTTCTGCTTCCAATTCTGTTGAAATCATTCTCTCCTTGAGTAAAACTAATTTTCACTGTGAATCCTGGTTTTCTTTGTTCCTTCTAGGCAATATAAAAATCAAAGAATTTATAAGGCAAAATAATTTTGTACATCAAAAAGCCAGCTGGACCTTAAATCTATTTTGCATTTGATTCTATTTTATTTTTTTGTCCCTGCATTTGACTAAATACAAATGTTTGGAAATGAAGTTTGTTAGAAGATGGCAAAAATTTGTAGCAAGCTTTGCAATTAAATATTTTATCTTCATTTGAGCAATTAAAAACTAATGTGTAGCCTAGCTAAGGCTACACAAATATTTGTGTTTTTTCTTGCATTGGTACAGTATCATTTCTGGGGAAAACATTTTTTCCTATTTCTTCTCTGATAATTGGCAACAGGTCCAGCCTGTGAAGCTGAGGTTTGTCCCTTGTTGAGATGTAAACTATATTATCTATATAATACTTAATTGGGTCCATTTTTTGGTGACAAAATTGACTATCTATGAACTAAAGGAGGAGTTTTCATTCTGAAAGTTGAAGTATTTACACCAGAAAAAATTATCAATACAGCTCCATTTCATTACATAAGATTAAGTGATGTTGAAATAAATATTGACCTTGATCTAAGCTGCTATACAGCAACAGGAAAACCATATATCTCTTTTTTAAAAATATAGCAGTTAGAAAAATATCAGAATGAATAACAGAGAAACTGGGCAGACAATAAAATGTAAGTGGGAACCGAATGTTAACATTCTACTTATCAAACTCTTACAAGCAGAAGAGAGCGTGTAGAATGGTAATTAACACCCACTCATCTCATTCTTCTGGAAGATTAAAGAACAGGTCCTAGCCCCAGTGCTTACCTTTGCAAATACAATCTCATCAATTCATCTAATTCTGAAGAGAATGAGGTTTTTATTTCACCTTCCTCAACCAGGTTTTTTTCTCATTGGACTGTTTCTCCCTTTCACCACACCAGGATCCATATCTCACTTAGAGGTGAAAATTCCTTGGCCTTTCAGTGCACTCAGTTAAGTCTCCACAAAAATAGATGGGATATCACAGAGGCAGGAATTATGAGAGCAAGGTTTATGACGTCTGATAAAGCTGAATTTTAGCTCCTGCAGGAATGTGTTAGTGGCATATGAAAATCCAGCCGTGGAAGGAGTGGAGTTTTCCATTTCTGGCCCAAATGCCACATCTCTCATTGCTAATACAGATGATAACAGTTTCCATCCAGAGACCACAGCTCCATCTCCCCCTCCTTGCAGAAATGTCACACAACTTTTTCTCATTCAAATCACTAAAAATATGGATTTAGTTAGCTTTTCAAAATGCATATATTACCTAATGACATGATTGCTTGGCTGCCTAATTTACAAGAAGTCACTTGTATAACCAGCAGATAAATATAGATGAAGGTTTTATCCATGTATATATAAAAAGGGAATTATCCATGTGTATATAAAAAGAGAATGTGTGTGGTTTTAACTTCAAGAATATAAAAAATTACCTTAAAGCCTTTATATATTTTTTTTTAACTTTTTGTTTTCCAAACATATTCCTTTAAGAGACTTTTGATTTGGTGATTTCTGCTGTGCTCTGAGACTTTATGAAATATAACTGCTTTCATTAACTGGGGAGACACATTCCTTTAATATCCAGTTCCCTTGCATCTGGCAGCATCCAACCCTGCAAACATCTTCTCAGCTGTGAACATTTTCTTGGTGTTAGCATGCAAATATTTTCATGCACCATCTTGCTAAGACTTTAGCAGATGCAGATGCAGGTTTCATTTATTGACTATTTTCTAAACATAACCAAAATGCGCCTTCTATGTGATTCTGAGAGTGAAGACATCTGAGCAAATCTACTTTTCTCTGGAATTGCTGGTTCTTGGCCAGGAGCTATCGGTTGAACACTGGTAGAAGCAGATGTAACAAGGCAATGAAGGTGATCATTAATGCTATTACATACATTTGCTGGAGCAAAAATGAAACTTTCCATTTCCATGCCATTAGGAGCCCGCAGAAGGATAAAAATGCAGTTTGCAATCCTCACTCAGATAAATGATTGCTGCTCTCAAACCCTTGAACAGTTTTAACAAATGATCACTGGCTGGATTCCACTGTTGGATGGTGCCTTCAGAAAAACAGCACTATTTAAGCACATCATCACAGATTCTTAATGAATCCATTCTCTACATCCCTCCCCTATCCTGGTAGGAAACAGGGAGCTGAATATGACTGGAAAATTGAACTGATACCAAGGTTCTCTAATCTCTCTCTTCGGCTGAATTTATAGATGTGCTCGTGTTGATTTATTATTGAAATTTCTTTTGGTAAAAGCAATGATATCAGGGAGCTAGAATGACACATGAAATGTAGTCCAAGGTAAATTAAAGTACTTAAGCACAGCAGTTATCTCCTGATTATAACTAAGCACATTAGACAGCTCAGGATCCTTGCAAACGCTCAATATATTAAGATGATCAGTCATCAGCACAGCTCTCTTCGTCTTGCTGCTGTTATGAATCACTTTTATAAGAAAATGAGCTCTTGATTCCTATCTTGGTAGGGAGGCTTAAAAGGAAAAAGAAAAAAAGATTTGTCAGAGCAGTAATACAAGACACCCCTGGCTGGATTTCCCCACTGAACTGGTGGGGGCTGCACTAATGGGGAAAAACGAGGTGTTAAAGTGACCTTTGTGAATCTGGGGGTGTGACACGGATATTGGAAGAAATAGTAGGGCAAGAGGGAGTGTCCAGCTTGAAAATTACATAACTGCCAGCTGCACACACACACAAATAGCTTTTTGTACCTGTCAGGAAGAATGAAAATCTTGTTCTCAATCAAATGACAAGACAGCAGCACGTCTCCTGTCCTAAAAGAGTAAAATCACATGGTCGTGTCCCTGGGCATTAGAACTCCATTCCAAGTGAGCATCTGGTACCAAAAAACAGTAGAGGAACTTCCTAGGAATACACCAGTCCCTGCCCCTTCCCACACTGTCCATCAGTGGTGCTATTCTGATCTGGTTTCCAAATATATAAATCCCAGCAACGGCAAAACAACAAAACCATTACAAGAACATCACACACCTTCAGAAACATCAGCAGCTGTAGTCTGAAGGGATCTGATGCCACTCCAACAGGTTTTGTATTCAATTAATTTTTCAAAAGACAAGAGAGCAAACTGGGAACTTGTAGTTTTTTGCTGATGTTTCAAGGTTCACACCACTCTTTGCAATAAAGTCGTAGATGCTGGAATATAAGACAAGATTGAGCCATCAGAGTTGCTTTCTTTACTCCATGGCTTCATTTTTAGCAGCTGAAGGACAGACCTTCCCCTTGGTCTGCATTTACTTGAGGAACAGCACAGCCAGCATCAGTGTTTAAAATAATGTTATGAATTGGAAAATATAGAATGGGGGAGGAGAGATCTGGAGGGCATAAAATCAGACTTGGAGTCTGAAATGAATACTTAACATTATGTAAATATAGTATAAAAGAAATATAATTAAGTGTGTATATATATACTTTTAAAATATTTTATATATAATATATAATTAATATTAATATTTTATATTGAGATATACATTGATATATATTATATATTATATATTATATATAGGTGTATTAATAATATATTGATCTGTTATTAATATCAATATATTATGTAAACTAACATAATTACTAATATTATTTATATTAATGTGAATACATAATATATCTTTTTATATGTATAGAAACATAATATTATGTATTGTATTGTGGATACCTTGGCAGCAACAGAGAAACAAAGATATTGTCATTCAGCACATAAACAACTCTTTTAGATTTATATTCTGGAATGACAATTCCAAGAAAGAAACATGGCTCCACCTCTCAGAAAATATCAGAAATTAAACAGACACAGGACAGGGGCCAGCCAAGGAACAATTTCTATCAAAATCGTGTTTGCACTGGCCAGTGCCATATTATTTGTATTACTCATGTGAAAATGGAATGTTTTTGGAAGTCACGGGGTGTGCAGGCTCTGCTGGGCTCTGTCAGTGGCACAGCCCTCAGGGACACGTCCCTCTGTGCCTGCCGAGAGCTCAGGGCTGGGCACTCAGCAGGGCACACAGCACGGGGCTGGTCAGGATCAGTGTTTGCCCTGTTCAGGTCCTTTTCACCTCTTGTGCTTTCTCAGGGCTTGAGGACAGGCTGGGGCATGGGAAGAAAAGGATTTTCTGTTCTTGCCCAGCACATTTTTGCAGTGTCTCGGTAAAACTGGCTGGGCTAAAGCAGCACAGCTCCCACAGCACACGGTGTCCCAGCCAGGCCGGGCTGCCCAAGCACCTGCACTGCTGCTCAGCAGTAACCACACAAGCAGCACCTTCCCTATTCATAATGTACATTAACGTCTTGGAGCACAACCAAAACTAAACCATTCTCCACAAATGGACACTAAGCTTTGGTCTTGCCTATGCCTTGTTAGAGACCATGGAACCATAGAGGGGTTTGGGTTGGAAGGGACCTCAAAGACCATCTCATTCCATCTCCTGCCACAGGCAGGGACACCTTTCACTATCCTATGGTGCTCCCAGCCCCATCCAGCCTGGCCTTAGGCACTTCCAGGGATGAGGAATCCAGAAACTGTCTGGGTAACATCCAAACCTACATCTGCCCTCCTTCAGCTGGGATGGAATTACTTTGTCTTAGGAATTAAGGCGGTTTCCTGCCAAAGCTTGACATGCAGGACAAAAATATGCTCCCCCTCTCTTTCTATTTCAATATGTTTGAATAATGTTTCTGTCCTTGGCTGGATATGTGGGGTAGATGTCTTTCTGAAAGGTACAACATATTTTGGAATTAGTTGTTTTCACTGTGATTTACTTCTGACTAATTTATACTTTGGGTTTGCTGTTTGTTTTGCTTATTAAAATGAGGTCTGATAGAAATTGTGTTCCTTTTGTTGAGTTAATGCTTGGTTTAGAGGCAGGAGTTTTGGCTGTGAAGCAGAAGCACTGTGTGCTGTCAGGAACAGAATTCCACTTTTATAAAAAGTTTTCCTTCCCTACCACTAATTCATCACAGATAAACCTAACTGATAACCCACTTTGATACGGCAAAAATAGACATTGCCTTCCTTCAGCTTCTGAGGAGAAAAGCCTCAATAACAGACCCATCAGAAAACCTCAAAAAGTAAGTCAGGTTTGCAAGACACAGGAGTATGTTTACAAGTCTGTTATCAATAATTTAAGCCTCACTTGTCAGAACAGAAGATGGATATATATGAGCTGCTGTGCATTTTCCCTATGTATTTGCTAATCCACCGCCAGTCTGCCAAACAGATTTAAAAGATATTTCCATTTCTGACGGAAAGTTGCCTCCAACTTTCAAGGTCCAAAGATTTTGCGTGTGTCGGTGTTAGCTCATGCTGAACAGCGCACTGATAAGGAGCCTCGAGTGTTCATTGTTTCTCCATGGCTGCAAGAGTCTCTGTTGTTGTTTTCCTGCTGGCTGGCAGCACCTGGGAACAGACAAAAGTGAATCTGTGGCAGCAAGAGCTCTCCCTGTACTTTTTAATCTGTCTGACACAGGAGAATGCTCCCAGAAAAAGTTCTCTGCAGGCTGCTTTTGAGCTCTGCATCTCTTTTGAGCAGATCCCAATGAAATTACTTTGTTAAGGAAACTTCAAGGGATGCGTTGTAGTTCCTCCATACACACCAATCAGGAGTCAGGGGTGATGTGCCTGTCAGAGCCACGGGTACAGCCCGTGCTGCTGCTCAGTCAGCTCTGCAGGCTGCATGGCCATGGAGGAATGAGGGGGACATTTCAGAAGGTGTGATTTTAGTATTATTTTCAAGAAATCTGTGAATGAAATTCCTGCTCCCTGATGTGTACTGATGTCTGATCCAAGGGGACTGCACAGCTGGAAACCACCACAGCTCGTTTCTGCAGTTCTGCAGCACTACTCCTAGCAGATCTATTTCTGCTTTAAAATCAGTAAGAATTGATTTCAACTCTTATTTTTCCTTTATGTTTTAAAGGAGAGAGAAATCCTTTCCGTGACAAGCGCAGTAGACATTACCACCACCACTCATGAAGACATGGTGCATTCCTGGTGTATCCCCTCCTTATTCACATCTGATGAAGCATCACCTCCCCATGAGGGTGGGGAGGCCCTGGCACAGGGTGCCCAGAGCAGCTGTGGCTGCCCCTGGATCCCTGGCAGTGTCCAAGGCCAGGTTGGCCATTGGGGCTTGGAGCAGCCTGGGACAGTGGAAGGTGTCCCTGCCCATGGCAGGGGTGGCACTGGATGGGCTTGAAGGTCTCTTCCCACCCAACCCATTCTGGGACTCTGTGATTTATGATTCTCTGTTAATTAGGTAAGGAAGGAAAAAGCAGAAGCAGATGGATCATAAGGCCACTCTTTGTCTTATGCACTTGAGCCAGTTATGGCTTAGCAGAGGGAGCTCTGAGAGAGTCCTGAGCATTAACTACAAACGCAATCTCAGCTTCTCTCTCTCTGTCCCTTTAAGTGTTCTCTGTGTATTTCCAGGCTATAGAAACCATTCTGGTTTATCATCAAACAGCACAGACCACAAGCTCTCGCTTTTTATTTTTTTCTTTTCCTTTTCCTCCCCTGACTGAGTATTATGCTTGTCCCTGACAAGGCTCCCAGGTAATCCAGGACTGGGATGAGCAGTGGCTCCTTACTGAGAATCACCCAGCCTTTATTCCAGCACCCCAGGGGCCTGAGGATAAGAGAAGCAAGATGTGAAAGAGACAGCGCTGTGCTGAGGGCACAGCAAGGTGCACACTCCTCCTTTCTTCCAGGGAGCAGCCCGTGTCCCGGCCAGGCAGATCTGTTATTTACAGATCCCTCTGTCCTAGCTTTGTCTTCAAGTGGTTGCAAGGTGAACATTAATTGCCCAAATGACCCCAAGCTCAGAATATCAGCTGAATTTAAGCAGCCAGCCATCCGACACAGAGATTTTCATCAGTATTCCCGGTCCTTGGAGTGCAACAGAGCAGATCTGCAATGTGAGCCTGAGCTCACTCTGGCAAAGATGGGCACACACACCTCAGGAGAGGACTCTGCACTCCAGCCAGGAGTTCTGTCTCAGCACAGGGATGCACATGCAGACACAGCCCAGCCTTGGTGAGGGTGAGACAGTGTCACATATCCTTCTCCACGGAAGGGGGAAACACCATAATGTTCTTTGCTTACCTTTTAGAATGGAGATAAAATTTCAGACGAAAGGGTTTTTCCAGCCCAGGTTGGTAACTGCCATTTTAAAGGAAAATCTTTTGCATGCCTAAATTTGACCAGTAAATTAAAAGGTAAAAGAGAAGTATAAACCTAAGATGAAAGGTTTACTATTGTTCAATCATAGAAGCACAGAATGGCCTGGCTTGGAGGGACCTCTAAAGCCCATCCAGTGCCCCCCCTGCCATGGCAGGGACACCTTCCACTGTCCCAGGCTGCTCCAAGCCCCAATGGCCAACCTGGCCTTGGACACTGCCAGGGATCCAGGGGCAGCCCCAGCTTCTCTGGGCACCCTGTGCCAGGGCCTCCCCACCCTCCCAGGGAACAATTCCTTCCCAAGATCCCATATAAACTGACTCCCTGTCAGTGGGAATCCATTCCCCTTTATCCTGTCACAACAGACTCTTGTAAAAAGCCCCATCTCCATCTTCCTTGTATGTGTTTTTAACCTTTAGGTTATTGGAGATCCCTTCTTTCAAGCAGATAATGATGAAGAAGGTGGTGTAAAACGATATCAAATGATTGGCTGACCACTGAAAATCAAGTGGCATGAACACAAAAAATGCACAGTCAGTGTTCTTGTACCTGCCACAGACCAATAACCTCAAGAAAACTGCGATGCTCAGCAAGAGAGCAGAAAAAGCAAGCAGGGAAGGGGAATTGGTAGAATTATTTTGTCTCTTTTGCCCCACACTTTTAAACATTACACCTGTATTGCTTTTGAATTACTTTATGTCAGTTTGGATCCAGCTAAGTTGACACCATTTCTTTAAGAATGAGGCAAGATTCCCAGACTGTTTAATGTTCCTGAGGTGGATTTCTCTAGGATGTAACACACTTATTGGTGTTCTCAACTGAGCCTTCAGCAGATCTGAATCATTTAAGGGGTTGCCCTCATCTAGTTAAAAATCAGTATTCGAATATCTATCAGTATGCAAAACATTCATTTGCTACCAGAGTTAGAGCTCCTTATTATACCAGGAAGAATTTAAGTTTTAATTAGCATTTCCTCTGGTGTACTAAACCCACTGAGACTACTAGACTTACTAAAATTTAATTAACTTGACAAAAGATACTAATTGTTTTCATGCCACTAGTCCTTAGTGGGACTAAAAATAATACCCTTCAAATTAAGTGTCTGCAACCCACCTTCCTTTTGGTTGCCCTACATAGATCAAATTGGTTGGCCTACATATAATTATATGTAGTTGGTAGGAAGCCTTGCCCATTCTGTAATCAAGATTGTTTGCTCAAAAATGGAGATTTTTATGGCAACGAACAGTGATGAAAACTTATTATTCAAAAGGCCTCGGCTAACATTAATTCTTTCCACCATCTTATTAAGTTTTGGAGGTTTATTGATTTATCTTGGTGCACAGACTAATCAACGAGAGGTAGCATTCATTTAAATCAATATGGAAGCCTAATATTGGCAAGAGAAAAGAAAGATTAATGTATTGGTAGTGCAACTATGATAAAGTATATATATCTATATGAAGTATTGTGTGAAATTTGGAATTAAAATAAAAATACTTCCTGCTCAGGATGCTTCTCATATCTTTATCTCTTTCCCAATTGAGCTGCTCACATCATTCCAAGGCTTTGTTCATTTTGAGACACTCATCTTGAAAGAAATGTGAGTGTGGAAAGCATTAGGGCACAGTCTTGGGAGCACTGGGGACAGCTTTGTCACAGGAGTTGGCATGCAGAACACAAGCACTGCAATCCAAGGAATCCTTTGGCAATGGATGGCTGAAACAGAGGTTTTAAGGGGAAGGGATCAGGGCAAAGTACCCAAGCTCTGTTGCCAAGATAAGGATTTCTTTGCCAGCATCCCTACATTACAAGGATCAGATCTGCTCGTCTAATTATTACCTCCGAAATTTAAAGAATGAATCAGCTTGCAAATTAAATCAAATCCATCCCTTGTTATTCTTCTACTGAGCTTTGTTGGGACTGAATGTCCCTGAAGTGCTCAGAAATCACTGCTCATACAGGTGGGGGTTTGGCAACATAATCCATTATGTGGATGCTCTTCTCTGAAGAAACTGTGGTTTTGGTGAGGCTCAAACTCCATCCCCTCCTGCAATAACACACTTCAGGCTGGGGCTGCACCACTGTGAATGCAAGAGAATATCAGATGTCTGCATTGTTACATCCTCACAGCTCTGGGAGGGAAAAACCTGTAAATCTCTGTGCATCCATAGCCTTCACCTTCTTTTTCTGCCCAAACATCTGGCTGCTTTATCACATCTGAATACTAAGAGGATTATCTTGGCTGATGAACCATCCAGATTGGCTGTTAAACACCTCTTTTCTGCTTCCCTTGCCAAGTTCCTCCTTTGTTTCCTTCCCTCTCAATTTGAACCACAAGGCTCTCTCCAGGCCCCAATTTCCATCCAGATTTATTGATGTGAGCTCAAGGTTCCATCTATTGTACTGCAATTATTAGAATCTCCTGAATACACGTAAACAAGATATTTTTAATGAACAGCTCCACAGAGTTCACATTCATAATTTTTCCCTAATAAATAGAACCTTTTCATGAGTCTTTCACTAAAAGCCACCATATGTCTGTATGTGTTTATTGAAGACAAATATTTAAAATTAAACTCTCATTAACTTTTCTCTGCATGTATAAAAGAGTGAACTCTGAAGATTTGTCAGAGGTATAAGTTTAGCATGTAAATTTTAAAGAAACCCAGGTATGCAGTCAATAACAGGAGACTACAGGAAAAGCAGGCCACCAAATATTCACTGCAGAAGAGTTTATGCATTTGGAAGAAATTAAGTTCATGTTTGTAGGAAAATGTTCATCGTTGTCCAAGTAGATAACATCTTATGAACAATAAAAATCTAAAGTAAACTTTGTTCCTCTTCCCATCCCTGCCTTGTATTTGATTTTTTTTCCTGTGGCTAATGAATCATTTGCAACAGTAGATAAAACACAGGGATTTTATCTCCGGGGTTTAACAGTGAGGACCAGCTTGGAACTCTCTCATGTTCTTATCATCACTTATTAGAATGCACTGACTTTTAAAAAGGCTGCTTTCAGCAGTTTTTCGTGGCCTGACCTCCTGTTCACCTCAAGCATTCAGACACATAATATCCCTAATGAAAGGGAAGGTATTTTATAAAACAATTCATTATGATCCAGTTTTCTGATCCAGCATTTTCACACACCTTTGGAGCCTTACATTCGACCAGAACAATCTATGCATTTAGAAAATTGCAGCGTAATTCAAAATGATAATGTGCAAAAGCAGTTGTGATTAACATAACATGGAGACAGGTAATAGGAATGGCAAAGACTCAGAAAAGAAAATAAAGTACTTCAAGCCTCTGAAGTTTTAAGTGTCTTTATCCCAAATATAAGCCATCAATAACTCAGTGATTTTTGGGAATGCTGAGAACACTTGCAAAATCATCTCCTCATTATCTTTCACTGAGAACACCGATAATTTCATTTGGATGTAGTCTTGCTCTGTTCTAACATCTTTCTTTTCTTTTGCAGATACATATTTTTTAAATGGTGTATTTTTGATATTTTATCTTAAAATTGCTTGTCCACTGTAAAGGAAAAACGGGCCCTCAAAACTGGTGGTAGATTAAGAAGAAAACTTTTGAGAGAAATCCTTTAAAAAGAGAACACATGTTCAGTTTTAAATGAGTCTGAGTGTCTTAAGTACACTCCAGTTTCTCCTTTTCTATAGCAAATTTAAGACTTAACTGTGTCTTGCTCAAGCAAAAGAATAATTCATTACGGAGTATTTTATCAGGATTATATTTCTTTTTGTCTGTCAATAGCTGATGGAAGGATAGGTATGGTAGAATTCCCTTAAATAGAAAACAGTGATAAAAAAATCTCAGATTTGGGTTGGGATTGGATTTCAGAGAGGTAGAAATAAATATTATTGGGATGAATCTGTGCTATTTGCCCATGAAAAAAGCTTTGTATAAGATTCTCCTAACCAATTTAAATATCTGTATAATGAATATTCATTTCCTGCTGCTTACAAAAAAAGCATTAAAAAAAAAAAACTGAAGAAGGTAATGCCTTAGTAACTGTTAACATTTCCCTTTTAAAATCAGTTATGCTGATTTATACTCAAGGCCTAAACCACAGAAATCATACATTTTTGTAAAGAAAAACAGTTTATACTTTAATTATCAAATCCCTTTGCAATTCCACAGTGACAGATTTTTCTGGGAATGAAACACAGCGTCAGGCTGGAAGAACAGTGATGCCATGAGGAAGGAACAGCTACTTTATAAAGGTTTACCAGCCTTGAGCATGAGATACAAAATTGAAAAGAGAAGTTAATATTTTGGTAACAAGAATCACAAACTGATGGAAAAACATCTGCTCCATTTAGAAACTAATGGAAAATATCAGTGCAATAAAAAGAAATAGTGCAATTAAAAGAAAGGGAATTGCTGAGGAAATACAGTTGTGGAAAATGTTTATCGACTTTGAACATCTACTGAGGATTGTGTAGGCACTCCTCTCCAATCAACAGAAACACAGACAGTGCTACAGCACATGCAAACAGTGATTTTCAAAGCAGATCTCACCAAATTTAACACAAAGTCATAGAAACCATCACAGCCTCAGTGTTACAGGACTTTTCCTCCTGGATTTTTCAGTAAATGGAAGAGGCAGACTTTATAATTATTGGGGGAAAGCGCACATTGTTCTTATTGAAGAAAATTTAGGTTCTCTGAACCTAAAAAAAAATAATATAAGCAACAACCATGAAGCCATGGTATTTTCTGAGTATATTGGCCAAATTCACAGGCTTCTCTTCCAAACTTTGCATAATTCAGGAAGTTTTGTGTGCATGCACAGTCTGGTTCTAGTTACAGTGTGATCTAGGACTGAAGAGAGCTCATTCCACTCTTGATTGCATTACCCTGCTTTTAGCCATAACTCCCCAGACTTCACGGAACAAAGGCTGCAAGGCTGGAATACAAACATGAACTTAGGAAAATCCAGTTAGAAGTAGATCTGAGTATTAACCCCATGTTATCTGTAATTAGATTGGAAGGCAAAGCTTGCCACAGAGAGTTAAGGCTGCATTTAACTTCCTCTGTCTTTTTTCAGACTGAAAGTACTGAAGACTGTGGTCATTCAGTGGTCTGAGCCCAGCACTGCTCTGAACTCCACCACGGGACCTCTCTGGTTGGAAAAACCCAGTTCCTGATTTAGGATGCAGAATGAATATCAAAACTCTCAGCTAAAAGCTTATATAGCTTGATGTTCTCAGTAAACACGTGACCCAGATCATCTTAATTCTCCTGGGTTTAAGGCTTGAATTGATTCAAGTCACTCATCAGTGACAAAACTGATGTTTGTGAATAACACCTGACCCTGGCTGGCTCAAAGCAGGACTTAAAAATCAGCTGCAGAGGTTATTGAAACACCCTTAATCTCATCTCTGTTTGGGTTCTATAGGAAACAGTAACCACACAGAAACCCAGAATTTTCTAATAGGCATAATTCAAGGCACATATCTGAATTTATAAATATTGTAGTAAATATCTAAATATTTTGATAATGATAATATTGTGTGAGAATATTTGAACCTGCCTGGAAAAGTTTCAGCTGGACTTTTTTTCTAAAGAAATGTGACATCAGATATCCTTTTCAACCTTTTAATTGCACTAGATAAGCATATTCATTACCATTTCTGATTCAAGAATTTGCTTAGTTAGCCATCTATTCTTTTATTTGTAAGACTTAATTAGATGTCGGTATTGACGTGTGATCACCACAAATCAGAAAGTCTCTGATTTGTGTTCATGCTCTTTTTTTGGTCTTGGTTTTGAAGAATTGATTGTAGTAGGAAATAGCAAAAAAAAAAAAAAAAAAAAAAAAAAAAAAAAAAAAAAAAAAAAAAAAAAAAAAAAAAAAAAAAAAAAAAAAAAAAAAAAAAAAAAAAAAAAAAAAAAAAAAAAAAAAAAAAAAAAAAAAAAAAAAAAAAAAAAAAAAAAAAAAAAAAAAAAAAAAAAAAAAAAAAAAAAAAAAAAAAAAAAAAAAAAAAAAAAAAAAAAAAAAAAAAAAAAAAAAAAAAAAAAAAAAAAAAAAAAAAAAAAAAAAAAAAAAAAAAAAAAAAAAAAAAAAAAAAAAAAAAAAAAAAAAAAAAAAAAAAAAAAAAAAAAAAAAAAAAAAAAAAAAAAAAAAAAAAAAAAAAAAAAAAAAAAAAAAAAAAAAAAAAAAAAAAAAAAAAAAAAAAAAAAAAAAAAAAAAAAAAAAAAAAAAAAAAAAAAAAAAAAAAAAAAAAAAAAAAAAAAAAAAAAAAAAAAAAAAAAAAAAAAAAAAAAAAAAAAAAAAAAAAAAAAAAAAAAAAAAAAAAAAAAAAAAAAAAAAAAAAAAAAAAAAAAAAAAAAAAAAAAAAAAAAAAAAAAAAAAAGAAAAGAGTGGGCACATGCTGAGCACCTTGAAACATTGATTTGGAAATGCTGAGATCTGTAGACCTCAACATAATTTGATAGGCAGGAGCATTGTCAATATATGCAACCTGAATGAATATTTTAATAGAACTGATTTGCAGAGCTGGAAGAGCAGGATGTAGGAGCCCTGTCCTTGTCACCTGCTGAGGTGTGATCCTGTGCACATCTCTTTGCACCTCAGAATTCCCAACACCAGCCAAAGTCCTGCATTCCCTCTTGTCTCCCTCCACTGACTAACCACAGAACCTCGCTGTGTTCACATGAAGATAAATCTGAGGCTGCTCTCCTCGTTGTTGTTATGTTTATCACGTTGTCTATCTGCCGATATTAAAACCAGACTTCCCTGCTGCAATGAAGATGTCAAAAAAAAGAGCTCACCCAAATCGGGAAAAGCCCAGTTAATGCTCCCTTTACTTGTCATGGTTAAGCTGATCCCACTATTTACCCTTCCTGAAAAGACAGGGATCTCCCAAGGAGCTGCTGCTGATGCCAGATGGGCAGATCGTTCTCGGTAGATAAGCAGGTGCTGGAAACCTTCTTCCAAAACAGCCTCTGGAATGCTGGAAAAGGAGAGCTCCAGCTGACTGGGAATTAGACACAGCAGGCACTGCAGGGACGTGGGAGATGGAGACCTCACTCAGAACTGCAAAATGATTTCCTGGTTATGCAGAAAGCCTGTTCAGATTTCTTTAATAAGAAGATCAAAGGTTGTGGAGGGAAATGCAATTTGAGCCCAAATAGAAGGGAGTGTGCTGTGTTCAAAGCAACCATGCTCTGGACTGGGGGGCCTTAATTTATGGCTCAGTTGTACATTGTGTTTTCAGAGGTCCCAGGTGCCACCAGACCTCAGTTCAGATCTTGCTGTCTTGTTTCCTGGGTTCACTTTTTGAGGTTTAATCTCAGATCAAGAAAGGGGTGGGCAAGAAAATTAATGATACCTATGGAAACAATCAATTCATATGCTCGGTGTTTGGGGTCTAAATTCATAATTATATGTGAAATCAGCCTTTTTGAAGAGCTGCCAGGAGCATTTATGTAGGGCACAGACTTTATGCTTGCCTGCACAGAAGAAAATTCTTATTTTCAATAGTGTTTCTTTGTTTGATTTATGAAGATCATGTCGCCAAATACTTTGTATTTTTAGCTGACATGAAAAGACTTTCTCAATACAATGTGGTTTAGAAAAATCCATTCAATCAGGAAAAAAGGTTGTGATGACCCATTAAGGAAACATTCCTTAAACCCCAGCAGTTTAATTTAAAAAATGTCTTGTTTCTTCAGTCTGTTAATCCTAAACAAGCCCTGGACATTTTTGAACTATGCAACTAATCCTGAGAATGCTCACCCATGCAAATTGTTGCTCAGAATGGGAATAAAAGATTATGCTGTCAGGTTTCATATCTGGGATATGGAGGGCTTCACATTTTAGATTATAGAAATGTCACTAATCTTCTGAGGGAATGAAACACACTTTAACCTTGCCCAAGTGCTTCTTTGCTGTCATTAAGGTAAACAGAATGAATGTTAATGGGAGAGTTTGGCCTGTTTAGGATGGAAGGCAGTACCTCTGCCAAAATGCAGTTCACAACACTGAAATTGGCCTACTTAGCTAAAAATCCTATAATATATTAACATCCCAAATGCCATGAGGAGCTCTTGAGAGTTTTTAAAGGTATGAGGCTAAAACTTCCTCCGGCATGTTCAGCATTTTCAGAGTAGAGGATGCCTGCTGATGGAAGGGAGCACGATTGATTTGCTAATAGATATTTGTCCATTTACATCTGTGGATCTTCCAGCCACAAGCTATCAGACATGGTGAGAACTTCCATTTGCTGTGGGGAGAGGAGGAGAGCGTGAGATCATAGCCCTGGATGATATGGCCATAGTAAATTATTCATTATTGTGATGTATATATAGTCCCTGCCTTGGGCTGCCTTCAGCAACGTGAAACTTGACAGGTTGTTTCTTTGTTTCTAATGATTAAATCAACAAAAAGCCTGGGACAGCTTCTGTCTTCTAATGCACCCTTTTTGGGATTTTTATCTACCATTTTTTTCAACTTCCAGAGTGTGCTCTTCATATAAAATAATGAAAGAATGGGGAAGGAATGAACAAGGAAGTAAACAGCAGAGAATGGAGACAGAACTCCTTCTCCAACCACTGTGTGAAACTTCTGACATGCTCTGACATTGCTCCTCTCATATAGATTTAAAACATGTATTTCAAAACTTCCCCATGCCCCTAAGCCATAAATATTTAATTCTCAGTATTACCATCAATCAGGTTAGAGGATCTATGGAAGGTATTGGTGGTAAAAGCTTCTTGTGCTGCTTGCTGCAGACCTCCAAAAGCACTCCAGTTTCTCGGAGAGCTCCTGAGGAGCTGACGGCAGAGGGGGGGCATTGATTAATGGCTCCCTGGGACACTCTGACACCTCTGCCTGGATCAGAGAGATAAGAAACAGCCCGAGAGCAGCGCTTGGTACAAGCCAGGCAAAGGTTAGCAGCACGCAGGAATTCCTGCAAGGAACAGGAGATAGGCAGCAGCTCCCTCTGGGGCAGGATAATGGGCTGCCAAGGGGAGCCAGAGAGTGAAGGAGCATTTTGTAGTACTCAGGCAAAAACAAGAGACAAGACAGATGATGCTAAAGGGTTAGAATAAAAGCAAGAATAAGAATCCACCAAGGAATGAAGCTTAAAGCGTGTCAAGGTTTGGGTTTTTTTTTTAAAGTATGGTTTAATTTTTCATCTATAACAGAGGGCTTGTATCAGGATGGCTTTGTTTATTTATTCTTTTGTGCTAACAAAACAGACCATACTTTGGACAGCAGGTGAGGGAGGGGTTCTCCCCCTTTACTCTGCTATCCTGAGACCCCACCTGGGCTGGGGTGTGGTGCCACCGGTGAACAGGTGCCCCAAAATAAGAAGGAGATGGAACTGTTGGAGGGAGTCCAGAGGAGGCCATGAAGGTGCTGATGGGACTGGAGCCCCTCCCCTTGGAGCCAGGCTGGGAGAGCTGGGGCTGCTCAGCCTGGAGAGGAGAAGGTTGTGTGGAGACCTCACAGCACCTTCCAGGGTCTGCAGGGAACCCAGAGAGGGACAATTCCTCAGGGACTGCAGTGCCAGGAGCCAGGGAATGGCTTCCCAGGGCCAGAGGGCAGGGCTGGATGGGATCTTGGGAAGGAATTGTTCCCTGGGAGGGTGGGGAGGCCCTGGCACAGGGTGCCCAGAGAAGCTGGGGCTGCCCCTGGATCCCTGGCAGTGTCCAAGGCCAGGTTGGCCATTGGGGCTTGGAGCAGCCTGGGACAGTGGAAGGTGTCCCTGCCATGGCAGGGGTGGGATGAGATGGTTTTTAGGGTCCCTTCCAACCCTACCCATTCTATGATTCTATAATTTGCCATCCTGAATGAAGTGCACTTCTCCATCCCAGCAGTGTCACCAATACATCCAGTACAAACACAGTCCAGTATTTAGTTAAAATAATGCTCACACTACAAGGGTACAAGGAAAACTCAGTTAGATTGGTTAGAGTAGCTTGTTCTACAAATGTGAGCTATTTGTGATAATCGGCACAAAACATCTGCTGTAACAAGGCAGTCTCCATGACCCAGGAACATTTCTTCTGTGTAAAGCAGAACAGAATGCAGGAATCTGCATTGCTCAGTCATCCATTTATCCCAGTGCCATGCCATATGAAGGGTCCAGAAACACATGCTCCACAAAACAGAAAAATTGCATTTTAGTTTAATTTTATCTTCTCCCCAGACTATGCTTACAATTCCTGGTACAGAGCAAGTAGGTTTTTTTCAGTCACCTTCCAGCTGAAGTCTTTGGAATACTTTTCTGGAGTAAAATGTCATCACACAGGTTGCTTTCCTGACCAGGCAGGGAGCTTTGTTATTTACAGATCTAACTATTGGTAAATGCCCTGCGTAGAAATAAAGGTGGCTTTAAACTTTGCAAATGTCCTTTGCAAGGCAAGGCATGAGACAGCCTGGGGAGAATTCTGTAAACAGGGGAAGATTCACCAAACCTGGGAGTCGTTGGAAGGGCAAAATAAACTGGCTTTAATGAGCTTTGACTTGGTATTCAAAGTAGGAAATTTTGACACATTTGGGAGTACTTTGCATTAGTGCAAATGACCCAGGAGCACAAATCCTTGGAATGGGAATTATTTCAAAATTATTGTAGGCTGACATCACTGATTGGATTCAACTACGTCCTTTTCAGTGGGAAAGGTAAGGGGAAGAGGTCCTTCAGGGCATGACCATATAAAGTTATGCTTGGCAGGGAGTCTGGAGGAGGGAAATATCCACAACATCTCCCAGATGTGGGTGGGCAAAGCCTAAAAACCCAGGGGTGCTCTCTTCCACAGGAATCTCTATTAACTGTTGTCCATGGAGGAAGATCTGCAAGAAAATGGCAAAAATGCCAGGTATATCCTGCTGGCATGAAGGTATGGACACAAGTGAAAATCACCTACAGGAACTCAAGAAAAAATGATTTCTTTGGGCCTGGAAGAAGGATTTAGAAAGGTCCTTGCAGAGCTTTTATTGGAAGAGTCATTTGGACTGACGGTTTGAGGCTACAAGGATACACCATCCACATCCTACAAATGTGTTATTTCTGAGAGATCCCACGCCACCCACGTGTGCAGCACTCATTTCCTAAATGACAGCAGCAAAACATAAACTTAGGAAGCAACACAGTTTTGTATGGAGTTGGTCTTTCTGGTGAGGATTGGTTATTGTCTCATTCCAGACAAGAGGCAAATAGACAAGTTTTTCTGCTTGAAGCAGCAAAAATAAAAATAATGCACATTTGCACTGAAAGAAAATAATTTTTAACATTTTAGTGCCAAATTATTTCCAGAGGATACTGAAAGCAATGATCTTATTTGCTGCTGGGCATAACTGGGCATGATAGTTTGTGCCATGCTCACTTTCTTGTTACAGTGGTTCTGAGAAGCAGCACTCTAATCCAAAAGCACAAGATTTTTAAATAGGCATTAAAAAATATTTTTATTAGGTAAATGGGCATTTCGGTGTCTATAGGTATTTTTGAAAATCCCACTAAATGCCCTGCAACAGCGAAGTACCTTAAGAATTAAGGCTTGTAATTCCTCAAGGAAGGAACGGCAGCTCCTTCTCCCCCAGGTCTGTGAGATCTGGCCATGCCTTTCTCATGGACTTGGGCCTTTAATGCCGAGGTTGCTACAGCTGAGAAGCAGCTCTGTGAGGGAACTTTTGCTGCTTTAAAAATCTTAAAAGTACCGTCTCACTAGGGAAGAGGTTTGGAAATAAAGGGATAAGCTAATTATTTATAATTAGGTCAGACTGGGTAGGCTGATTGCCATAATTAACACAGCCTAATGACTGGCCTGGGGGATTTTACTTAGCTGTACCGGGTGAAATCTGGTCAAATGGATCTGTGTTGTGCTCTGCTGGTGTGAGAGCATTCCCAGCTCAGGCAGACGGGAGCAGGGAGTGCGTGGGGCAGGGAAATGTAGGTGACTGTGCTGGAAGGCTGAGCTGGGATAACGGGGTGCTCCCAGGAGGCAAGGGAAGTGGGTGTGGGATAGGGAAACGCACCCAAGAGAGCACTGAGGAGCTGGATGAAGGTTTGGAGATCCATGCATCAAAGCAAACAGCAGCACTTCTTAATTGGAAAGAGATCTCTAGAAAAGAGAGGAGCGTTCCTGTGGCTCAGAGAGATGAGGGCACGTCTCAGGCTGAGCTAAGCCGGGCGCACAGACTGTGCACGTAAATATTTCACACAGCGAGGATGAGTCAGGAACATTCCCCTTCCTACAGCTCCTTGCAGGGGAAGCTCAGAGCGCTCCCGTGGGATCCACACCGAGCCCGTGCTGGGGGCTGTGTGAGACATCCTCCAGCATAGCACTTCCCTGCTGCCCTTCCCTCGCTGCCTTCCCTCCGCTCGGCTGCTCCAATCCTCTCCACAACACAGAAAATGAGGCTGAACAACAGCCAAGTGCATTCCAGAAATAATTAACAGCAAAGAGAATAGAAAACAGAGACTGAGCAGCTTCAGGCCCGCTTCAGGAGAGCATCATACACACCTGGGAAGATAGTGTGAGCAAAAATCCTGACGTGGCCCTGTGTAGCTTTCCAAATCCCAAACTGACTCAGAATTCCAGGCTGCATCCAGGCCTTCACAAGCAGTGTCACTAAAGATGTTGTTGGAGAGTTTTTGTTTTTCCCGCAGTTTCGGTGACACCATCAGGCCTCCTTGTAGCACAGGAAAACACTTGCTCAGGTGTTTTGCTCACCAAATGGAAGTTGCCTGAGGAGAAAAGACATAAAAATGACTGGTACAAATCATTTCATATGTAATAGGGTGGCAAGACAGCTGCTTCATGAGACCTTGTGTAGTTCAATAAAAAGATGATTTTCCATCTCCGCTGACCTCAGGCCCAAATGTTTTTAAGAACTCCAGGTCTTTCACAGGTGTTTGATGGGATGATGAGGGAAAATAAATAGTCCCAAATTGCTCTGATCTGAGTAACGTTGGTGCCTCTCTGGTGCCCCTTTAGAAATGTGGTGGGGGTCTGTATTCAGAGTTACAGGGGCTGTCTGAGGAAACAAAATGCTTAGAGCATCTACAAGATCCACAGCTGTCAAATTCACAACCAAAACACAAATACTGGAACTCCATGAAAAATACAGACACTTGACATTGATGGGCATTTTCCAATTACATACTGCTTTCATTGAAATACTCATGGCCACCAAAAAAGCCAAACACAATGCTTTACAAAAATCAAAGCATTTAGTTTTGACAGATTTTAAACATCTCACTGCTCCTGTTTGCATAAGATTTCATTTGGAAGTTTATTTCAAATTCAGGTAAACTTTCCCTCTGATCTATACAAAAGTGTTGTTGAAATACTGAAATCCAAAATGAAGGGTTCGTTGCAGATCAAAGTAAAGGCTTTCATCCATGAGTAAGCTTCAAATACATTCTTGTCCACCCCCCCAAACTTTAAAAATATTGGTCTTACAAGCTTCACTTTTTTTTTTTTTTTT
>VZRV01004038.1:178237-202964 GCA_013398115.1 Falcunculus frontatus
CTGCCAATCTGAATGAGGAGGAACATCGTCAGATGGCATGGAAGTATTTGTACGAGTTGTATTAACAGAAGCACTGACCTTTACACACTCCAAAACAAGCCAGATGGGCCTTGGATCACAGCACCCATTTGTCAAGCAAAACTCCTGAATCATCTCAGGCAGTGTTCAAACACAGCCAGGAGAAGCCTGAACGCAAAGATCTCCCCTGAAATATAGCCCTGAAACAGCAAAGACGCACCCGGTTTTGAGGTAACTGCTATTTAAACCTTCAAATCCTAGGCAAATTTTTTGTTGTGTAAATTTGGGCCTATCCATTGTCTGGGATAGAAAACAGATGGGCTGCAGTTTAGCTTTGCAGCAAGAATACAAATTCAATTCTCTGGTTTGTTCTTAAGAGAGTTAATGAAAGTTGAATAATATGCACTGGCAGCCCCTAAAACCCTCTGTGGTTTTTTTTCACTTTTCCTTGGCAGGGTGAGGCCATTCTGTGTTAAATTTGCATATGGCCACCTTTCTCCTTAGAGTAACTCCAGTCATTCATCTGACCATATTTCTGGTGGATAGGGGCCCTAAACTTCAGGAACTTTGCCCTCGTAGACAATCTCCATGCTCCTTACAGCTCCTGCAAGAGAACCAGAGGGACCTGCAGAAGTGAGCAGTGATTTAGTATTTACCCTGTTTATTCATTAAACTGGCAAGGGTGATATTCTGCTCCTCCATGACAACACTGATCTTTAACTGAAACAAATTAAACTTTCTTAAGGGAGAGAATACACTGAGTTGTGGATGTTTGTGGCAGAGATAATAATAGAGTTCTCAGAGTGGCAAACAGAACACGTTTTAAACGGAATCTAAAAGAGACCAAGAAAGAAAACACTATCTTTCAGGGAAAACAACAACAAAAAAACCAGACAAATTGAGCATGTGCCCTTTGCTGTGAGTAGCATGAGTAGAGTAAAAAAAAGCACACTGGGTTCTGCTTGGAGAACCTGGAGAAGACGAGGAGATCATGTGTCAGAACTCAGGGCTAATAAAACACAAACATTGCAGTCTTCTGAGTTTAAGTGATGATGGGATTCAACCTGACAGACTCATTTTGAAGTTTCTGAGAGAGATGGAAACTCTTTGCCGGATAAATAACTCTGAATTTGGCCCATTAAGAGCAAGAGCCTTTTTCCAGCTGGACACTGCTTCCCTGCCATTCCACTGTGAGCACGGAAGCTTTCCTGAAGGAAAGACTGGAAGGATTTATCCTGTTTTCTGTTTTCTGACCTGCTTGACTCTCTGCTCAGACAGCAGCGATGTGATGAGCCCACAGGGAGCCTTGGAGCACAAGAGGGTTGGGAAGGAACCCAGCAGAGACAGGATGAAAGTTTCCAGGGGTCTGTCATTCTTCTTAAAGTGGGCTCATGAGAGAAATGGATTTTAAGAGCTGCACAATAACATTCAAAGTCAGCATTTCAAATGTTGCTCCCTCAACAGACCTGCAGGCCCTGTCAGTGGAGCTGGTCCCACTCACCAGGGTGTAGAGCAGCCCTTTCCTGCGGCACAGAAACCAACCTGCTCCCCTATCCATGTGTCCCCTGGGCTGTGCTCTGGAGCTGGGTCTGCATCACTGCAGTGCAATCAAAATGGTGGCTGAGGTGAGCATTGAGGCCTGAGTCCCTCTCACACCCTCACACACACACTCAGATTATCTTGCTTGCCTTGTTGGCTTTGATTTCTCACACTGAACCAATCAGACCAAACCCAGTTTGCCTGAATCTTTTCTCCTCCCATTCATCTCTGAAAGAGCTTTCAAGACAAAGAGCAAAGCTCAGGGAGACCAGGATGGTTTAAGGTGAGCTCCTCCTCCTTCCGCTGCTGCCTGGCCTTTATAGGCAGGCCCCCTTCCTAGAAATGCTTCTGTGCCCCCATTTCCTGACTGCCCAAACTAAAAGATGTTTTTTCTGGCTGCAAGGTGGTGGTTTTGGCGGTGTGGTCACAGCACATCATTCTCTTGGCAGATGCAGCTCTGCATTGGCTCACCCACACTGCTGCCAGGGCAGCCCAGGTGTCCCATCCACCGGGCAGGGAGCCCTGGATCTCTCGTCCATCAGTGGCTCTTCCAGCTTTTGGCTCCCAGGAACATTTCATAAATTTTGCCCTCAGACTGTGCAGCCAACACAAACTGGGAGCAGAGAATGGTAACACCTGCAGGGCATGAGGGAGGTCACAGGAAAGGACACAGCCCGGGCTGGCAGGGACGGACGATTCCAGGAACCCCCACAGCCCCAAACAAGCAGAGCAGCCGACTGTTCCTGGGTCTGGCTCACCTCTGGAACGTGTGATGGGAAGGGGCTGTGTCCACAGTGAATCGCTGGCATCTGGCTTCCTACACTGCACGGGAAGGGTTGGTTTAGGCTCTGGATTTTATAGGTGTGCTGGGAGTCTAATGCTCTTTTATTAGCACGACTCCAAGCTGACCTCCACGCTAAAAAAAGCAGGGACTTTCATTTCATCTCATAATCCACCAAGGGCAAATAAACAATCAGAAATTCTACTCTTTCTTTTTCCCCAACTCTCATTAAAACTGTGGTCGCTGTTATTACCATGCAGACATTTTGCACTAGTTTTTTATTACAGTCAAGTACAGATGCCCTTTTTATTTTGAGGCAGAGTTAATAGCAAAGCTTTTTTTGCTAAAGTTTCTGATTATCTGCTATGGCTGAGAGCACTTTGCCAGCAATAGTCTCCTTGGAATATTCGGGGTTATGCACAGCTTTTAATTCTTTAAAGAGTTTGGCGGTAAATAGCTTGTGTACACTGTGATCTCACTTGAAAAGCAGCCAGCAGACTTCTGAACGTGCTTGTCCCTTTCTCCCAGCACCCAGCTACTGGTCCAGCATCAGGAACCTGAAGCTGCTGATGCAAAAGGCACGTGGAATTTATCCAGTCAGAATTAGGGTGTTTTACAATGCACCGCTGGGCACAGCACAAGCCATGCCCCATGTCCATGCTCTTGGTGCTGCTACGGCTCTGGGCTGTGTAGGATGGTTCTGTGCTCTGTAGGACAGCTCTGTGCTCTGTAGGATGGCTCTGTGCTCTGTAGGACAGCTCTGTGCTCTGTAGGACAGCTCTCTGCTCTGTAGGACGACTCTGTGCTCTGTAGGATGGCTCTGTGCTCTGTAGGATGGTTCTATGCTCTGTAGGATATCTCTGTGCTCTGTAGGATGGTGCTGGCCTTGCTGCTCTCACTTGGAGGCAGGATAGGAAAGCAGAGGGCAGGGCAGCAAGAAAGAAAAACAGCTTCTGTTTTGATTGTGTGCTGGAAGTGTTCAAGGCCAGGTTGGTGGGGGCTCTGAGCAGCCTGGTCTGGTGAAATATGTCCCTGGCCACGGCAGGGGGTGGGAACTGGAGGATCCTTAAGGCCCCTTCCAACCCCAGTCATTCTGTGATACTTTGACATAGTGGCCAGACAGTAGGGGTTGACCTTGCTGGAGATTTACAGTGTCTCTCAATACAATGAATTTCGGGTGTTTTCTTCTTTCTTTTTCAAAATATTGTAAAGCAGCTCCTCTGTCTTTATTTATTCTTCTTTCTTTTTACCCTTGCTACATTCATGTGGTTTTGCTTTCGTGAGTGAAATAGTCGGTTCTCTTCAGGTGGCTATGACCAAAAATCTGCCTTTCTAGCTGTTCTGAGTGGGGGACTGCAGTGTTGTTGGAGGGAATTTTTCTCATGAGAGGAGTGGTTCGTGACACCAGGCACTCCAGAATAGTTAGTGCAGTGCAGCCTGGGTGTGCACACAGTGTCCATATTCCTTCATTTAATGATGTTTAAACACAGTGTGACACAGCAGCCTCCAGGAGTGTGGGAGCACTTGGATTCCAGCAGTGTTCCCTCATTACACTGACTGTTGTGAGTGTTACCATTTACTCACAGTAGTAAACACTGTGCTAAGGAGTGTACACAGGATCCAGGCTTCACAAAATGATACAATTATGGGAACTGAACAATCCTGAGAGACTCTGTTTAGTGAAAAGCATTTGGTGGAGCATTGTGTAAAGCCACAGAAATGGGCAGTTCTTGGATGTCAGAAGACTTTTTACCCAGCTAAAATTCTGATAGAATTTAGATGTCTGAGATTAACTATGATTCATTAGTGAACAAAACTGCAGAGCTTGGGGCAGTGAGCCATTCTGTACCTGAGCTCCTCTAAGACTCTTAGCAAGGCTGATGGATGACTGGATGAGGACAGCTTTTGAAGCGTAGATTTCTGCTAAATCGATGGACAAGATTTATCAAATTCCCAGTCATTTCCCAGAGCTTCTGCCAGCCCCCACAAATAGCTACTCTTTCATTCATTCTGTGCTAGAGCCACATAACAGGAGAGAAAATCATGTTCTCTGAGGTTTTATACTTTAAGGCATCCAACTTTCCATCTCAGAAAGTGAAGCATGTAAACAACAGTTTTGTTTTTATGTCTGGGCAACGTACAGCAGCTCCAGAATCAATAGTGGAAAATGTTCCTGAAAGGCCCAGCAGACCTCAAAGAGATAATGTGGATTGGCCATTAACAGTAAGTCATTATGGAACTTATTAAGTGAAGCCTTGGGACTGTCATAGAGCCTAAAGGTTGACATAAATTTTTCATACACATTGAACTTTGCTAAATGTGCTTGCATTTGATTAATGACGACTTTCTCCAGTGCGCTAATAAGAAGAAGGAAAATATGAGCTGTGGCTGCAGCAGGGAGAATGGGCTCCTGGAAAGAAGGGCAGTGTTGGCAGCGGGAGAACAATGGGGCTTTCTAGAGATGCCCTACCAAGTGGGAGGGAGTTTATTACTCCCTGAAAAATTGCTCCTTACCACCCAGAGACAGGGCACTGAGCACAGCATGAAAGTCAGTTTTGTAACTGTGGGAGTGAAAACCTCACAGCTCCGAAACACCAGCAGAAAAATCCACCTCCCAGCCCCCTAAAGCTCTCACATATCACAAAGAACAACCGAAAACCCAACCTCAGCCCCTGAACCCTCCATATATCACAAAGATCAACCAAAAACCCTACCATCAGCCCCTAAACCCAACCTCAGCCCCTAAAGCCCCCCCATACCTCACAAAAAGCAACCAAAAACCCAACCTCAGACCCTTAAGTTCTCCATGTATTACAAACAACCTAAACCCCACATTCAGCCCCTAAAGCCTCCCACACATCACAAAGAACAACCAAAAATCCCTCACTCTCAGCCCCAAAAGGCCCCTATACATCACAAAAAACAACCAAAAAAACCGCCCTCAGCCCCAAAAGCCCTTAAATATCACAAAGATCAACCAAAAACCCACCATCAGCCCCTAAAGTCCTTCATACATAGCAAACAACAACCAAAAACCCAACCTCAGACCCTTAAGTCCTCCATATATCACAAAGAACAACTAAAAAACCCACCCTCAGCCCCTAAAGCCCTCATATATCACACAGAACAATCCAGAAGAGCTTCTTATTCAGCAAGACAGAGAAGTGGTGTGTCTGCAAGTCCTGCTGGAGACAGAGCTGCAGGAAATTTGCCTTGGCAGCCAACGCAGTGAGTCACGGACTCATGGAATGATTTAGGTTGGAAAAGAAGACAACAACAACAAAACAAAGCCTTCACTTGCAGCTAGGTCTGAACAACAGCATATGGATTTGTTCAGTTGAAATAAGCATGTTTTTCCCTTGTTTGGAAGTAGAAAAAAAAAAGGAAAGCACTCAGTAACCTCAGTCCAAAGCAGTCACAGACCTTTCACTAACCACCAAAAATGCAAGGCATGCCCTAAAATTCAATTAAAGTTGAATTCTTAAAAAAACTACAGAGTAAGTTTTTTGGAATTTTTTTCACTTTCTAGTTTTAAAGCTGCTAAAGGTCAAACTTCTAAGCTTTTATTTTGTTTTATTTTAAACAAGCACCCCTGTGAACGAGTCTGCCAAACAGCCCTAGCAAAGAGGACTCAAGATAGTTGTCTCCTAGCTTAGATAGCTGAGTAATCAGGTATTGGTCCTGATTTTACAAACACAAAAGGAAAAGGAAATGCAGAAACGAGATGTGGCTGTTGAATCTCCTGGCAGTGTGGGGTAGAAGACAATGATTGATTCCCCATCACCACCAGCTATAAATTTGCCTCTCCAAAGCAGATTCCCCCCAGCTATGGAATGCTTTAACCATAAGCTTGGTTGGTGTTTCAGCTGTTGCTATTCTTGATGCAGTTATAAACTACTGCAAATGGACTAAACAAATACAGAAAAAGGGGAAAAAAAGTATCAGGTTTTGAGTTTGGCAGTTTGAGAACTCACAAGGACTTTGAAAATCTCAGGCTCAATTCCCTGCCCTGGATAATATTTATTAATAAAACACAAACTGGCTCCAGTGGAAAGTCTGAAAGATTCTTGAGAAAGACCCTTCCCTGACCTGGAAGGAGTTCTGAGAGTCACAATCCAAGCAAGTCTCTCCTTGCTTGTGTCCAGTGTTTTCTTTCCACGAAGAAACACTAAATGCTCCATATTCTCTGCAGACCCCCCCTCACGGATCAGGAGCTCTCCCTGACATGTTCATCCAGGAGAAGGTGTGGGGCATCAGCAGAGTCCTCTGTGTGTGCACACACATGAAGTTCCCGTGGCAGAGCTGCTGCAGCTTCTGCCCCTCCTCTGCTGGGACAGGGCAGGACACCCACTGTGGACGTGGGATTTGCAGGTGGTTAAGGGAGGGAGTAACAGAGATCCGGAGTTGGTGAGCAGCAAGGCCCAAGATTTCATGCAGAAAGACAAGAAACAAGTTTTTCAAATGACTAGGAATCCATGAATTGGAGTGGGCTAAAATTGTTGCTATGACTTAAGTAATTGTAGCCAGTCCAGTTCAGTCAGGTTTGAAAGAGCCTTTCTTACCAAACACAGAGATCAGAGATATTAAATTATGCAAAACCTGTGCACTAGCACAGGGAATGGAACTGGGTCAAGCTGGTTGATCCCCAGTCTCAGCCTAAAAGAGTGAAAACAATAGCAGAGCTCTAGAGACCTGCAGCTCACTCCCTGACAAGCTCACTCAGTCCCTTTCCCAAGCCATTCCTTTTTCTTTTCTCTCTCTCATCTCCTTCTTTTTCTTTTTTTTCCCCTCTTAATACAGAATGTAGCTCTGCTGCCAATTAATCAGTTTTGGTTACAGTAGTTCAGTATTTGATATATCAGTGTCTGAAGGGAAAACCTGCACAAGTCCTAGCTGGATTTTTGCTTACTGACCCTTTCATTACAAAAGTAATTCCGAAAATGCGGCTGGAAGGGGAAGACATACAAGAATTCCAGGCTTTTGGGTCCCTAAGGTTGTCTCTTTATGAGCCTTATTTAAATTCCTACTCTGCACTTTCTCTCTGAGCTTACCAGCAGCAACATGGTAAACTTCAGCATTTTATTTTGCCAGTCAGTCAACAACATGGAGCCAACAAAACCTGCAAGCTCCTTAGAAAGCTTTTCTCACCTGAGTTGTGGCAGTCTCTGGGGCAGGATCTCGCCTGAGATCACCAAAACGCTGGTGGTGAGCCTGCAAGCTTGTACCCCTTGACATGTTATCAAAGACTGCTTGCCATCGTGGCAGGAACACAGCAGAGGCAATCTGAGCATTCCCAAACAAACCCTCCCCTTCCCTACCAGTGCAGGTTTGGAGAGCTCCCCTAGCAACCAGCCCTGCACTTGCACGTCTAACTGCTTCTTACCAGGACGAGGAGTGGTGTTCCAAGGAACTCTGAGATGCAGGAGGGAGCAGCACCTCAGCATGGTGACACCCAGCTGAGTGGTTCTCAGTTCTGCCAACTGGAGCGCAGAATTCGCTCAGCTCACAAAAAAACTCCCTCCTGGTAAGGTCAGGTTGTCTGTTAGCGCTGGTGTTTGGAGGGGGTTGTTGTATCCCTTCAGATGATGACAAACCAGTCAAGGCACCACCTGCACTTGCCACCGCCCCTTGCCGTACCTGGCTCAGCCGTGGTGATCCTCCTTGGAACAAGGGTTTTCTCCAAACCCACTGAAGCTGTAATTAACCTTTCAGTTGTCTTCCACGGATGTGAGGCTCAGTCCTTCCCCGAGCTCCATGGGAAGGCAGAGACACTACGCTAAAGCAACTGGAGTGGGAGAATCCCTTCCCCGGTGGCTGGGATCATTGGGAATGATGCAACAACCTACAGCCCACAGCCTTCTCAAATGTGCTGGGACTAACCCAGAGCTGCCGTGCTGGGCTGGGTTTTACCAAGCTCAGATCAAAAACCTGAAGCTCCAGCGAGCGCCGCGGCGAAGTTCAACGCAAAGCAATGTCCTGTTGTGGTGCCAGAACGCGCTGCTCATCTGAGGTGCTGCCGACGTCCGGAATGAGGATAATTCCCAGCATTTCAGAGGCAGCCTTGGCTGAGATTAGCAAGCCTGACTTAATAAAATGTTCCTATAATTGCACATCCACTGGGAAGGGGAAAAATAATCAAATGAAAAAGGACAAAACAAGCAGGGAAAGAAAATTTATTTCCAAGCATCTACGAGAGTGCTACAAACAATAGAGACTAAAACTCAAAGCATTCAAAACTATTAAAAAATGTAGTTGACAATGTCCTTCTTAAAAATTAAACATAAAAATGTAGAAAATGCCATTATTAATTCTAAAACTTGCTCAAAAGTGAAATAAACCCAGGTAGCATCAATGAGGATGGAGTCCTACAAATTTATTTTTTTTTACTTTATTTCAATTTGTTAATTTGTAAAGTGATACTCATTTCTTTTATTTTTTTCTTTTTTTAATGTTTATTTAAATTTATAATGGAGAAATGTGCAAATCTAGCAAAATATTCTTTGGATTATAAACAGAGAAAAATCAACAACCAAAGAAATTTGAACCAAGTTAATAATAAACTATAGGATTGTATAGAATGCATACAGCTATAATAAAGTGAAATATTACAATAAACATTGTAGAGCAAATCTGCTGATTTAGCAAACTCTGCCTTATAAAACATAGGGTTATAATGGGACAAGTGAATATGTTACAGATATAGAGCTGGAACATCAGTCATCATTTTAAGGAGTTAAATTTTAATCTAACTACATATATGGGGGAGTCTTCAGAAAAGCAACACGCCAACAAATCGGATTTCCTCTCAGATCAAGCAGTTTGGTACCTGACTGCAAATGAAGGACAGGGTCTGTAAAACGAATGTAAGAAAATGTAGATCCTTTCTATTTATTTATTGCCGCTTCCCATATTGCAGCTGCTGATCTCTGACCCTACACAGCCAACCATATTAAATTCAGCAGAGGTACAGCTGTACACAGATGCAGAAAATGTTGATGTGCAGAATATATTCCAATCCCTTGCTCCTTCTGAACTAAGATAAAAAAAAAAGTTATAGATCCCTTCTTGGATTAAAAACATACATTACAAGGAACAACTCTGAAAGCACTCTGTATTTCCGTGGTCACAAATTAAAATGTCTCCCTATCCGCAGACGATGCAATTCTACTGGAAATTAAAAAATAAAAAAAACCCCAAAAAATTAAAAAAAAAATAAAAAAAAGAAAAAGAAAAATAGGAATTAAGTGCCGGAATCTTAATTACTACTCAGGTAAGGTAATTGTCAGGTAGAACAGTCCTTAGGGAAGTTACAGCTAAACTGGGTCAGATTTCAGTCTCTAGAACCCGCAGAAGCTCAGCACAGATACGGAAACTCACAATCCTGGAGTAAAGTGTAAGTACAGAGTACTTCCGTCCACTCACAAAGTCACTCCTGAAACCTTGGGACTCTCTAAGATATAAGATAAATGCATATTACATGGGAAATATTGAAAAGTATTACACTTAATTTAATCCAGGAAGCACAGTAGGACTATATGACTGTTCTTACTGTGTTCTGGGAGCAGCCACAAGCTGTAGATAGAGAGGGTACAAAATGTTCACCAGACGTTACACTTGTTTTAATCTAAAAAACATTTGTAAAATGTACTTGATTTTTAAATAATCACTTAACAAGGCAACAAACCAACTACAAACACATAATAAATAAGGCTATTAAAAGGTCACAATTGTAGTAAATTAGTCAGAACTATAAATGGGACATTAGAAACACTATGTTTTTCCTTATATGCTTAATAACCAGAACAAGAATTAAAAAAGAATCAGTTTATTTCAAAGTCTGCTTCTTATATTGAAGCACATATTAAAGCAACAGTACAATGTTCATAAAATATAAGTGTGATGCTGTAACATTTCTTACATGTCAGAATACTGATATTTGTATGTATACTAAAATAAGAATTTTAAAATTGTACAAATAGATACATTAAAAATGACATAGAAATAGGGCGCCTCCCACTGCAACAAGACAGAGTTTTTATATCTGGCACGTATTAGTTCAAGATGAAAGTATAAGCAAAAAGATTTACAAGAATCAGCAGTAACAAGTTTGATGCTCAAGAGACATAATAATTGTACATTGTACTGTACATACATCATATGGGTTTAAGCTGGCTGAATATTATATATTTCAAGTTTAAAAATGCACTACCATATAGAGTGTCCATAGTTTAAGGCGAAATTACAGCTCAGAACTGTTATCTTTTCTAATTTGTGGAAGCTTCTTTGACATAAAAGATTTAAATGTTCGTAACACACAAAAGATTTCCCTTATTTGTAGGTTCACTTTTAGCATTTTCCTTCATTTAAATATTTCGCATTTCTTAAGTGGGTTTTTTCCTTTAGTGAAGCTGGCAGCCAACTTCCAGATTTGCCTTTTGTAGGAAAAGGTACTTCACAGTATTTACCACTTTCACGTCCTTTTTTATCAAAGGAATCCTCTCTGTCAAACTTAAATGTTTAAATGAGATTTTTCTTGATTTTTAAAAAAATACCTGCTAACATTTCCTCTGGATTCTTCAGAACTTCGGACACAGTTCTTAAGGCCAAATCTTAAACTTTATTGTTAAGAATCATCATCGAAAGTGTCTTTGGAGCCATACAAGTCTGCAAGTTTCTTAAATCGAGGTCCCCAGTTTTGTAGATAGTCGTAGTCCAAGTCAGAATCTGTTGTCGCTGACTCCAAGGAGCTGAGGGACCCAGCCACTGAGCCTCTGCCCTCATAGCCATAGATCTGGATGGAGTCATAGGGAGGGGCAGTGGGGTCATTGTCAGCCTCCTGTATCCTGGTGTTGATGAAATCATCAACGTCCACGCTGTTGGGCGCGGGCCGCAGCCCCGGCCTGGGCAGGTACTGGTACTCGGGTTTGATGTCCTTGCGGGGGATGAAGCCGTTGATGCCGTCGGGGTTCTGCAGGGTGGCGATGTCGAAAGCCTCCGTGTCCTCCTCGCCTCCGCCCTCGTCATCGTACGTGATGATGTTCTCCCGGACATCCTCTTCTTCAAAAACGATCAGCGGTTCTTTCTTCTGCCTCTTCAGGGTTACAAACAGCACAACAATGACTGGGGGAAACAAAAACACGAGTTAGACAGCGCTGTCAAACAGCAGCCCCTTTGTAAATTATTGTATCACTGAGCCCTCAGCTTTTGTGCTGGATTGGTGCAAACTTCTGCATTTTTAGTGCTCCTTGCTAGGTAAAAGCGGCGATGTTTGTACACAGAACTGAACACACTGATCTGAGGCTCTCTGTCTGGGCTGCATGCCATTGCTCTTACTAATTGCTCA
The DNA here is from genome assembly GCA_013398115.1 of Falcunculus frontatus. Classification (NCBI taxonomy): domain Eukaryota; kingdom Metazoa; phylum Chordata; class Aves; order Passeriformes; genus Falcunculus; species Falcunculus frontatus. The sequence continues at coordinate 189,919 of VZRV01004038.1, forward strand.
TTATTGCAACACTAATTCAAGAGAAGTGTTTGTGGGGCCCCCAGTTCTGCACGAACACTGTGACACTGCCTTTGAGCAGCCCAAGCACATGAATATCTGCAACAAAACAAAGATGAAACTTTATTCTCTCCTGTATGCCCAAAGCTTAAGTCAAATTCCAAGTGTCATCTCCATTAAAATGGATTTTTTTTAAGCAACGTCTCCAAACACATATTTGTTTTTGTGTTCTCAATTCAAATTTCTGTAAAATAAAGTATATGAGAAGAAACACTATAAATTACTACAGAGAAATTAGAAAATATTGTAGAATTTTTTTTCCAAATCATCAGGAAACACTTTTCAGCATTTTCTTAAAAGCAGTTTTTCCGAGCCACTCATCTGTCTTCAACACAAGATGGGTTTGAGGGAAATAGCTGGCAGGGGCCATTAATCCTGGCTGACCTCAATAAGGAACTTGTCATCCCAGGAAGATCACAAAACTTAGAACTGTATGTCATGACCTCCTTTAAGCAGTGTCCCTGATTAACTGGCATTAGGCCACAAGAGGACATTCTCCAAGCACATCTACACAAATTCACTGGTGTTTGATATTGAAGATATCACAGAAGCCCAGAATGATTTAGGATGGAAGAGACCATAAAGTTCACCCAGTGCCACCCCCAGCGGTGGGCAGGGACACCTTCCACTGTCCCAGGCTGCTCCAAGCCCCAGTGGCCAACCTGGCCTTGGACACTGCCAGGGATCCAGGGGCAGCCACAGCTTCTCTGGGCACCCTGTGCCAGGGCCTCCCCACCCCCACAGGGAGGAATTGCTTCCAAATATCCCATCTAACCCTGCCCTCTGTGAGTTTGAAGCCATTCCCCTTTGTCCTGCGTCTCCAGGCCCTTGTAAATTGTCTCTCTCCATCTTTCCTGTGGACTCCTTTCAGGCACTGGAAGGACACAATCAGCTCACCCCAAAGCCTCTCACAGCCAGACAGATCAGTACCCCCTATAAAAACAAAAGCTAAGAAATTAACACTCATTTCTCCACCTTAGAGCTGAAGGCAGGATTAATTTTTTAACACAGATGAGCAGCAAGGAAAGAACATTTTTCACCTAACAAAATGACGATGCAGGCCAGGATGGCGATGAGGGCGCCGGTGCTGAGCCCCGCGTTGAGGATGTAGGCCTCGGCATTGCAGGACAGCAGGGAGCCGCCGCTGTCGCAGCCGCACACGCGGATGGTCAGCGTGTTGGTGCTGCTCAGCGGGGGCACGCCGCCGTCGCTGATCACGATGGGGAGAAGGTACAAATCCTGCTTTTGGCGACTAAACCCTTCGCGTCTGACCAGCACACTCGCTGTGTTATCTGGTTGAAGAAGAGAGAGAACCATCGTTAATTTTCCCACAAAATCATCCTCTTAGCCAATATTGAAAAGGAAATTATCTCGCTGCAACGGCTCTCAATTTTCAGGGGCTTCAGCGTTATTTCTACAATAAACCAGTACAAAGTGTCACCTTTTTAATGACCCAAGAGCAATTACAGAGTTGTATTTAATTCATACAGCACCACATTCAGTTTTAATTCTTTAATTAACACAAGGAACACAGATAATCTCTGTCTGACAGCACCTTTTAGTACCTGTAACTTTCTGAGTAAGTCACAATATTTTTTCAGCTACCCAAACGGCTGGACCTTCCTACTGCTGTTTGAGCAGGTTTTAGTATCTCTCCAGAATCAAAGCTTCCAGTGGAAGGGTAAAGCCCATATCTCCCTTTTGTGTTCTTGGAGTCACATCTAAAAGCATGGTAGACAGAGATCTGTCCCAGAATGGGCTGTGATAATGAGACTCCCACCAAAAGAAAAGCCAGTATTTGCTGTGTATGAGCAAATCTGAGCATTGTTGTTTCAGTAAGAAACACTGAAGGTAACAGTGTTTTATCAGAATCTGGTTTTCACCCAGGCTTCCAAAGCCAGAACTCAAAGAGTTTGATCACACATGTACAGCATGTCTGGGCACATTTTGAATTCCATGGATGTGGGGAAGAGGTAAATCACAGAACCAAAAATCCCCTGAGTTGGAAGGGACCCACAGGCATCATTGAGCCCAACTCCTGGCAGTATTTCTGTAACTCTATTCCCATTGTCCTCATGAGAGGTGCCCTGCCATGGTTCTCCTGGTGCAGGGGGCAGAAAACAAGCTGCCATCTCAGCACATTTCGGATGGTCCTGAACACCTCCTATGGCTAAAGCCTTGGAAAGGGAACTGTGTGAGGTGACACCCCGGGCTGAGGCAGCCCGTGCTTCCCACTCCCAGGGGAACACCAGCAGGGTTCTCTTGTTGTGCTCCTCCTCTCTGAGCTCAGCCTGAACCAAAGTTTATAACAGCTGTAAACATCCCAAAGTAAATAAAGTGAAGCAATCATATCCATGGTTTTCAGACCTTCAAAAGCCAGTTTATATTGAAGATTTATTCCATACAACCTTTCCTGGCTTGCCATGTTCTTTATTTTTCACTATATAATGGAAAGGGGGAAAAAAAGAGCAGCTCTTTTATCTGCTGAGGGAGGGCTGTTCACCTCCAAAGGTACCCACTTTACTGCTGCCTCAGGGTACTGCAGATTAATCATTTTCCTGTTGAAGAGTCAGCATAAATCCCAGAATTTATTAATGCAAACCATAAAACCTCTCTTAATGATCTAATCATTGCGATTTCCATGGAAATCTGTGAATAAATTATACCCAAAGAGAAGCATTCTTTCTTTGCACTAACCACCCTTACAGGCAGTGCCTCTGACGTAGGACAAGGTCTGAAACTGCCCCCAAATTTGGTCAATCTATGGGATGAGGAGGATGCTTGCACCTCTTATGACTCTCCCAGTAACTTCTTCAGGTCGCACCAGAAAGGATGAATATTTTAGGTAGGAGCTGTTTGTTACACACCAAATGAATCCCTTGCCAGTATCTACCCCTGTCCTGCCAGGCCACACCCCTGATGCCCTGAGTGGTCACCTGGGCATGACACAATTGTTTCTTTTTGGTGCTGAAGTCTCACAAAAATAACAATTAGGTAGAAAGCAGCTTGTTAACTCCTCCTTCACACAGTGTCACTTTTGCTAAGGACAGAGACTCTGATAAGGATCTGATTGTTTATTACTCATGGCTCTTGGAGATGCCCTTTGTTTCTCTCAGAAACCCTCTAATCTCCCAAATATTTACATGCTCCATCTAAAATTTGAGGCACAATTTTTCACAGGACCTTGGTGATCTCAATGTCTACGTGACAGGAACCTTATTTTAGGACTTTAACTTAATGGGCTCGTAACAATTTGGTACAAATAGAAATACAACATCTAATATCTATGAAATTATCAACTAACTTGAACTAATATATTGATCCAGAATAAAACTGTTCCACAGAGTCCTCTAAAATGTGCTTAATAATTCATTTCCTCAATAGGAAAACCAAGATCTGTTCCATTAAATGAAAAATCACAACAGGGCAGATCATTCTTGTGGCAAAAAATATGGACATTAACAGGGGGCTGAGTTACAGCTGCCTCGAGGCTGCAAAGGCGCAGTGGAAGGAATGGCAATACCATATACTAGTACATTTAGACTTTGGTTACACATTTTTTATTCATATATTTTATTTTTCTTGCCTTTTGTCAGTTGAAATAGTATTACTAATTGGAAATGAGAAAAGGATGGCAAATTATTCAGCTGTTATACAGACTGGCCTGGTCCACTGCAGTCACTTACAATAAACAAAGCTGATTTTGATGCAATAGCTGATTTATCTGTTTTAACAGGAAGTGATTTTTAGTTTAACATAAATTTTTAAAAAGAAAAATCCAATCAACGTGCCTGGCTAAAGTTTAAAAAGGAGTACAATACATCAAGCCTAAAAGGTCATCTTTTAAACATTTCATTTTACTGTTTATGTTCACTTCTCATATTTAGAAGAAACATAATATCCATAAGAGGAAAAAAACCCTCTTTTACCTAGAGAAAAGATAACATATAATACTAGCTAATATTCTCATCTTTGCTTTTTTATTATTTTCGAGGCCCAGGAGTAGAACTATAATCCTGGTAAAATGGCATTTTTTAAACCAACAGAAGTTAAATGTCAATACCAGCTTAAAACTATTACTTAACACATATGGGAACTACTTGACTGTCAGTCCTAATGAACGCAATGGGGGTTAACACAAGGAAAAGAACAGTCATCTCAAGGCTATTCCCAAAATTTCACATTTTTGCAGCTATTATTGCCTTGGATATCCAATATCCAAAATATCCAAATGTGCTGCAAGAGAAGATTCCCTGTTCTCTCCATGAAGTCTTCACAATTAGAAGTTAAAATTGCATTATTTCTTGATGATCCTTTTACTGATCTCCCTGACCTTTGATTTTTGTCTTTTTCTCTGGTGACCTTATCGATGATTTCAAATTTTTCCTGTGTGCATAGGCAAGCGTAACTTAGTTTTTGGGGCTTGTTAACACATAGATTGTGAAAGGAGGATTCTAGATTACAGGACCTGACTGCAGTGTGAACTTTATCACCTATATCAGGTATGAGTGTTGATTCGGCCAGAAAATTAAACAATTTCAGGGGTTCTGCTGTCTAAAATCCTTACCAGGAGTGGCAATTGCTGTGGATAATCCATGGTAAAATCCTGGGACTTTGTTGTCTGTGTATTTCAAAATTTTCTTGTTGAAAAGGTCTAAAGCACATGTTTGAGTTTAAAAAGTGGACTTTAGTTACTGATTTTCGGGGGCTCACGAGTTTAATTTCAGGCTCTGTAAAGCTCTATCTTGTGCATTTGGGGTTGCAGCCCTTCCAGCAATGCTGGGCTGAGGCAGCCCAAGGAAAGGGCACCTCAGCACAGGACCCAGCAGGATTAAATGCAGGAAATCCTTTTACTCCAAATTTGCCTCTGTGCTGTGCAGTGCCACGAGCCTCTGCTGCTCTTTTGAAGGCCTGACTTCAGTGGCAGCAGAACTGAGCCGAGCCCGGGCAGACAGTGCTGTTTATTTATGAGCTGTAATATAAGGAAACAGTGCAAAAGTAATTCTGTGCTTTATCCCAGCATGGGCTAAGCCATTATCTCATGTTTTCTATGGGAGATGGGCTCAGCTAAAGATTTGGTAACACAGTGGGCTATTAATAGGATGTAGAACGTGATTATCCTTTTTTGGATTACTGCAATATGTGATTACTTTCAGGAGCTGGTAAAAAGAAACTCTATTAAATGATAATTATGGGACTGTATTCACTTCAAAGTTCTGTAATAGGCCCAAACACTGGAGTTTTCATTAACTGTTCTCCACAGTTAATAAAGCCATTTTTCTTTGAAAGTAGCAATTCCCTCTGAAAGCTGTGGCATGGCTTATAGAATACTCAGACTTACAACTGAAAAAACCCAATTTTGAATGACCATGTGCATTATTTGACTTGCAAATGGTAACACACTCTCCCTGAGAAGTTGTTTTTGTATGGAAGTACACAGAATTTTAACTTTTTTACTTTGCTCTACTATAACTTACTTAAAAATATCCCACAGAAGTAGGTAAATTAACAACATAGTTGCACTGAGGATTGAACAAAATGAGGAAAAGAAAGGATGCAAATGGATGAATTTCCTCACACTATTCATTTCCCAAAAAGAAAATTATATGGGAAGATTCAATCCCTTAATACTGTCTTCTTGAAATAACTTTTTGCAGTATTGTCAGGTAGAAACACTACGTTAAACTGACATCATAATTTCAACTACAAAACATTTTTAGCTGGGTTAATTTTATCAGTAATGAATTAGCTGCATATGGAAAAGAAGGATTAGTGGAATTGGCTGGAGTCAGGAACCATAATAAACTCAGAGCATCTCCACTCTGACCTACATTTCCTCTGCTAGATTACAAAATCTAATCTATTTTCAGTTTGATGTGGTGACCATAAAATGTATTTTATAGAGAAACTTGGCCTCTGGGTCTCAAGCAAAGAATACATTCTTATTTACTCTTCTCTAAAAATACACCCATGAATTTTTCAAAACTTGTGTTTTACTACTTTAAAGAGAATAAATATATGCCCTGCACTGGCTCCTTTATGAATTGCTTATGTATGTACAAGTGTCAGGCACTAGGCAACAGCATTACTTTGATCAGCCAGGAATAACAGAGATTGTGTTTGGGAGCTCTGATGATAATTACCCTCCCTTCAGATGTGGAGAGAGATATAAACTGTGCCTCAACAGAACAGTTTTTACTGAAATCGTGTATCTGGATTGTGTCGCCTTTTGTACTTCTGGCATTCTTGGGTTCATTATTTAAACCAGTTCAACTGAGTTTTACTTTTCAGAAAACAGTCAAGTTTCCTTCAAACATTAAAGCTTACTAATCAAAACCAATTCCTTAGAAGCTGAAACAGCTTTTGCCCTGTGCAGGGAAATAAAAAAATGAACATTTAATCAGAATATAATTAAATAAATTGAATAAATATGTACAGTGGCCAAACCTGTCTTTGTTTGTTTACCCACCTCCTCTGGCTCCCTCAGCCTCTGGCAAGTTAAGGTCACTGACGTTATTATGTTGTGATCAATTGAATTTTGACACTCACCCAGGCCTGAGGTTTTTTGCTTACAAATTTCTTGCATCTCACCATCAATCTGAATGCAAAGCTCTACTCTGTTTCATGAATGGCAAATTGGAAAAGGGATCAAGATATCCAGATCCTGAGACACACAATCCAGGTATGTTCCATAGTACAAATCCCCATTTCATTTCCTGCACCGGGCACTGATTGGATTCCATTGGGAACCTAGCCCATGTCTCTTGTGATCCATAATTTACAAAAGCTGGCAATCACAGTGGTGAACAAATACAAGCAGCCTAACAATTTGTGCTGTCTCAGCTAATTTTAGGTTACTCTAAATCAAGGAGATCAGCCAATTCCATTTAGTGAGTGTTTGGCAGTGGTTTTATCCTCTTCCTGGGAGATAAAACGGCAGTGGAATCTTCCTGTTGGGTATTATTATGTAATTTAAAATCCGCATTCAAGAAAATTCAAGTGAGTTAACAAACATCACACTTTCCCAAGAACATCTTTGCATGTCAGCTGTATGTTTTTGCCTTCCTCCCCTAAATCTTTGAGAAAGACACTCTGCCAAATTAATGACAATGCTGTTGCATGACATTACATTGGCCATTAGTTCTACTTTGTCATTTCTTTGGATTCTGGTAGAGTGGGAATCTTCACACAAACCTCTGTTGTCTCTGAGTGTAAAATTTGGATTATGAATAATTTCAGGTGGTAAACTGAAGATAAATCTTGGTCCATTGGCTGAGTCATCCTTGTCATCAGCACTAATTGTAATAAATTGCTGTAAAAGAAAAAACACCGTAAACAAACAGCTCCTTCTCTGGGTACATCACATACAGACAGCATTCTGAGACAGCCCTTGAATATAAAGAATTGTAAAATAGCAGAACTCCCCTCAAATATAAATATATGCAATTACAAACACAGAGCAGACTCCAGACTACAACAGGCAATCTTTATTTGCTATGCATTTAAACACCCCAGAATTACAGCTGTGAAAGACATACCTTCTACAGTCTTATATACAAATATGTGCTAATGAGAATCCAGCAGAATAAATAAAAGTCTGCAGAACATTCAGCAGTTGAGAAAGTCTTTTTCAAACAGCTGCACTGACTGCAAAGGCACAGGTCATGTGCAGAGCTGTATTTCTGTATGATCCTAACCCCTCTTCCTCACAGATTGCCAGGAATGAATCTGTTGGCTAAACTCTACAAGCATTGCACTGGGATTCTTCCACAAGACACTGAGTATTTCTGTAATATCCAAACCAGCCTCACAGCTGGGAAAGCTGCTCCCAGCCAGCTCCACTGCCCCTGTGGTGGTGGGCGCTCCCAGCCAACACCAACCCCACTCAGGGCACAAAGCACTGGATAACTGCCGATAGCAGGCCAGAAATAAAGTACCTTCCTTGGTGCTCAAGGCCTTCTGGCCAAAACCTCAAAATAAATGTTCATTTACTACCTCTCATTGGAGCTGACAGGACAAAACCGGGCTAATGCCCTGAGGGAAGAGACGTGTGTGCAGGGAGGGTGGGGGGGAACAGGGAGATGGTGGGCAGAGGAGGGTGGTGGGTATAATGAGGTAGTGGGAACAGGGAGCGTGGTGGGCACAGGGTGGTGGTGGGAAGAGGAAGGTGGTGGGCAAGGGAAGGGTGGTGGACAGAGGGTAGTGGTGAGAGCAAGGAAGGCGGTGGGTAGAGAAGGGTGGTGGGCAGAGGAGGGTGGTGGACAGAGGAGGTGGTAAGATCAAGGAAAGTGGTGAGATCAAGGAAGGTGGTGGGCACAGGAGGTGGTGGGCACGCCATACCTGGTTGCTTCGGGCATTCTCACACACGAAGGCTTCGTAGGCTGCCGCAAACTTGGGAGCGTTGTCATTGACGTCAACGACCTTGATTGCAACGGGAACTTTGGCTTCCTGGTGCTGTTTGTCTGCAGGAGAGGCAACACCGAGATGAGACAGAAGCAGGAAAACCCCTCAAAACAAACAAATTCCCAGCTGCATCCAGGGAAGGATCAAATATGCTGAGGTATTTCTGTTGAGATTTCTCTCAGTTTATCAAATGGAGACAATTGGAGGATTACAGAATTTGTACCACTGATTCTAAAACACCTCAGTGAAATACTCACGGACTTCAACTGCAAAGACAGAGATATTATGCCAAGCCATTTCTTCTCTATCCAAAGCCTTTATTGTCTTGATATTGCCATCTTCTGCATTAATAACAAAATATCTTTCAAGGTCAGTATGCCGATCAATAGAATATCTAAAGAAGATTGAAAGTCAGCAATTAGAGAAAAGACGGACTTAGGAATTTCATGCATCCAGGTTTGTTCTATGTAATTATTATGTCTCAATAACTGTAAGTAGTACACCTATTGTTGCCCTCAATATCATTGTCAAAGGGATGATATGTGTTCTTTTAAAAGAAAAATCACCTGGATGGTTTCTACATTTAGAAAAACAGTACATCAGAATGTTTGTAATAAGTGAAAATTGCTGTTCTTTGAAGTCTCTATATCAAAGCCCTAATACACTCTTTATTTTCTTCTGTTATAAAACATATTAAAAATATCTACTGAGATATTTTTTCTCTTCTGTTTCATATTAATCATGGTGATCTTTTAAGTCTTCTAATCTTTGGTTTACTCAGAATATTAATTGATCATACCAATTTATCAAATATTATCCACTCTCTGCACATTTTTACAGCTTTACATAGCACTGACTTTCATAACTTCATGTTGAAATTCTTTGAAATGTTAAGTATACCCACAAAAGAGCTCTTCATAATTTAAGTTACACTGAGAATATAACAAAGAAAATTAAACTAATAGAAGGCATTATTATATAAGAATTCTTTACTATGATGGTGGGGAGGCCCTGGCACAGGGTGCCCAGAGAAGCTGTGGCTGCCCCTGGATCCCTGGCAGTGTCCAAGGCCAGGTTGGCCACTGGGGCTTGGAGCAGCCTGGGACAGTGGAAGGTGTCCCTGCCCATGGCAGGGGTGGCACAGGTCCCTTCCATTAAGCCCAAACCATTCCATGATTCTCTGATTCCAAGATGATCCAACACAACTGCAGAAAGCAGGTGTCTGTATGGGCTTGTCTTTAACAATTAACACTTAACAATTACACAACACAATCTCTAATCTACAGTTTAGACTTCTATATTTTGAGAAAAATCCACACTGTGGTAACAGCACAAGATATTTGTGGAAAATTTAATTTAGAATAGAGTCTACCAAAGACGCCCTTAAGTATATTTTAATTAGACTTAGCTACGGTATGATACAGGCTTTGAGAAACTGGCAGGTTATGGCACAAGACATAACAACAATTCTGGATGGTTAAAGTTTCAGTATTCTGAGTGTCTGTAGATCTGTCACGCTGTCTTCAGAATTTGCCTAACAATTCCAAAAGCTAATGCTCAGAGGGAAACAGGAAATGCAGCAAACCTTATAGCACTGTTGGCAGCATCAGGGTCTTTGGCATGTACTTTTCCAACCACAGTACCAGATGCCGTATTTTCCTGTACTTCAAAAATGTAACTTGGCTTCAAAAACACCGGTGGCTCATCAGCATCTTCCACCGCTATTTTCACTGTCACTGTGTCCTTGAAGGGCCCGTTGCTGATGAACTTGGGGTCAATGTGGACGTTGGCTGCCTCCACCTTCAGGCTGTAGGACTTTTTGGTTTCATAATCTAAGGTCTGTGAGAAACAAGAAGACAGTGCATTCCAGAGTCAGGAAAACCAGGCTGTAAAAGCAGCAGGCAGTGCCCTAGTGCTCAATGACATCAAACAAATGTGAGCATCAGTCAACAAGCTTGGACTGAAATGTGTGTATTTAAAAACATAAAGACTCAAATGGAAGGAGCTACATTCTATGTATGGAGCAGCATAGGAAGGCACTCAAAATATCACCACAGAGTCCTGGGCTTGCTGTTTGCTTCCTGTATCACTGAGGAAATCATGTATACTGGGAAAATTAACCTTGTCTCCATACAGCCTTCCAGGCAGCACAAAAGTGCAAGGGATGGCAAAGGGGCTCCCACAAGAGGCCTGGCTTCATCTATTCCAGGCTGGCAGCCATTCCACATGGCTGTGGTTTGAAGTACTCCCGGGTGCACCATGAGATAGGACATAGTTCAATTATTTAGGGAGTGGGGAAAACATGAAGATGGTTTGCAGTTCTTTCATTCCTACAGTTCTCTCCAACCACTGAACTCATAACACTTTCCAAAGGAGAGGTGGAATAATGCCCCATGGAGCAAGTCCTTTTGGGAGCCTGATCAAAGCCACAGCACCTCTGCACCTACATTGGCGTGAAGTGGCTGCAGAGTTGCACCTCAAAATGATCACGCAGGTGCCAACCACAATTCACAAAGTATGTTAACACCATAGACTGAGTGGAGTGACAGCTCACCCACGTTTCAAAACACACAAAAAAATCCACTCCCACCTCTAGAAGAGAGACAGAAATTGAATCAGGGAAGTTTTGAGCAGAGGAGACCTCTGGGTCCCTTCCTGAGGGACTGCCCCAAAGGGCAGGGCAGGGTTGACCTGAAGTTAAGTTGCCCAGGCCTCCTTTGAGTTCTGATTATCTCCAAGAGAGATAAATAGCTCTGAAGATACAAAGGGCAAAATGATAATGCTTACATAATAATAAGATTTATGTTTAGTAATTTGCAATTTAAAATTAATTTGATAACACTTTCAAAGCTCCCACTGATGGGTTGTGTGTGAAATCCCCTCTGCTGCTTTTCCCATAGCCTGTGACTCCTTCAGAACACTATTGTGGACAATGCACAGCTGAAGAATTCAAACTATAGGGCATGAGGCTTTTCAGACTGAACATAAAGCAACAGTGAATGTCTGCTACTTATCAGCACTAGGCAAAACTTCATCAACAATGAAGCTGATGGTATCATATTTTACCGTGACTTTTTATTATGAATTCATTTAGTTTGTGCAATTAATCCACTGTACAGTATTTATGTAACTCTTCTTGGTTATTTTCTTCCATTCCAATTCAGCTAATGGGGAAATGGAATATTAAGAGTTAATCACACCTTGAGAAACGAATTAAGTGAAATTTGCATTTACTAATATTTTATCTTAGGTGGTAATCCATTATTACCAAATATTCTGTCAGCAACAAAGAACATTGCACAGTAGTAGGCATCACTCACCTTCTTAAGCTTCACAACCCCTTCCTGAGTCTCATAATCTGTTGTGATTTCAAACATGTCCATGCCATCTCCATCGATGATGCTGTAAGCTACCAAGCCATTTTCCCCAATGTCAGGATCTTTGGCCTTCACTCTCCCCACTTCCTCTCCCGGGACAGCCGCCTCTGACACCGACATCTGGTACACACCTGGGGAGGGGAACAGGCATTTGCCCTGAGTGAGCAGGCTGCTCTCCAGCTGTGTGTGTGTTTACTCATTGAACTTGGGAATTCCAAAAAAACACAGCGATTTTTTGCATTTTCAACCCCCCGAAGGAATGTTCTGTTCACTTATAAAGAGCTCAGAGGAGGAAGTCAGCTGTGAAATCTTAAGCCACGTGGATAATCTATAGAAAACATGACCTCCTCCCTGCTACCCTTCTGCTCTGCTCAGGGAGGGGCTTAACAGGACAACCAATCACTCAGAATGCAGAAATTGTTGTGGCATCAAGGTTACCATTGACGGCAGAGATGTTATTACAAAAATGGAAGGAAAACTCTCTCTCACGTGACTCACGGCAAGACCTTCAGCTCTGTTTCTCATTTCTGCCCGTTCAGTCAGGAGCCATAAATTATATACAGCAAATTGGATAAATCCTGTCTGCTGTGCTGGCTAAAATATAAATCTGCTGCTTTCTGTGGCTTGAATTTGGAGTGTGAATGTAGAGTAACAATGATTATTACCATTTCACACCACAGAGAATATGTATCAATTTCTATGTGATGTCATGATGAACAAGCATGGCCTTCCCATAGCAAACTCCAGTAGGAAAACCATCCCCAAACATCCTACAGGTGTTTCCCTGAGTATTCAGGGACACAAGAGGAGAGCAACACTATTCCTGGATAAATCTCCCTCCAACAGTTGTCCTTTAGGCTCTATTAATTCCAGAACCTTCCCAACCCCCTCCAGAGTTCAGACAACATAACCTGATCCTAAATACATAAATCTATGTCAGCATTTTCTGCCACATCATCAGCAGTAATAAATTGGGGAGGAAAAAAAAAGCATGATAAAATAAAATAATCAAATTTATTTCCTTCTGTAATTGCTCTTTTTTGCTCCATGAGCACCCTAGGAACATCAGGAGACTTACACCAGGCAGGGACTTGGCTCATTACCCATAAAAACAATTGCCACATGTCATTGAAATAGGTCATTAACTCCAGTCACAAAGAACCCAGAATTTAAGCACGTAACTCATTAACAGCTTGAGCAATGAACATT
>VZRV01004038.1:203008-344760 GCA_013398115.1 Falcunculus frontatus
AAAAAAAAAAAAAAAGAATAAAAATATCAATCATTTGGCTGTTTATACAGACAGGTAAACCCCTGGTTCTGAGTTACAAAGCATTCCCAATTCAGGTTTAACCTGGGGGTGAATGATTAAGTAGAGTAACTGCTTTTAGGCATTAAAAATGTTCTTGCAAAACACTCAGTAAAGGGGCTTGAATTTGTAGAGAAAAATCCATCATTTGATGGAGTTAACAAAATATTGCATCCTGGGGTCCCAGGTTATGATCTGGAGTGAAAAGGCAGGTTTGTAAGGAATATAAAACCTGATCTTTCAGGATTTAATCCTTTCCTTCTTGAAGGGTAGATAATTCTGACACAGATTTTTACATTTAAGGACTGACTGTCACTTCAGCTCTTTCATGAGGGGCAAGGAACCTGCAGCATTGGAAGGAGAGTTGTCAGAGGGATGTCCATGGCCAGGACGTGTCAGGGTCAGAACTGCTGCTCAGAGGAGAAATAGGGTGGGCTGGGATGGTGTCTACACTGCACTCAAAAAACCCCAAACCCACGCAGAGATGAGCTGCAGAACAGATCTGTGGGCCCATTTATGTGTGGGCCCATTAATTCCACCCAGCTGTGAAGGCTGAGTCTGGTAATGTCAGCCCTGATTAATTTTATATGTAAAAAATAAAATGCTCAGGTCTAAAAAGTTGCTGTATTTGACCTCCATTAATACACTTTAGCAACAAAAAATGCAATTGTGCTAAATTTAGTTTGTTTTGCCATGGTAAATATAAGTCTTGAGGAATATATATATATATATGTCTGTCTGCTCGTGTAAGTTATACAGCATGGCCCAGGAACTTCAAAAATGAAGTGTAGGGTCAGGAATCTTTGCAATTTAATCCTGACCCCAAAAATGCCTCACTTTGCAACACAAAGCAAATAATCCAGACACCAAAGTTCCATATGTTACCAGCAAAAGATGAGTAACTAATACTTCTTTATTCACATGTGCTACAATAACCCATCAGTTATTGCCCCTTCAAGCCTTGGGTATGTCTGATACTCCGCAAACATGGGTCCTGGTAGGAAATGCGAGAAGGATTTTGTTGTTACTCACTCTGTGGGAACTTTGGTGGGTTGTCATTGACATCTGTAAGTGTAATTGTCACTTTGGTTGTCCCTGAGAGGCCTCCCATGTGTCCTCCCATGTCCTTTGCCTGTATCACCACGTGGTACTCCTCCTTGGCTTCTCTGTCCATGTTGGGAAGGGCAGTTCGGATAATCCCTGCAGACACAGAGGAAGTTTGGCACACACAGATTTGATAACAACCTGGCTGCTGGGCTTTGAGTGCATTAAACACAGCAATGTTTGCAGTGATGGTGGAGGTTCTGCTTTCCCCAGGCACTGCTGTAAGGAAAGCAGCCCTAATATTCCACTCAGTGGAACAGAGGGTAAGCCTGGAGAATTACAGCTGAGCACAGAAACAGCCTTTCAATCATCACAGCATAGCATAACACACAGAAATAGCATCAACTTTCTGGTGTAGCATCCCCAGAAGCTCCAGCAAATGCCAGGAGACCAAACTGCAGCAGAGCAGGAAGCCTTGCTCTGACACATCAGTAGCTCCACCCAGTCAGTACATTTAGCTCACTTTAATGCACTCTGGTTATGAGGTCCCACTCAAATGAACTGTTTAATAGTACCTGTTTGAGCCTCCACCGAGAAGTAGGGCTGACCTTCAAGGATACTGTAAACCAGTTTGGCACTGTTCCCATAGGTAGGGTCATCAGCATCTGAAGCTGTTACCTGAATGACTGATGTACCTAAAAATGGAGAGCAAATACAGGAGGAAGAGTCAGAGTCAAACACATCTGGAAGGACAGTGCAGAGATGCTTTCAGTCACACAGCATAGCTATTCTTGGACTTTTTTATTTCCACATTTGGTAAATGAAAATAAAAATTACTTGACAATTTCTATATGACAAAATATACTCATCCTATCCAAAAAGATCTGTCACCAGCTGTGATGTGGATTAATGTTCTACCCAGTGAAGATAGAAAAGTCAGCAGTCACTCTGTACTATTATGGTGTTCCTCTCAGTAGTTTAAGCCTCATATTGCTTTTGTCGTTAGACAGCCAAACAATAGAGTTTTCTTTTACATTTTTCTCAGTAAGTTTCATTCCTGTAGAAATCTCCAAGCTCAAACAGGAGATGAAAATGGAATAGATGGTGAGGCAGTCACTTCCCAGCTTTATTACACAGCTCTGCCAAAGGAATGATGTTCGTGTTTACCCCAGAGGATTCACACTCCATAAATTCCAGGGGACTCTCATGCTCCTTCCTAGGAGGAAATAGTTCTGTTCTAGGAACGTCTCCCAGTTGGGAGCTGTGCATGGTTTGATTTGGTCAGCAAATTAAATACATCAAGTGAATCACTGGCTGAGCACGAAGTAAATTTTACTTCCCCGGATCCTTGACAATAAGGATGAAACAAAGCCAAGATGTCCTGACAGTGCAACACCTTCCACAAGGGCAGTGCCTTTCTGAGTACTCACCTACATTTGATCTCTCGGGCACATTGGCATGGTAGTTTTCGTGGAGGAACTCAGGCGGGTTGTCATTTATGTCCTGAACTTTGACAATGAATTCAGAAGGGGGTTCCAAAGGTCTGTTTGTGTTCCTGTCCACAGCCTGAGCTGTGAGGGTGTACTGAGCTCTCTCCTCCCGATCCAGTGTCTTGGTTGCATGGATGTTCCCTGATTTGTCATCAATAACAAAAATGATTCCCGCTCCTTCACCTGAGAGAATGTATTTAATGTTTCCATCTCCAGAATCAATATCTGAATGAAGCTACAAAAGGAGAAACAGACACACCTTAACAAGGGGGCACACATTCCCTGGATGTGTTTATGAAACAAAAATGTGCAGGAAATTGCTATCATTTCACAGTTTTCAACAACTGTGGCTTCCACCAGGCAATAGTCCACATGCAGGGACATGCTGCGACCACATGTACCCTGCATCTAGGGCAGTGCCAGCCCAGCCCTGCCTCCTGCCACATGCAGAGCACTGCTAAACCAAAAATTTCAGGTTTAAGGAAGAGACTACATGAGAAGATACTTATAGCAGGTTCTTTATTCACACGAAGTTGATAGGAAGAGTAATTTTTACAAAGATTTTGTACACTTCAATGAATCACGTTCTACTGGCTTGCATGTGAAAAGGTGTTGAGTGATAAATGGGATAAGTGACAAATAAGTGAGCCCAGCTGTGCCCAAGGCATGCAAGAAGCCCAGGGGCACCCTGGCTTGTAGCAAGTAAAATGTAGACAGCAGGGCGAGGGCAGTGACTGTCCCCTGTACTGGGGGCACTGGTGAGGCCACATCTTGAGGGCTGTGTCCAGTTCTGGGCCCCTCAGTCCAGGACAAGAGAACCTGAGGGGCTGGAGCGTGTCCAGGGAAGGGAACGGAGCTGGGAAGGGGCTGGAGCCCCAGGAGCAGCTGAGGGAGCTGGGAAAGGGGCTGAGGCTGGAGAAAAGGAGGCTCAGGGGGGACCTTGTGGCTCTGCACAACTCCCTGACAGGAGGGGGCAGCCGGGGGGGGTCGGGCTCTGCTCCCAGGGAACAGGGACAGGAGGAGAGGGAACGGCCTCAGGCTGGGCCAGGGGAGGCTCAGCTTGGACAGCAGCAGGAATTTCTCCATGGAAAGGGTGCTCAGGCCTTGGCAGGGGCTGCCCAGGGAGGTTTGGAGTCGCCATCCCTGGAGGTGTCCCAGGAAGGGCTGGAGGTGGCACTCAGAGCTCTGGGCTGGGGACAAGGTGGGGATGGGCACAGCTTGGACTGGATGGGCTGGGAGGGCTTTTCCTGCCTCAGTGATCCTGGGATTCTGTGTGATTGCATGATTGCCAACTGGCTTTTAATTACACCCTCTCTAATATAAAAGAAGCAACAAATACTTACTAAACATTCTTAATTCCACAACCAGTGCACACTTCAGTTTGATGAATGAGGGAAACATGGAGCCAAATTACAGATTTATTGATTTTATATTGACAGCTACAAATTGCACCATTTTAAACCAGAATACCCAGCATGGATTTGCTGACATTGATCCTGTTCCTCCACTCTTTTTGTACTGGGGTTAAGTCAACACAGTTCTGCTGCCCATTTAGAAACTGGCAAATATACAGCTTTATTTATCTACTGGTTATATTTTGCTACTGTTAGACAGTAGCAGAATAAAAAAACAGTCCAGGATGTGTGTACATACACATGATATTTACCTCCCTCTATACATAGCCCTTGATATATTTAATTTTACTGATAATTTGAAAATGAAAGAGTAAATAGATACCTATTTTACTTAGCTGCTGGGTTAGACATTACATTTTTAATTGCTGTTTTTAAAGACCTGAGCATGATATTCTTGAGACGTATTGTTGCTCAAGTTGTTGGTGTGTTTTTTACTCTTTTGCTGAGTAACAGCTTACACACCTTTATTCAAGGACTGCTGAGGTCAATGGAAATATTTGTATTGACTTAGGTAGTATTTTGCTTAGCACCTAAACTGAGCTACCAGAAAATGAAGAAGCAGCTTATACAGCACAAAGGCAACAGCAAAAAAAAAACCAAAACCAAAACCAAAACAAAACAAACACCCCCTCAAAAATAATGGAAATTAAGAATATTAATCAATGGCTGAAAAAGAAATTCTTTCTTACCCTTCCTACTAGCACAGGATCTGGTCCCGTGTACTCTTCTATAACAAAGAACTGATTCCACACCCAGCCTCTTTTGGAACGATGCAGGACTTGTCCTTCCTTGCCCTTTTCGTGGTGCCCATGGAGTGAGGGCCGGGAGTGGTTGAGCTTCTCCATGGTCAGGCCGTGGCTGTAGCACAGCACTCCCAGGCAGAGCAGGGCGGCGTGTAAACAATGGTCCTCCTTCATTTTTGGTTATTGTGTAGGCACAGGAGTATCCGAGAATCTCCCCCTTCCACCTTGGAAGTCAGAAAGTTTGGGGCTACTGAGGAGTTTCAGACCAACTGTTGTGCACATAGGATGCCACCACGCATTAAACACATCACCTTAATGCTCTGCAGCTTCCCAACTCAGTTCCTGGAAGAAAGGAACATGGAAAATGCTGTCAATTCTTTGAGGATAGAGTAGGGTTTTTTATTCAACAGAACAAAGCTAGGACTTCCTTGGTGAATGTCAAGATAAGAAGATTAAAATAAATATATCAGTACTGATGAAATACTGAGTAATGAGCAGATTTGGTGTTTTGCTACGTGGAGCTGCCACCCTGCAGAATCTCCTGGCTGGCTGGTTTGGACACTCGGTGGCTGGAAGTTGAAGGATAGGGAATCACATTCTCTCATGAGCCTTTCAAATAGATTTAGCCCAAGATGCAAGGTAGCTGTAGAAATACCTAATTTATATCTAATCCCTCTTTGGAGCTTAGATATAAGCCTCAGATATAAGCTGCTAAGCCAGAGGTCCAGATATAAGGGAGATACCGAGACTCATCAGGAGTGCAGTAGTTCTGCACCAGCCCTTTCATGATCAACAGATCCTCGTGCTGAATATAACCACCTCTGTTTTTCCTGGGCAGAAGCAGAGGCTGGCAGAGCTCCAAGGAGCTCCAGTTTGGGTTCAGACCCTGGAAGCACCTCTGAGGATCACGGCAGCATCAGCATTGATTGCCGAGTGTGCTGCTCCGGGCTGGGAACAAAAAATGCCACAAAACCAATCAAAATGCATTCAGATATTTCTGATAACATAACAATTGATTTACCTATTTATTTCTACTTCCCCTGGGCATTAACTTACCAGGATTACATTGATTTCCTACTTCCTAATACTTCTTAAAACACTAGGTCAGAGTTAATATTTGAGGGAGAAATTGCATAGTACAGTGAAACCTGAACTGAGCAGCCCTCAATCCATCACAAAGGCCACTTTCACTTATCCCTGAGGTTTCCAACATATTCTCCTTGAATCCCTACACAATAACAAATTTTACAAGGTCCCTATGATGTTTGGTTTAGTTTTTGGTGTGATTCACTTTAATCTTCTGCAAGATACTGATAAAAATCTTGATGTTATGTTTATACAGGCAAATGTATAAATATGTGCCCCCCCCATCAGCTTTAAAACAGAACAATTTTTAATGAGAAATAAGGAGATCTTCTTGGTATTTGCAGCAGAGAAAATATGAATATGGGCAAAAGCTTGAACCTACAGCACATTCTGTAACTCCAGCCACAGATGAACATCTCAGGAGTCCCAAACCCACTCATTTGGGGTTGTCTTTCTCACATCCTGAGCAGTTGTGTCCTCCTTCCACATCCTTTTTACAGTTGCATAAAAATACATTGGTTGACAGGGGATCATGAATGAGGAATTAAATATTTGGGTTTATTTCCTCAAAAAAGATCAGTTTTCAATTTTATTTTATTGAAAACTGAAATCACCTCAATTACGGCACCGAACTAGCTCCAGCATAACGACTTAAAGGACATTCTCACACATAGATGCAAACATAGTCTGGCTTTCCCAAGCATATTTATTAAATGGATTTGTTGTATCCATTTAACTTTTTCCTATTGTTACATGATGACACGTTACAGATTACTCACACCAGCACGGAAGACATGAAAAGGAAAACAGTCCTTGTGATTTTGCTGAGGAAAATGCTTTTATTTTGACACAATGTGTGTGTGTGGAGCATTAGGTTTGTGGTTTCTATTTTATGTCTCCCTCTCACTGAGGAGTAAAAACAATGTAAGACTTTAAGAGGGCTGAAGATTGAGATTTCACCTATTTTGGACACTCCTTTTTCCACTCAGCTTTGCATAGAAAAAAATAACAGCTATGAGATCTGTGCTATAGGGATCAGTCATGTGCAGCAGTTAGAGGGGATTGGGCTCCCAGAATGTTATACAGAGCCTACACATCCCAAACATGGAACAGGAAGATATTCCTGGACAGCTGTGCACTTCTAAACTTGCTGTGGAAAAAAAAAAAATCTGTAAATAAACTGCTTATGTTAATAGACTTGGGGTGCATTTGAAAATTAAACTCACTGATAGCCATTCATCATTAGCATCTTATAATGATCTCAGCTACAAAAATAAGTAAACAAATACCCCCACTCTTCCCCATCTTCTCAATGCTGTTACGTAAACCAGTAAACACTTTCTAAAACTCCTTAACCAGGATGGCAGAGTCAAGCTGATACGGACACTGCTTATTATCAGCTATTCAAGTGTGAAGTGCTGGAAACAAAATGTTAATCACAGATCCATGCTTAACTTACTAATAAGGATTAAAAGCAAAAATTGGTTGCTATCTTTTGTTTTATCCTTTACATGCACATGTACAGGGACGAAGCAATAAGGTTCCATATTTTCAAGCTAAAAAAACCTATTCTCTCTCATCCACCACTTCAGAGAATCCCAGAATCTCAGAATCGTTTGGGTGGGAAGGCACCTTACAGCTCATGCCATTCCACCCCTGCCATGGCAGGGACACCTTCCACTGTCCCAGGCTGCTCCAAGCCCCAATGGCCAACCTGGCCTTGGACACTGCCAGGGATCCAGGGGCAGCCACAGCTTCTCTGGGCACCCTGTGCCAGGGCCTCCCCACCCTCCCAGGGAACAATTCCTTCCCAAGATCCCATCCAGCCCTGCCCTCTGGCACTGGGAAGCCATTCCCTGGCTCCTGGCCCTCCAGCCCTTGGCAATTGTCTCTCTCCATCTTTCCTGCAGCTCCTTCAGGCCCTGCAAGGCCACGCTGAGCTCACCCCAAAGCTTCTCCTCTCCAGGCTGAACCATCCCAGCTCTGGCAGCCTTTGCTCCCAGCAGAGCTGCTCCATCCCTCTGATGGTGCTGCTGCCTCCTCTGGGCTCTGTGCAGCAGCTCCAGCTCCTTCCTGTGCTGGGCCCCAGGGCTGGGGCAGCTCTGCAGGGGGGGTCTCAGCTGAGGGGGCAGAGGGGCAGAATCCCCCCTCCCCTGCTGCCCACGCTGGGGCTCAGCCCAGGGCAGGGGGGTTTGGGGCTGGGGTAGGTCCCACTTGTGCTAAAAACAAATCCCTAAGGCTGTTTGGAGTAATTTCTTCTGGTTTGGGTTATAAACAGAAAGGGCTCTGTGCCAGCAGCGGTTCCAGTTGGCTCTTTAGGCACTGACCCACAGGTAAGACAGGCTGTCAGTAAAGCTGGAGCTGCAATCAAGTGTCCCTGGCCTCCTCATGCCCCTTCTCCCCTCCTGGAGTTGATGCTCTGCTCACTCACATCGTGCTCACTCCAGCAGTAAACCCTCTGACTCCTATCCTCAGAAAACCTAAAATAGCATAAATCAACAGGCTTCCACTGAAGGCTATGAAATTACTGAAATTCAAACCAGCTGCAGTTTGGCTTTTTATGAACTACTTGTATTCTAAAAGACAAGGTGCACAAGATGCTCTTTAGTTAAAGCTAAAATAAACTTCATTAACAAATGAAGCAGTAGCATTAACAAAAAAAAAGAAATCTCTTTTTTCCTTCCTTTATTTTCCAAACAATGTACTTAAAACATTTTAAACATTTCAACATTAACTCAACTGCTGAAAGACTACAGTTTCCTTCTACTTCAAGCAGAAAACATGGAAAAACAGTTAAACAATTTATAAAGCAATTCTTTTTTCTCGTGGGGAAAAATACCTCATAATCCTGAGAGTTTGGAATACAGATGTGAGGATGGCAATTGTTGCAGCTGCTAGGCTGCTGCTTCAGTCAGCATCTGAAAATTCTGTGTGCAGCACCTGGATTCAGGCACCGCACAGCTTTGTCAGACTCATTTGACATGAATGGCTGCAGCCTTTTTTTAAAAAATCACAATCTTTGACGTATTTGTGTGCTTCTGCCCATAGATTATAATCCTCAACTACAGCAAACCCAGTCTCAGTGGGCACTTGACCAAACTGCAACACTACGCTGGTTTTGGCTGGGATAGAGTTAATTTTCCTCCTGGTAGCTGCTCCAGTGCTGTGTTTTGGATTTAGGAAGAGAAGCATGCTGACAACACACTGAAGTTTGAGTTGGTGCTGAGCAGTGTTTACACTGAGTCAGGACTTTTCAGCTTCTCGTCTCCTCCCTCCAGCAGACTGGAGGGGAAGCACAGAGGGCTGGGAGTGGACACAGCTGGGATAACTGACCCAAACTGGCCAGAGGGATATTCCAGACCATTCCACACCATGATCAGCACATAAACTGGGCAGAGCTGGCCAGAGGTCTCTCAGGAGCTGGCTGGGCTGAAGTCTATGAGTGGAGAGCAAATGCAATGTGCATCACTTGTTTTGTATATTCTAATTCTTCCTTCATTATTGTTATCATCACTTTCTTCCTTTTCTGTCCTGTTAAAGTGTCTTTATCTCAACCCGTGAGTTTTCTCACTTTTACTCTTCCAAATCTCTCCCCCATCCCTGGGGAGGAGCAGGGAGTGAGCAGTGCCTGTGTGGTGCTCAATCGCTGGCTGGGGTTAATCCTCAACAAACATCCGGAGTTTTTTTTCCATTATTGTTTAGAATTGTGCAATGGATCGTTTTGAAATCCCAAATTTTCCTAACAACTGTGTCAGAAAAGCTGTTTCACACTTCCTTGAGCTTAGTGGATTCCAAGTTTCATAGCAACATAGAATATCCTGAGTGGGAAGGGACCCACCAGGATCACGGAGTCCATCCCCTGTCCCTGCACAGACATCCCAACAACCCCACCCTGGGCATCCCTGGGAGCTCCAATCACCCCTGGAGCTCTGGCAGCCTCGGGGCCGTGCCCATTCCCTGGGGAGCCTGGGCAGTGCCCAGCACCCTCTGGGGGAAGCAGAACCTTTCCCTGCTCTCCAGCCTCACAGAGAGGAGAGCTCAGAGCCGCCCCTGGGGAGGAAGCTCCAGACTGCTCTGGTTGAACCAAGATGGACTTGTACTCAAAAGGAAGAACTCCATTAATATATTTTAACTATATACAAACAAACGTTGGCAATTTTGGCATTGAATACCAGCTTTATCAGGGATAAAGGGTGAACAAGAGTTAATCAGCCACCACACAAGGCCTGATCTCATCAGCGAGGTACAGGAACACAGTGAAATCCCTGAATATAAGTTGATCAGTTGAGGTATGCAGGACTGAGAAATATTTAAAAAGTCTAGTCCACACTCTGAAAAACAACCTGCTTGGGGAAGTGTATACCAAAATATCTGCGTGGAAATAAAATATGTCCCTTAATAACCGAGAACAAGCTTGCTGGGCATTTCTAGCTGCACAGACAGCATGGCTGTGCTGTGTACTTGTAGTTGTTAATGCAAACCTCACCAGTTTCAATTTTAACATAAGAAAACTCTGTTCTTCGACTTAGAAAATAACACCCATCAGTATTCCTAATGGAAATATACTGTTCATTTAAGAATTCAATTAAGGACACATCTTAAAACCTGAACAATAATATATCCATGTCCACTTGGAAACCATACTGCAACCAGCCACTCTGCAGAGTCAGTGTGCTCCACACAGCTTCACACAGATCTGAATGACTGCTGCAAGATATTAGCAGCAAAAAACAAAGAGGCAGCAGAGATGATTTCAATGACAAGAGCAGCGGCGGAAGTGAAGTCTAGCCAACTTTAAATTCCTTTCATTATTTTTATAGCAACAATAATCCCCAGCGTTCATGATGATTTCCTGTGTGCTATTAAATGACCATATGCCAAATTATAATAGACTAAACAATTTTTTCTGATTTGTCTCGGCCATAACTTCTGGATGATGCATTAAAATAGCAATTGTTCTCAGGAATACACTTGGCAGAAGGCACCCAAGATCACAGTGTTGCAATATAATAATGGATGATTATGTTCTGAAATGTTTTGCAAAAGTATCAAGTAAATATAGCAAACTCCCAGTCTAAATGAGATTTTAGCTGTAATTAGAATTAGCTGAAAAGATGAATGGTATATTTTACCATAATTTTATCATCAGACAAGGAAATGAATAGCTTTTTAATGACAGAATAAATATTGGATCATATTAGTTCTGGAGTTGAGAGTGCCCAAGTTTTGGGCAGAGGCATGGAGCGTGGGGCACAGCTGGAGGAGGCCTGGGAGGCAGGGAGGGACCTGCAGTGGCCAGGTGATGTCCCCACCTGGGCAGAGACCTTCCTCCATGGGATCAGGCCCTGCAAAGCTCCCCAGAACCTGGATAGAGTCTTGCTTTTGGGATGGGGCTGTTTTGAGCAGCCCCAGGGCTCCCACTCCATGGTTTAACTGCAGCGCTCAGCACGGAGTATATCCCTTCCCTGGACACTGCCATTGGGTCGTGGAAAATGATCAGTTCTCATGGAAAGAAGGTAGGGAACAGATCTCCAGATCAAATAATCGGTCGAGTCCCACTGAGCCCATACTGGTTAATCTTTAGGGCATATCACAAATGTAACTGCTTTGGGAGTTTTTAATAAAACACACAAGGTGAGGGATGTGGAAGAATTCATATGTCAAAAATAGACCTTTCCCCAATGACAGAAATAGGCCTTTCCTGGGCAAAAACCAGAAAAGTCATTAAATACAGGGATGACCTGAGTGTGCTGATGGTGGCTGCGATCTGGGAAGAGACAACATCTCAGTGCATGGAAGAGAAACTGAGAGAGGGGAAGTTTAGGTTGGATCTTGGGAAGGAATTGTTCCCTGGGAGGGGGGGGAGGCCCTGGCACAGGGTGCCCAGAGAAGCTGTGGCTGCCCCTGGATCCCTGGCAGTGTCCAAGGCCAGGTTGGCCATTGGGGCTTGGAGCAGCCTGGGACAGTGGAAGGTGTCCCTGCCATGGCAGGGGTGGCACTGGATGGGCTTTAAGGTCCCAGCCCAAACCATTCAGTGACTAAAGGCCAATATGCACCAGTCTCATATAAAACATTTTGTTTAGATGACAAGAGCTCTGGTCTCTGATATAGGAAAAGATTTTCCTGCTGCATATGTAACTGGTAAATCTCATTTTTCCCAGTGTGTGATTCCAAACCAGACCAGCAGCCAGTAACTCCCTGTGAGCCCCTCTGCAGCACTTAGTCCCTCTTCTTGCTGAAGCACATTCCAGGTCTCACTGGAGAGAACAGCAAACAACTCTCATCTGAATGCAAATTGCTATAAAGTTTTCTGTGCCATTCACAAAACATAATTAGTCTTATGAGACAAAAGTATTTAGTCCAGAAAAGGAAATTCTTCATATTTAAAGATACTTGGGGGAAACAAATTCTCTTAGTTATTGCACTGAATAATGAGAACCTCACACTCCCCCAGTCCATGCTCTGTGTTTTGCATGGGAGCACTTTCCACCACAAAGTAAAGGATTAGAATCTGAGGCTGCAGTTCTGCAGAGATAAGTATATATATATATAACTTATATATAACTTCATATTTTGTATGCAAACAGCCAAGATTCTAGAGGTATCCTACCACAGAGGAATTCTAGGTCATGGCAAGATTTGTATGTACTAAATACAGAAGTGAAATCATTACAGAACTGGTGATTTTCATCCTGACAATAGAAGTTGCTTCAGAAATGCTAAGCAAGTTTTGTAGAACCCTATTCTGAGTTCTGTAGAATCCTATGAAAGGAAATCTTAATCCTTTGCATTTTTAAATTATGTTCTATAGCACTGTATTGGATTACTGAGATGTTTAAAGCCAATAATCCCCAGCTGCTCCAGAGAAGAGCTTTTGAAATGTAGCCACATTTTCCTGTAGAAGCTTTGAGACTCGGTATTACGAAACCATAGACAAAGCCATAAAATTATGGCCCTTTGAAAACAGAAGTCATTGTGCAGGGAAGAGGAAGAGAAATAACCTCCTGAACAGTATGATGTGCTATCTGTCAGCATCCACCTCTGAATTCATCATGGAAGGAAGGCATTTTCCCCAAGCTTTGATTTAATTTGTGCTCGTTGGAGAAGGGTGAGATTGCCGCTTGCTGTACCTCATATAAAACAGGGGAAAGCAGGAAGACAACTTAGTACATTATGGAGTGAATGACACAGAAATAAGCCTGAGAGAGTGATATTAAAAGGCTTGGGAAATGAAAAATGGCTGTAAACAGAGTTTTACATTTACTTGCTGCCCTGGGGAGATCCACTTAAGATAAATGTGACAGAGGCTGTCTGGTTTTAAGCATAAACTCTACAGGAAAACAACCAGCATAAGAAAGGTAGTCTTATTAAAGAACATGGTGATTGATAGAGTCATTTCAAGTAATGACTAAGCTCTTGGTAGAGTTTATTTTAAATAGTAATTGTGTTCTTGTGCTTCTCAGACAAACTGGAATTCTCATAATTCCCTGGATGCTCCAAGGCCAGTGAGGCTGCAGCCCAGCCCATGCTCGTCTCAGTCATTTTGTTGTTATGTAAGTGGCTATCAATGACACCCCGAGGAGGAAACAAATGACAACTAAAGTCAACTTACTTGCAGCTACTAATGCTGTATTTACGTGCTAAGCCAACCCTGAATACTTTTTTCCCTAAGAATTGATATGTATGAATATCTGAATAACACTTGTGCTGTGACTGATGGTCTCTTTGGTTTGTGCCAGAAATGAGACAGAAAGTCAAGATTAAAGAGTGAAAACCTATCAGAAACTAATGATTGCAGGCAGGTCTATTCAGCTCCCAAACCAAGGCAGACAGAAATCCAGCCAGCAATCCATTTCTGTTCAGGTCTATAACCTCTTGCTGAAGGGCTGGCAGCCCCCACACAAGCAGAAATCTAAATTCAGTCTGTGGTTCTGCACTTACAGCTTCATTTCCAGAGGCAGCTTCAGCAGCGCTGCCGAAATGCCAGATTATTAAAGCATCCTGGGTGGTCTTTGTGTGGCCAATGTGTTCCTCTACAAAACATTTTTCCACTTTGAATTTAATCCTGCTGGACTCCTCAATCCCCATGTCCCCTTCAGTTTGGTCTCCCTCAAGCAGGAAAGTTCCTGATGAAAGGCTTCCACGTTGTGACTCATTTAGAGAGGTTCACATTACAGCCCCTGTAACATTTATCTTTATAAAACTCGACAAGTTAGGGAATTACTGAGAGCCTCCTTTACAAATACATCTGCTAAAGAGAGAAGGGTGAGAGCTAAATAACTGATCAACAACCTTCTCCTTTCCCCAGCTTTCTTGGAGCTGCAGAAGGAAGAGCTTACATCCTTCAGCCATGCCCATGGAAGGTTCTTTTTTTGATATCTTGCTTAACTATTCCAGTTTAGTGCAAATTTCATCCATAAAGAGCATAAAAGCCACTTTGAGATTTCTGAATGAAAAATTGAATCAATAATTAATTTTTGCCTAGGCAGAGATTGTCTGTGTGGAGACCAATTTTGGCTCAAAAGCATGAGATAACAACCTCAGAATATTCAAACACATTCCTAAAGCAGCCTCAATAGCCCTAATAAAGGAGACCATCACTGTTTAAATACCTAATGGGGGGCTACAGCTGAAAAGACCAAATCTTCACATTTGTATTATTATTTGTAGCCCATTAAATCACAAGATCATAATTAAAACAATATTTGCATGAGTCTTTTCTGAGATGTTTTGCTGTAATTAGTCACCACAGAATATTTCCATTTAACCTAAAAAACCCAAATACACAAACACAAGGAAAACAGCACCTTCATTAAAACAACTTCCTTTTGACTTCCTGATCTGCTCTGAGCACAAATCAGAGGAATTATCTGGATTTTTAGTGTTCATAGGCTGTAAGGACTAAGACATAATTCTCAACTTTATATTACAAACCCAAAAATCCAGCAACAGGTGCTAAGATGATGCAATGAGATGCTAAGCATACAAATAAATACAATAGTAGCACAAACAAGACAGGAACAAAAAATAGCACAAACAAGACAGGCTGGCATCTCAGCTTGCAATTAAAATTTGTTTCTCATTCAACTGATCCATTTAAAATAGGGGACGAACGATTCAGCATATTTTTCATGAGCATAACTCATTTTGAGTTAAACCTGTTCATTACGTCTTTCTTACCAATCACATGAACCACAAACATATCCCAGACCTGGCTTGACACCATTTCTGACCTGTAATTACAGATGATTGTGGCAAAACATTTCATTTCTGTTCTTGTGACAGAAGCAGTAACAACAGCAGATTTAAGGCAGTGCCTTGCTACAGCTGGAATGATGTTTGGTGCCATTGCTATCATACAGAAGAGGTAAATTTTAGATGCTTTGAACCTACAGCTGTTCTTGCAGAAAAGCTTCAGAAGCTGATGTTTCACAGAGAGCTTGTCATGGGAGATTGGCCAAAAAAAGGGTATTTTTAAAATTAGATTAGCGATATTCATAGCTGAATCTATGAATCAACTTTATTAGATGTATTTTGGAAGTGCATTAGGGGTTTTGAGGCTATAAATATCTTTTTCCACCCTTGCCATGGGCAAGTCTTGGCCTTAAGAGTGCAATAATCAGGTCTGGTGGGGTTATCTGCATATCCTAGAACACCAATCTCATTTCTGCATCTTGCACCAGCAGTGACTTTTTTAACCACCAGGACAATAAAAAAGTACTGGAGCATGAATGAACCTGTGTCCAGTCAGGTAAAGCTTCACCTTCCACACCAATAACAATTTTCTCATTAATGAAGATCCCTGAAGTGCCCTTAAAGTGAGTTTGTGAAAAAGAAAGAGGAAAACCTAACATTTGGTAGACCTGCTGGATCTAGAACAGTTTAATTTTTTGATGAAATGACTTTAATATGAGGCAAGCAGAGGGGAAAAATTTGCATTTATAGAAGTGAAATAAATCCAAACACCAATAATAAAAAAACCCCCCATACGTGTACAAATATACACATTAAAAATACTGAAAACTCCATTCACCAGAATAGGATTAGGCATTTTTTTCTTCACATTAAACACGCCCTTACATTCAGCATATTTTCTACCAAAATGTTCTTTTCAAAATGTTGCCAGGGTGATATCACTATTTCAATCCAACCAATTTCCTTTGAAGTCTCCCATAACAGCAATTAAATAAATTGCTCTCAGAGTAATTATGTTTTTTTCTGGAAAAGGAACTATTAGGTTAAAGAGAGATGAGAGAGTCTGTCACCAAACATAATCTTTCTAGAAACACTGGTGCTTGCTACATTTATTGGAAGAAGGATGGAACACTTAAAAACTTTGGACCTTTTTCATTTTTGTAAAGGGAATGTCGACTTCTCAGCTGAAATAAGCAACAAGCTGAAATGACTGCTGACAGTCCTGGGAGTGCAGAGAGAAAGAAAATGGGAGTTGTGTCAATAGAAAGCTTTTAAATTCTATGTATTAAACCCAAGAGGGCTGGTGAGAACTGGAAGGGCAAATTACAATGTTAAAGCAAGTGGATGGTGAACAAGATGAAGGGGATGGAAAGCCCAGGACTGATGATCCAGTGGAGGGTACAAAATGGAACAGCCCATAAATACATCGTGTTTGAGGCTTTGGAGACTGGGCTGCTGCATTAAGGAAGGTCTATGTGTGGCAATCCATCAGCTCCAATGCCTCCCTTCTCTGCTCTGGGAATTTGATCAGCCTTGATAGAGCCAAACGAAGCTTCCACAGCTCCGAGGAGTTTCCAAATATGTAACTTTATGTTCCATCTGTACTTTGGCTTTCATTCCAAGTCAGGCTAAAATAGTTAGGTGCAGTATGTTGAGCATCCCATGAGTTTTTGGGGTTTTTTTCCAGATAAGGGTCTTTTAACTTTGCTAAGGATTTCCCTATTATTTGTGGGAATTTGCCATACACCCAATAAGCAGCACTGATTTACCCCTCAGAACAAGCTGAGCTAACCCTCACCTTGTTCTCTAGCTTAGTCTGGTACCTCAAACCTCACAGAATTTAAATACTGATGCTGGCTGGGTTTGATCACGTTGCAAAGAACCTGGAGCTTTCCATTTAAAGTGTTTCTTTTCATTCCATGGCTATGTTTTCCTTTATGTCTGATGCTGAACACCCCCATCCTCCTTCTCCTTTAAATCTCTGGTATATAAGATAATGCTGCATAAGAGTAACCTATGTGGGGCAGTATCTGAATTTCTTTCTGGAGCCTTTACCATATCCCATCCAAGGACAGTGATACAGTCCTTGTCTACAAAGCCAACCTTCTGTTTTCTAACCACAAGACCCAAAGACAAGTGTTTTCAACGTAAAAACTCACAAGGCTGAGCACAAGGACAATAACAAATAGCTTCCTGGAAACCCAGTGGTCAGAGGGAATAAAGCACCAGACAGGCACCAGCTGGAGAAACTGGATCTGGGGATTCATCCAAGAACAGGGAACATCTTTCTGAGCAGACAGACATATTTCTTGTTCCAATGGATGGCTGACAGGGTAAACATTGCTATAAAAAACTTAACATGATCCTTTTTTAAAAAAAAACTCTTTGTGCAAATTTTGTGAACCCCTTCTGGCTTAAGCTTCAGCAAGTGAGCTTAGAACCAGACCCAAGGAATGGCAAATCCATATTATGAGCAGGAAGAATAATTATGAAGGTCACACACAGGCACTTGTATTATGTTTGTAAACAGAGCTTTAGCTAAACCCAGCTCTAATACATGACACAAATGACTGTGTAAGAATGAGATTGCTAATAAGAATGTTTACTAGACGCTTATTTAATAATAGGGTTTAAATAAATAGTGTAAAAAATAATTTTCCATGTGTTAACATGAACTTGTTAAAATTTCGGAGCTTTGCAAGCCCTTAGGACAGTGTTCCCATCGCTTGTGACATGCCCAGGCTGGAGTGAGATGCCAGCACACGCAGCAGGACCCCTTTGGATTCTTAGGCAGCATCAGCACCACTTTTGGCCCGCTTGGGCCTTGGGTTGGTTAATCTATCTGACTGTAACAGATTATCTAAGGACCAAGTGGCCATTGCCTGATTTGCTTGGGCTTTTTGATCAGCTCAGGATGGCTGTGTGCTGTAACACAGTTGGTTCATGTGAGTGTTTGAAATGAAGAGGTACAAATAACAATGCACTGGTCCCTACAGAACAAATTACCTGTGCAGGAGGGAGGCAGCACAGGGTGAGAGAGCAGATCTGAGAGCCAGGTCCAGGAGGATGGTGGGGCTGTGAACTGCTCCCCAGGGCTCAGCTCAGCCTGGGAGCTGCACAAAGCTCAGAGATAACAGAGAGAGCAGAGGGGGCTGTTCCACACACAGAAAATCCCTTTCACAGCAGCACAGGCTGGCATGTGCCCTACAGGGCAGTGGGGAAAGGGCAGGGCAAGGAGAAGGTCTGCAAACCTAACAATGGCTCTGGAAAAACAACGTGTTAGAAACACAACAATGGCTCTGGGCGCAGGGAGAAGGATCCATCCCTGCATTCTCTGGCACTGGGCCCCTCCAGCCCCTTCCTGCCTCAAGACCTCTGCCTGAGGCAGCTGATGGTGAGGGGGACCCCGGGGAGAGGCAGGGACTGGGAAGATCCTGTGCACCTCTGTTAACTGTTCATAACATGTATAAGAGCTCAACATGAATGAACTAATAGTTCTTTGGTCAGACTGATTAGACTTTAGGTAAAGAGAACATTCTTGTCTTTTAATTTCTGTTCTTTTGGGTTAGATGAGCTCAACAAGTAGCAGCAGAATAATCTGACAGAGACTTCAAGGAGCCTGGACTGAAAGCTGCATGTAACTCAGGTAACTGCTCACAGGCAAAGCACTCAGCTGCACAAAGGGCAATGTGTCACCCTTGTGTGAGCTGTTGAGAGGAAACAGAGTGTGCTGAAAGGAGGGAACAGCACATGGGCAGCAGAGGCAACCTGGATAACCCTAACCCACGAGGGAGTAGTTTTGACAGTCATTAAAAAGCCATTACTATTCTATTCTTTGTTGAAAAGTTTTCCCACTTAAAAATGTAATTATCTTTGTATTTGTTGAATATGAAGCAAATCAAATCACCACCGACCTACAAGGAGAAAAGTGGTCATTCCATCTGTTGAATACACAACTTTTGTGTCATTCTGCTGATGCTGGGAGCAGCAGAGGGGTGATAACCAGTGGCCAGTGGCTTTGCTGAGAGACAGCACAACACAATCTTTGTTGGGCTGTCCTTGGATTGAGTCACTGTGACCCCCTGGGAGCTGTTCCCTGGGACGGGGCTCTTCTCTCCCTGGTCTCACACAGAGGGGGACAGGAGACATGAGTGGCACCTTTGGGCTCACAAACAGGGCAGCAGAGCAGTGAAGTCTGCAGTAGGTCCCCAGCCTTGGGATGAACAGCTCATTAGTGTGAGCTAAATGTTTGTGCGAGCACATTCCCTGGAAAAATAGGGAATATCTTCTCCCCAGCGTGCTGCAACTCACACATGTTGCCTGCAGTAAGAAAGTGTGACAACAGCTCAGGAGGTCAAGGCAGAGCCTTAGGGTTGGTTGGTTATTTTTGCTTCAGTTCAGCCCTGGTTCACAAAATGTAGCTGATAGCACAAACCAGGCCAGGAGGGCCAGGAGGCCTCTCACAGTGACCAGACTGTGCAGGTTACATAATCTGCTTTCTATTTTGGGGGCAGGGAAGGGAGAATTGGAGGCCAAATGCCCAAATTCTCCTGTAAAAGTAGGGATAAAGCTGCAAAAGTACAGGGGGTCAGACCCCACGACCATGAATATGCAGTCTTTTAGGCTGTTGTGTCTAAAATAAGATTGTGTTCATAAACAGAACCAGAAAATACCCTTCAGAGGCAGTCCTGCTTTTGATTCCAAATGTTATGTTGGCTCAAGCTTCCCCTTTCCTGGCCTCTCCTGTTATCCCATTGAATTCATTAGAAGGCTGTGGCTACTGGCCAAAAGAAACGGGTAATGCATCCCAGAGCCCATATTCTTTGAAATATCTTCTGAGACAGGAATTTATAGCATCAATAGAATGAAACTCAGATTACAACATTAAAGTCTGAGTCTGTGTGCTTGCCCCACATACCGGAACTATACAGAATATTTGAGCCATGGAACCCTGAGGAAATTGGGAAAAATGTGAAGTCACATCTAGAACGAGGCTTTAGGACTTCGTTGCACCTTTAAGAGCAGCCTTAAGCAAGAGATAAATCACAGGTGATGTCACACAGGTAGCAGCAACAGACCTGAAAGAACTGCCACGGAGTCACAAATATTTTGGCTTTGGCACACTAAATTCAGCAAATTTACCCTGGTCTAGAGCAGTTACTCCCTTAGACAAGAAAAAATAGGATCAAGCCCTGACTCCATCCTGATTTTGTCCCTCCTGTCCCTGACCAGCCCTGAGAGGGGTTTTTGGGGTTTTTTTTGTCTTTAATGTGGCTGTTTAGTGAGTTGTGTTCTATGCCATTCTCTTTTATGTTATGTTTATTATTATGTATTCAGTGATTATCAAATGGGTATTTTCTATCCCAAAGAGCCCATATTCCTCTTCTGCAGTAATTACAAGTATTGCTTTTATAGACCAGAAACTGGACAGCTTTTTCCTGGAAAGGAACAGAAGGAGAGACTTCACCTAAAACCTTAGAACAAACCTTCATTTATGAGACAAAGGAATCATTTTTATTCCACTACATGAATTCAGTGGGCTGCCACAGGCCAGTCATAATCTGTTATTGTTTCCCTACAACCTTGTGCTATTAATTTTTCTTTCTAATGAACTGTCCAGTCTCGTTTAGCTGTGGGAACTATGATGGAGCTGCAATAGAAATGGTTTATGTCATGCCTTTGTCAAAAAGCTTTCCCCTGCAGCAGCAGAATGTAATTGAAAAGCCATTTTATAACAAAAATAACTGAGTGGTTGCAAATGCAGGTTGTCAGGAATGGAGAGGGAAAAACCTTTGCATTACATCAGATTTTACCAATCACTGCTTGTGTGTCTTTATTAGTGTTTATACAGATGAGGAAAGGCACATAAATTGCATCTGTTGCATGGTTATATCAGCAAGTCCTCCTGAAAAATGCTGAAAGCATTTTTAAGAAGTTTTTCTTCAACTGTGACTAACAATGCACTAATTGGCTGGGTTAAACACTGCAAAAGAATTAAATACACTAAATTTTTGTTTTAAAGCATACAGAATATGTCCATTTTTGAGACAGCGAACTAATGTCTGAGCACAATTCAAATAGCTTTTATTGCATATGAAACCTTGAAAGGCTGAGTGCACAGCCATCTTTTCATATGGAATATTTATGTGCAAGGCACATGATTTCGTTTTCTCTTGGGTTTATTTTTTCTAGCCCTGGCTGTGTGTATTTTTTCTTGGAGACACTATAATGGAAACTTTAAATATATTGTTACTACTATTATTATCATTATTATTATCATTATCATACCCCAAATGAGTAACCATATTTTATATATCTATATGTATATATACTATATATTTATGTATTTATTGTTAAAGCTGACAACAGTTCTCTCCATAAAGTCCCATTAAAATTGCTTGTGAAACACTGATTTAGCTTTTGGTTCCCACTTTTCACCTTTAAAGTAACTGTGGAAACTTTACCAGAAGCTCATTTTATCAGAGCACAATTTCCAAGTATTTGAGGTTATTTTGACCCACAAGGGATCGGAGTTTGGGGAAGTTTTTCAGTCAATGGACCAATCTTTTAATGCCCTTTCTCCTGTGCTGGCCAATCTCTGCAGCCTGTGCAGCGCAGACTCTCCTCAGGGAATCTCATGCCTGGGGGGAATTTCAGGAGTTTCCTATTCCTTAGCCCAGCCAGGCTGCTCCAGATCCTGCTCCAGAGCTCCACTCTGCAGCCCAGACAGGGCTGGGATTGCCCAGAAAGCTGGGAAATGCAGGCATGAGTCTCTGATGATTCAGTCGTTCCAGGATTTGAGCTGGAACAAGCTCTTTGCCACCAAGAGCTGAATTTCAGCTCAGGTACAAGTTCTTGGTTTCCAAAAACAAATCACTCGTTTCAACATTCCAGATTCTTTTGAGGCAGCAGTACTTCATGGAAATAATTTTCTATTAAAAAGCAGATAAGAAAATCTGAAATGTCCATCTTAGGAGGTACTGAGACCATAAGAGACAGGACAGTGTGAATGTATTTCCTCACTTGTCTTTGAAGTCTTTGTAATTTCTAGCAAAATAACCATTCATCTTTGGTATCTGTTTGAC
This sequence comes from Falcunculus frontatus, assembly GCA_013398115.1. Taxonomy (NCBI): domain Eukaryota; kingdom Metazoa; phylum Chordata; class Aves; order Passeriformes; genus Falcunculus; species Falcunculus frontatus. Next base: position 225,124 of record VZRV01004038.1, read on the forward strand.
CAGAATATGGTTTATAATTATCTTAGCAATATTTCCAAAGGTTTTTCAGCTCAAGCAAGTCATGAAGAGGAACAAGAAGGCAGAAGTAATAAATTCAGACTCCATCCCATTGCACAGACTGTGAAATGACACTTAGGCCTGAGAGTGAACTCTTAAGAGGAGTTTCTTTAAGAGCTACTTAAGGATTCCCCATACTTTAGAGTGTCATCCTGCTAAAATCAAAGCTTTTGCCTCCACATGTGAGCCTATTTCATTTAGATTCCTAATATCCACCCTAAAACACATGCAATGAGCTAATCCTGCAGGTACACTGAGTGTCTGTTCTGTGGGTTGACACTGAGAATTCAAAATTCAGGCCTTAAAAACCTACAGAAGTGGATATTTGTAGAGATGCAAAGTGAGAGGTGCGAGACGGGATAAAACAGGCAGCTGGAGGGGGAACACTCTGCTCAGACACGTAGGTGGGGCTGAACATGCAGGACAGGGGGATTCTAAGTGAAAATTAATTTTCTTTCCACATTGCATCTGTGCAGAAATGAAGCTATAGAGGAATTTCCTTCCAAGATCTGCTCTGCAGATCAGGAACAGGCTGGTTGTCCCATTACAGTCTTTCTACATAAGAATTAAAAACAAATAATAAAAAGGATGTTATATACAAAAGAGGCAAAGCATGCATTACACAGCACTGATTTATATATCCATAAAGTGAACTTCAGTTCCTCATCCTGCATGGTGAACTCATCACAGCCTTCCATGATCTGAAGGGGCTGCAGGGAACCTGGAGAGGGGCTCTACATCAGGAATTCCAGTGCCAGAGGGCAGGGCTGGATGGGATCTTGGGAAGGAATTGTTCCCTGGGAGGGTGGGGAGGCCCTGGCACAGGGTGCCCAGAGAAGCTGTGGCTGCCCCTGGATCCCTGGCAGTGTCCAAGGCCAGGTTGGCCATTGGGGCTTGGAGCAGCCTGGGACAGTGGAAGGTGTCCCTGCCCATGGCAGGGGTGGCACTGGATGGGCTTTAAGATCCAACCCAAACCATTCTGTGATTCCATGATTTTATGATTCTGTGGGAGTATTCCTTTTTGGGGTCCTGAGGACCCTTTATTAATGTAGGATGCTTTACAAAATAATATAATCAGAGGGAAGTGTATCTGTTGTGCTTACCCTCAGTGTCTCTTGAACTTCAGTATAGACAATCCAAGCAGCACAGGAAGGAAATGTCCAGCCAGGATATTCCCACTTCCTGAAGCTCCTGGTCACCTTCCGTAGTGACTGAGCCAAGGCTGTGGCACAGCCCCCAAGAGCTCAGCAGGACTTTGCTGTCTGCCCTGCTGCTCTTTGTTCCATGAACAATAGTTAAACATGAATATTTTACCTCCTCAACTCTTGTCATTATCCAGATACTGTAACAGGAAATTTGCATTCCTGAACAGGCACAGCTGGAAGTAATTTAAGAAAGATCTTTCAAAAGAAGGGAAGAGAATTTAGGAAGCATATGGATTCACAGGTTTACATGATAATCAACAAAAGCAGCTCTTGTTCCTCCTCTTTTGCAGGGAGACACTTCACACTCCAAGCAGAGGGAACATCCCACAGTCTCTCTGCAGGAAGCTTTCTTTCACAAATTATTTGCTTTAACTCTGAAATGCAAAGAAGTCTATGAAAAAAAGACACAACACTTTGTCAGATAAAACTAGAGTAGGCACCCAGTCAAAATTCACTTATCCCATGCACTAGTGAGAGTGATGGGCCTTCACATTTTCCTTTAACCTTATTCCTCACCATCCTTTAATTTCTAAAAACTAAATATGTTTGGAAGTAGTTCTGACGTCAAGAACAAGCAGAGTAGAAAGAAGCCAGAACTAAACCATGAACTGAGATATTAGAAAATGCCAAAAGAGGTGAAATGGTCGTGAGAAAATTCATGTAACTGTGCATGGAACAGAGACATGCAGAACTAATTTCAGATATTTTCTCTATACCTTCTTGATACCCAGAAATGCATTTGAAACCTAGTCAGAAACTCTTCAAACCAAACCCTCTCTAGAATCGTTCAGTTGAGAAACTGGATCTGAACAAGAACTGAGCATTGTTTGCAAAATGTGGCTTTTGTGCTCAGAAAGGACAAGAATCTCCCATGCTGAGCTCTGCCCTTGCTCAGAACAGAGGAGCTGAGTTAAACTGAGAGCTGCTGGTGTCCCTGGCACACCCACCCTGGCTGCTTCATCTCCCTTCCCAAATCTGAGGACACCACGCACACACATCCCATAGAGCTGCTCCCAAGGATGTTTAAGTGTTGGTCCATTTGGCTGCCAGAAATAAGATAATTGCCATTCAAGGACATTTCCACAGAAATGGAGCATCTGTCAAGCAGGACCTGTGTGAATTGAATGTAAAAACTGTGAATGAATCAGCAAGACAAAGAGCTTTAATATCCTGGTGTTATTTTTATCCTACACAATCCAGGTGGGCTGTGCCTTTGATTCTATAAAAATGGCAGTGTTTACATATTTATTGTCTACTTCACTTAACCTGTTTCTGTGTTAAACTTAAAAACAAACAATGGACACTTCTTCAAGTGAGCAATTCTCACCTCCGTGGAATCACAGCAACAGCGCAACTGAAAGTCACCGAGGATTTGAAAAATTAGAGGCATCAGAGTAGCAGATACAACTATTTTCAGGTCTAGAGTTTCTCAGGCTGCTCTACTTCCACCCTTTCCACCTTCTCTGAAGCCAAAGGGTCACCATGAAATTCCTTTCCCAACCTGAGTCTGAGCAGTTACATTGAGCTCAATGGTATCGCACAAAATATCAGAGTCCAAACGTGGAATTAATCGCTCTCTCACTAGAATAAGGAAAGTATGAACCTTTTTGACTGATCACTTCCAGCTGTAAACCTACATATCAGAAAAATTCTTACATTCCTCTTCTTCAATGCTCCATTGCTGTGAATTTTCAAGTGATTTTCTGATGTTTTAAACAAGAAATTAAACAAAAGGGATTCAAACCATGTACCTTATCAAACTGTGCTGTACAGAGATAGAAGGATGGTCTGTGTCCTACAGCATCAGCTGAGTGAGATCAGGACCCCTGGTTAAACTCTCTGAGGGATCAGTCCCTGCAGAAATGTTCCCTGTGTTGCCCAGATCTTGTGGACATTACAGAAACAAGGCACCAGCCATGGACACCTGACATCCTCAGGAGATCACAGGTTTGGGTTCAGGACTTACCTTCACCCACTGGAAACCTGCTGCCAGTTGATGTAGCATATTCCACACATTTGCAATGCCACTCCAGGAGCCTGTGACACGCTGTCAGCCCTCTGCTGCCACTCAGCCACTACTCCAGCTCTGGCTGCAAAGAAGGAAAAGAGCCATTTGAAATCCAAAACAGTGGTGGTACCATAATAACAGGAAACTGAAGTCTGGCCTATAAACTACCACAGCAGCCTAAAGAGAGTCTAAAGACAAGCAATTAAATACTAGTTATGATTAATAAATAGCCTTTACCTAGAATCACAGAATGGCCAAGTTTTGAAAGGACCTTAAAAATAACCCAGTGCCACCCCTGCCACGGGCAGAGACACTTCCCACTATCCCAGGCTGCTCCAAGCCCCAGCCAACCTGGAACATTTGACAGACTCACTTTTGCTACAGTGTTCCCATAACTAAAATGCTTGAGGCCATATCAAAATTCTCTCATATCTTTTTTGTGTTATCTATGGAAAAAATCTGTTCTTGGAACATTATCCAAGACAAGACACACTGTAGTGAAAAAAGTAGCAGCTGCAGATGCCATTAACCAGCAAGATGTGCTTTGAACATTTCCGAGTGCTCTAAAGGCATATTAGAAAATTAGTGGGTTTATCATTATGATGGAGAAGGGAGTAGATTATTTTAGGAAGTAGAACTGCCACTAAAGTAGTGAAAAAAAAACCTAAGACAAAACATCTGAAGCAAAACCCCAAGTGCCTCTGCCTGTAAGAAGTTCATCTACAGTTGCTTCAGTGGTTGCAATTCTTTCATAAATGGGGCAGGAAGTTGAGCCAGTCTGGACAAAGGGAGCAGAAACAAAAAGAAACCTGCTGAATCATTTCTCATGAGGTGGGACAAGTCTTGAATTTAAATTGGTAAGTTAAGGATGAACACAATTTCACAGAGCAGTCCCTCATCATCCCAGGTGTTTCTGACAATGTCCCCACACAAGTAAAATATAAATAAAATATAGTTAATGTGGCTGAGTGCAAAGGAAATACTCAGTGTGCTCTGTTGCCTACTGGTGCAGACACTGCATTCCTGAGGTTCATTTGAGACCTTGATAGACACTTAAACAGCCCTGACTGAATTCTAGGATGAGCCAAGGAATCAGGCTAGATTCCCCCGTACCTCCAAATCTATTAACTGAAAATTTCTACAGCCAGTTATTTTAAAATAGCCTCTGTAATTTGGGCTGATAGATCCAAGTCAGTAATTCTCTGCAGTGTTTAACTGTTAAAGATGCCTCATCTGTATCAATCCTTCATTTTATACCCACTTTTCACCCCCATTAAACTAATCAAGTTTTAATTGCAAAAAACCCAGTTCAGCAGCACTGGTCAAATTTGAGAGTTCCCAGCAGAAGTGTTGAAAAGGAAATAGGCATTGACTGACTATTTTATATTCAATATTGCACAAACATATTTCATCCTTCTCCATCAAAGGAAGAAATAAAGTCACGTGGCTTCTATGGCCCCTCACAGCTGCAAATGGATTGACTCCCTTTTAAAAATTTGGGATACATGTGCTGTAAAAGCACATTCCTAGACAGTGGATTTTGCTAAGGTTAAGCTCTGTGGAGTGATGATTTATGTGATCACTGAACCACTAATGTAAAAGCACTTGGTTTATAAAAGTACTCCACACATTCATGCTATGAAGTACCTATTGCACTTTGAAATATATTCATTTTGCAAGTATTTTTTTTTTCATAAAGGACCCTTTGGAACTAATTCACAATTCATATGAATGACTGAAACTGAATAAACGCCCTCATTTTGATCATTTGTTCAATATCTTTACTGCAAAAAACATCTTTATGGATGACTTTGCAGCTCAAGATTCTTTTACACCCAAGACATTTGAGGTTGCTTGGATAAGGACTTTTCAAAATATCCTCCTAAATATCCCTACTATCTAAATTTTTAAGCTCTTCTTTTGCTTTTAAAAGCCTCAGAGCTTTGATAACAGACACTACCAGTCCCCACCTGACCTGCTGCTCCATCAGCTTCTCCCTATGCATCCACCTGTATGCCAGCAAAGGGGCCAATCATGGAATCACACAGTGGCCTGGCCTGGAAGGGCCTTAAAGAAAAATAGATAATAAACAATAAATAATAATTTCACTGCCAATTACAGCCTCTATCCTTCAGTCACACTGCATTTCAACATATATCAGGGGTTACAAACCAATATTTTTTGCAGCACCAACCATTATTAGAATAAGTCTTCTTATTAACATCAAGCAAGGAGAAACTCCTCCAGATACCAATTTTCATTAAACACATGGTTTGAGACTGCTGCATGATTTCCATCCTTGTGACTGTGGACAGAACAGTTTAGCTGATTCATTAATATTTAGGTATAAGATACCTATTTATTTCCTATTACAGTTTCATTTATCAGATGCCTGTTTTTTACTGTGTAGCATGCTTTTATTTCCTTATTTTCCCTGCAGCTGAATATGCCTTCAGTAGTCCTAATAACTTTTTAACACTTACAGAAGGGCGAAAAGCCAAAACCCCCCCATCTGCTGTATTTACAGAAGGCTGTTTCAAAGTCCAATTACAATTACAAGAAAACCAAAAAAGCCCCCAAAAACGTTAAACAGTTCCAATGCTCCAACCAGATTGGCCACAGTGGCTCTTTAAACCACACGGCCTAACAAGACTTTTTGGGGTAAAAGAAGCCACGGCTTCAGAGGCGGTTTATGCAAAGTGACAACTGGAGCAGTTTGGAGCTGTGGCTGGTGAGAGGGGAAGGAGCCCCCGGCCCATTGTCACTATGGTAATTATTGCACAATGCCTGATGTGAAATGGGCAGAGGCAGCAGCTGAATCCGGCATTGTCCTCGCACGATAAAAAGATTTGGAAGTCTGAAAAGCAGAGGAACGGAATCTCACAGCTTCTTAGAGTCCCCTCTGAAAGGGCCATTGTAACATCATCATAAATCCTGGGCTCCCCAGGCACTTGACAACTAAAGCAGTGGACAATAGAATTCTTGTGTTGGACAAAACACTCCTTGTCTGCCAAAGGGCTTATCTGCTTCATTTACAAATGTCTTTCATTGTACCCAAATAATTCCCTATTAGAAAAACTATTAGGAACGGCACTAAATAAATATTCACAGCTTTGTGGGCCGTTTGGCACAGTGAATAAACCAATACAATCGAGGCGCATGCGAAATATGAGATTTACACCAGGAAACCCAAAGCAACCCCAAACCTCTGTTTATTTTCATTTTCCCTTTTCCTGACACACTGCACACACGTTTGTCCCTCTAAAAAAGAGCCAGGTACATTACTCTGATCAAAAGAGATTAAAAATACTAGACATCTTCAAAGATCTCAAATTGGAGCAAGATTGTATCCAATGTACCCCTAAAATTAAATATTTCCGGAAGAGCAGTTACAGAAATAAACTTGGGAGCATATCTGAGAGTTTAATGAAATAGAGACAAATTGCTCACAATCATGAAAGGATTTAAACTGTGGGTTTCTAACTACATATGTTTAGGTCCCACTTGCTGAGAGATCCAAAAGCATCAGGGATGAGTTTCTGAAATGAAACTGTGCCAGATTTTTGCAACTCTTTTCAAGCCAAATGAAAATTCTGGTAAATATCATAGAAATTACTGAAAGAGACTAAAATATTCCATACAACACTTCAAAAAGCATTTCTAACACAGTCAGAACTCCATTGTCTCAGGTTTCCACATAAATGGTTATCTGATTATGATTTACTAGAGAAGTGCCTATGGAAAGACAACTGACACCACACACAATGATTAAAGAAAAACCCTAATAATCTAAATTATTGCTCAAACAAAGAGTGCTGACCATATTCAAAGTGCCAGAGACATCTGTATGGCTGAATTAAAACCTAAAGTCAAAACTTCTTGACTGGATTATTGATTATAAACTACTTATTCAAATCCAATACAGAAACAAGGTTTTTATACAGCCCAGGCAAAATTCCCCTGTGCTTAATTATTACAAGCCTGCCAAAAATCCAGGTATTCATAAACAGATTACTCATATTAAATATTCAGAATGTGCACAATAAACAACAATACTAGTAAAATTTAAAAAAAAACCAAAAACAACAAAAAACCCCCCAAAAAACCAGTAAAGGAAGCTAACATAATTGAAAATAAAAATGATGCGGGTTTGAGCTCACAATCAGAAAGGTTTAGGAATATGTGAGCTTTCCATCATGTTTCTGTCATGAATCCATGGTCTGGCCCTGCCACATATCACTTAACCTTCGAGCCAGCGCTGAAAGTGAGCAACGGCACGCTATAAAACATTTCACCTCTGAAAAATGCACAAATCCATATAAAAATCAGTGGAAAGAGGCTGGAATTCAGAGCTCCCACGCGCCAGCTGAGGATCTCTGCTGTTTGGGTGCAGAGCTTCCCCATTTCTTCTCTCACTTCTCTCCTCAGTGAATAATTCACTGTTCTAAAGATGTAGGTATAAGTTCTGTCTTAAAATAAAGTTTAAACTTGACTTCCCCGATGCCATTTTTTGGTGTTTTCTGTTCTGTGCTAGGCACTGCCCAAACTCCCCTCTCTCCTGAAGCTGGATCATCTGTATAAATATAATTTGCATGAAGTTATTCTGATCATTTCTGCAATTTGCATTTCAGGAACACAGCTCCAACAAAATCTGTTTCCTGCCAGCTCTCTGAGTTTTATTCTAGTCCCTACTACATGGCACAGCACCACACCGTATTTTTATATAGAGTAGTCTCTGTTCAGGTGCAAAAAATGGATCTGTGCTAAGGTTTAAGTCTCAGTGTAAAGCAGGGATTATTTAACCCTGCTGGAGAACACGAATCTGGGGGCCTTGACCGTGATGAGTGACCTTGGCTGTGGATAAATTGCTCCTGCAAGCCATTATCTTAGCAACTACATAAGCTCATGCTTGGAATCACCTTGCAGGGGAATCTATCTGTTCCCACCAACTACAGGCAGCTAAGCCAAGCAATGGGAATCCCACAGGCAGCATCCAATAGAGCAGCCCGGGATAATTTAGGTGGGAAGGGACTCTGGAGGTCACCTGGTCCGATTGCACCGCTGAAAGTGGCTCCAAATCCAAAGTTAATTTAGGTTGTTAAGGCTGTCCCTTTATTAATGTCCACAGCTGACACCAGCAGCATGACCAAGGTCTCTGTGTGGACATGGACACTTAAGGACTTCCCATCTTGTGCTGAAAGATGGTCAGGTGCAAAGGGATGGAATAAAGCCAAGGGCAAGAACTGCATCAGAAAGGATAAAACAGCAATCTGTATAATCTGCCTTACCCATACACACACTAGATGACAGCGTCTATTGGCAGGCCAGGGTAAATAACTCTGATTTCAGAGCTGGGGATGTTCTCAGTGTGCTGTGTTCACTCCTGAGCACCCAGAGCAGCAGACAGGGTGTTCCCTGTGCTGAGCAGCAGAGACAGGAGCACACATTGTCTCTCTTACTGCCCTGCACCACCACAACACTGCAACACTTGAGAGTATTTTGTTGCCTTCTGCTTCTGAGGTAGGGAAGTGTCGATGCCTGGATCTGACACACGGAGTTCAGTCCTGGAGGAGCTGTTCTCAACCCAAGAAGCCTGACAAAAAATGAGGCTTGAAAACAGATTTTGAATGGAGAAGTTGTACTGTCCTGTAGCTTTACCCAGAGGGAAAGGATCTCCCCACTCAAGGGGGTTGCCTCGGGCAGGACACACAAGAGAAGGACAAAACACAAGAGCTACAGAGGTTTCACACAACCAAGGTTCTGTTCCACAGGTTAACAGCCCGTTTCTCTACCTTACGAACTATTCTGACTTTATACTATCCCCAGATATTTCCCTGGTGCTCCCATCCCCTCCCTACCCACGCTGCTGCGTGCTGGTTGCAGTGCCACAGGCAGGGAGCTGGGGAGAGCGGCTGCTGCCAAGCCCTGCGCTCCAAAACCCATCCACCACCCTCAGCACAAACCAGGGCAGAAAGGGAGTTCAAAAGCAGAATAGCTGTGTGCTCCCTTGAGAGACAAAAACACATCTTAATGCTCTGCAGAATGTTAACAGACTGCAGACTAAAGCCCAAATCTCACTCGTCTGAGGCCAAATTAACCAGCAGGACAGAAAGGGTTTGTGTGGGCTCACAAGGAACAAATTAGCCCCCCTCCAAAGAGTCTCTGCAAATCACATGAGTGCCCAGTCCTGTGCTCACCCAGTACAATATGACTTTATCAGCTTTTTCTTGCTTTTGGGTCACAAGGGCCTGGAGGTAAACGATGGGCCCTGGAGGATGAAGTCTGTATTAATTATCCTCATGCTGCTGCAGCCCCGTCCTATCCAGGTACTAGGAATACAAGTGGATTGGGAGGCCTGCAGGCAGGTATGTTCTGTCATTTTAAATATCATAAATCAAGGCCTCTGTCTCAATGTTTCCAACTTCCCTGAGTTTCCACTAAAATCTAAATTTGGAAAGAAGTGGATCCACAGCAAGCAGCCACAGACTTTTTGTGTATACATGCCTATATAGATGTATATGCACGTAAATAAATATGAATTAAAAATTATACAACCTTTTTATGCTTAAATAAATATTTCTATGTGCCACACCGCATATAATTCAAATTACCTACATGTGGGAAAAGCTCTGCATTTGTACTCTAAAACTTGACTTTTTATTTGTGTTGTCTAGCAGATTATCTCAAACCTTTGTTCTTGAGCCGCTACCGGTAAAAGGCTCGTATATATTCTCTCTTGGAAAAGCATATTCTACATGCAGAGCATACCAAATCAGTTCCTGCCATGGCAGGAGGCACACAGAGCTGCTCTGAAGCCTTCTGAGTCACGCTGGAACTCAGCTTCCACTGACAGCAGATGTCAGACACCACGAACTGGGAGTTGTCAGCACTGAAATGTTTTTATGGCAAATTTTCCCTACAGATTTTTTCCTGGTTTGCTTCCTCCCCTTGCCATTTTCCTATTCTTTGGTGCTTTTCTTCCACTAAACATGAATGGCCAGATCCTTCCTCTAGAGCAAAATCATAGCAGAAGCCATCTTCACTAGCATTTGGTGCTCTATTTATATTATCTTTCAGGAGGCTCTTCTCTATTTCTTTCCTCTGGCTTTCCTCTGCTCTCTTTTATCAATCTCTTCTAGTGACCTCAAAAGAAAACCTGAAAACTGGGAGCCACTGAAGTATATGCTGAATGCCCCCATTAGTCAAGCTGTAGGGGACACTCAGCACAGAAAATAAATTCAACTAACCTTTGGAAAAATCTTTAAATAAATGTTCTACAAAATCATCCTGCTGGTTCCAGGTCCACTGGAGACGCCCAAGGAAGAATAATTCTGGGACATCAGAGATACCATAAAGGAGAATGGCTCAGAATCTATCCAAGAGACTCAAGAGAGACAGAATTCTTTGGTCTCGGGGACATTTTTTCCTACCTTCTTCCTTTTATTAATAAATAAAGAAAAGAGGAGTTGTTCAAAGTCACCACAGAGATCTGATGTTTCTGAATTTCTCTGTGCCTCATTCAACTCACTGAATCTCTGTCAGCCCAGGAAGATTCATGATTCATTCTGGGGAGCCTATTGCAAACCCTGCAACGACTCTTCAAACATTTGTTAGGCTTTTAAAAAAAGTTTCATTCAGTCTTATTTCTGGACCAAACACATCCCTTCGCCTATTCCTATTCCATTCTCCTCCCAGACTCCCAGAGGTCACGGCTTGTCTGGATCTGGGGAGGGTGGCAGGAAGGGAAAATGGATCATAAATTCATTTTAGGTCACCCAGAAGCCATTCTGCCTCTGTCTTTCCTCGCTGGCTTTTCCTCATTTCCTTTTGTGTTTCCTCAAAAGACATTACACAGTTGGCTTCTCAATCAAGGACAAGGCAATGTCAAACACATTAATTTGTCCATGAAACAGTCTTTACATGCTGACAAAAGAAAGCCTAAAGAAATGCAGACAGACAAGATAAACATTACTGATTTAAAAAAAAAATCCCAAATCCTCTTTAACTGGTACATTTCAGTTTTCAGGACTGAACAACACTGAGCACCTGATGCCTTGATACTGTCACAATATAATATATTTGTGTATATATAATATACACACACATATATTTTGATGTATATTACATATATGTATATAATTTTAAAGACATGATCATTAAACACAGCTAAATATCAATGAGTGAAAACTTGGAAGATGAGAAAGGACAAGGAGCATTTCCTGATGCCTGCTGTGCAGTTCCTACTCACAGTTAATACAGTTTTGCAGAATTTCAGCAATATTTATAGCAAGGATGATACGATTTTCCACCACTTATCATTTCAGGATATCACTCCAGAAATTACAATACACTTATATTTTTTATGGAGTTACTTTGTTATTTGCTAACCTGCCTTCCTATCTGTTCTTGGAGCTGTAACTTAAGCACATATCTGTATTTCAGCTGCAGCAGGTAATGAAGTGCTCAACACTGAAGTCCACAGCCAAAATGAACCAGAATAGTTGACAATATTAATATTTAACATTTGTCTGGTCTTCAGTATGCTGCCCCAATAGCAGCAAGGCCTTAATTTTCTGTAGTGTAATTATAACAAGCTACGAGCAAGCGCATTAGGAGATTTCTTCCAAACAGTGAAGTAGAAATACACACAACCAAATAATAACAGAGCAAGTGCTCTGCATATTCCAGAGAAACTTCACAATTAGAGAAGAATTCCTGCTGATATCTGTCAGTGATACTGCCTGATGGAGACAGTCCTAGGTGCTGCAGGCAGTTCTTTAAATAACAATAAATGAGCTCCAGAGCACCACTGACAATCATGTGGTAAACTCATATTCAACCAACAAGAGGATGTATTTAGGAAAATATAAGGGTCATATAAAGATAAATTTAAAAAATACAATACAAAACAACACTATCAGAGCAACAAACCCTCATAGGCTGAAACCTGAGAACCTGTCTCCACTGTTTCACCACATTTCAGAAGCACAGCTACTCTCTGAGCTTCAGTGGCTTTTTTTGGGACTGAGCAAGGAGTGTCCAGTGTTAACATACCCAGAGAAAAAGGAAGATTGCATGGAAATAACCTCACTGGGAGCTGGGAAAGGGGCTGAGGCTGGAGAAAAGGAGGCTCAGGGGGGACCTTGTGGCTCTGCACAACTCCCTGCCAGGAGGGGGCAGCCGGGGGGGGGGCGGGCTCTGCTCCCAGGGAACAGGGACAGGAGGAGAGGGAACGGCCTCAGGCTGGGCCAGGGGAGGCTCAGCTTGGACAGCAGCAGGAATTTCTCCATGGAAAGGGTGCTCAGGCCTTGGCAGGGGCTGCCCAGGGAGGTTTGGAGTCGCCATCCCTGGAGGGGTCCCAGGAAGGGCTGGAGGTGGCACTCAGAGCTCTGGGCTGGGGACAAGGTGGGGATGGGCACAGCTTGGACTGGATGGGCTGGGAGGGCTTTTCCTGCCTCAGTGATCCTGGGATTCTAATTCCTAATAAAAATCAAAGATAACTTTATAATAATGAAAGGAGTCACTTTACCAACTCTGCAGAAATATGACTCTCCCTCTCCCCAAAAGCACAGAAAGACCTGTTTGCCAAAAGTTTATCTAAAAACATAAGTGCAACTATTTTCATACAGCAGTAACTTTTTTCCTTTTCAACTGAATTGGACAGGGATGGAAGAATATTCCAGGCCATAACTGAAGCCTTCTGGGTGGCCTTGGGCAGCTTTTCTGGGAGTATCTACACAGTGCATTGCTGGCAGATGTGAGCTTTTCCTGCCCGAGCTCCAAGCTGCGTTGAAGCTGAATAAATGTGGTTAGCACAGCACAGTGCGCCCAGCCCACCAGGTCCTACAGCGAGCCGAGGCACAGAGCTTGCGAGCAGAGCTGCTAATTCAGCCCTGGCACGGGGATAAACACATTTGTGTGGCTGGGCTGGGCTGAGATGCCATCTGCCAACAATTGGCTTTGGCGACACGGCCTCTGTTCCTCAGCTCCAGGAGCTGGAGACAGCAATTAAAGCCTGGATCTGGGAACAGCCCAGCGAAGGTGAGTTAATTTAGTCCCACAACCAAATTTGAGATGCTCTAAATCCAGAATGAGATGGCCATATAGCGATTTCTTCAGGGAGCCAACCTTTTTCCATATGTGTGCTGTGGAACTGAGCCAAACAAAGGCTGTCTGCACACTTAATGTTCAATTTGGTGAGCTCTCCACTCAGATAACATAAATACACACTCGTGTCTGTGCTATCAGCTTCGAGTTCATGAGACTCATGGGTACTTGACAACTCAACACATCTAAACAAACCTGTTATTTAGTGTTCAGATAGTGTCAACCTGAGTTATTGGGAAACAAGCCCCCTGAGGAGTTTACCTGAGAGTGTGGACAACTCTGCTTCAACACCTCGCTGGTTCTCCAGTCACAGAAATGATAATTACACTGCAGCCCTTTCTAACAGACAGCATTCTACATGCTAAATTATGGCTGAACACTTCACAAAATTCATTTGAGAGGTTTCAAACGGCAATAATAAGCTTCCCCACTCCCTTTCAAAAAAAGAAATCTAATTATTCATTCTGTCAATCTCATGCAAGTTGTTCATTGTTTTTACATTATTGTTTTCTTATTACTGTTACTGCAGTGCCCAGAGGAAAAGAGACCATGAGGAATAAGCCACAGAAACACCACTGAATGTTGGATTTTTCCTTTTAGAGTTTGTATTTTCTTCAAATGCTGCATTTATCCTCTTACTTTTCAGGGCACAGGAACTGCCCCAGCCACACTGGAGAAAATAAACCTCACCAGTCCCCCACATGAAGACAGTATAATTTTATGAGCAGTTACATAAATTACCTTCCAAAATACTTTGTGAAGAAATATCTTGTGGTATTGAGAAACACACACTGCTGTAACTCAAAATGTCAAGATTTCATGGTTTAAAGCACTGTACATCCACAAATATGGTACAATGGACTGAGAGAAAAATGACCAAAAGTCCCAAGTTTCAGAGCAAGATCTGGTGTTTCATCAAAGAGATAAATCTGGATGAGTACCCAAGGCACAGTCACACACTGTTTTTCCTTATCCAGGTGATAATCCACAGTTTCACCCAGCTGGCCTGGGGCAGCCACAGCCTCCACAGCCTCTGAAACACACAAACCTGCAGAGCTGGACTTATGGACACACTTATGGACACAGATGTTCCCAAGTGCCATAGCAACAGTGAGGAAAAGTGCCCATAATCAGGAAGATGAAACACAGGCAGTTGGAAGTGGAGCTGTGGAGCTGGTTTTTACCCTTCTGGTTGCTTTGTGCCACGGAGATTTCCAGTACTGGAGTTAACTCAGTACAGCACAGGAATATTTCAACTAATTAAAAATAGTAATTGAGGGAAAGGACATTTACAGGCAAGAAGAAAAATGATCCACAGCACCAAAAGGTTTTTTTGAGCGTAAATTCTTTTGAAAATCTAATGGCTTTATACAATTAAATCACTTTGACTTGGAAGAAACTTGAGATTTGTGCATGTGGAGATCTTCCCCCACGTCAGCAAACTCAAACCCTTTAGTTAAGTAGCAATAAACCCACATCTGCAATGAAAGTTAACTGCAGCTATTCAGCACCGTTCAGCAAATGTCATTTATTTTAATTATCAAAACCAGAGCCAGCACTGGCTCTACAGAGAAAATCTTCCCAGCTACCTGAGCTCCTGTGTGTACAGAGCTGCCTAAAGATCCTTCAGGGACATTCCCAGAATGGAGCCACCGCATCTCACCATCCCTGGATTTCCCCATCTGCCACTTTTAGGAACAACCCATGGGCTCTCCTGTGGCACAGTGGGGGCTGTACAGGACCCTGGGCATCCCAAACTCAGCTCTGAGCAGAACAGAGCCACTCTTGAAACAGAAAGACAAGTTTAGCTGACTTGAGGAATAAAAAAAAGATCCTTAAGAATGAAGCCAGCAGTCTTGGAAGAGCCAGCAGGCTCCCATGTCAGCCATATGCCTTCATATGTCTGTTCTGGGGGAGTGTTACAGCTCCTGCTGTTCCATTCTTCACTTTTTAAAGAAAATGTTACAAGGCCACAAGGACTCACAAACATTTGTTGACATTTCTTCTGGGTCAGCCTTAGGAGGCCTGCAAGAATTTAAACATATGGCAGTATTTAGCTGGATGAGGGAATGGGTTGTTTCAGAGAAAAGCGGTATTTAGTTGCAAAACAGTTTAATCCACCATAAAGGTTTTAAATTTTTTGGCCCAAATCCAACCTTTTTCTCATTACAGTTTTCACATTATATTTTTAAAGCAACAGCAGCTTACCCGCTGAGCTGCTATTGATAAATACTGAAATACTTCACAGTGTTTTCTACTGCCCTCCACACAAATAATGTCTTGATCTGCGGTTGCAGATCAAACAGACTTGATGTGTGGTAAGATTCAAAGAGGGGGAAAAAAGACGAGATAATTTGAGCACTGAAATGAAGGTTATTTCCCACACTTTAAGGACACAGAACCATTGCATTTTGAACCACGTGATGAAATTAATTGGGTTTTCAGCATGTTTCAGTGGCAGGACATATGCATTTGCAAGGCAGGAAAATGGGATTTGCAAGATTTTGTCTTGTTCTTCAGCTACCATTGCTCTCAGTCAGTTGCTAGCAAAGGTACAATGGCTCACTGGCTGACACTCGTTAGGTCTTGCTGGTAAAAAAAGAGATTGTACATCAGGAGCTGAGCTGAGTTTTATCTCAAATAATGTAGAAAGGGCAGCACAATATTAAGCTTCCTCAAAGCCCCACTGGGAACACACCTGACCCAGCTGCGGTGGCAGGGAAGGACCAAGCCAAGGTGCAGCCTCTTTTTCCTTCACTGCTGCTTTCTTCCAACACGAAGCTCAAGGTTTCTGCAGGTTTAGAGCAGACATGAGAAAGAAATTGTTCCCTGGGAGGGTGGGGAGGCCCTGGCACAGGGTGCCCAGAGAAGCTGGGGCTGCCCCTGGATCCCTGGCAGTGTCCAAGGCCAGGTTGGCCATTGGGGCTTGGAGCAGCCTGGGACAGTGGAAGGTGTCCCTGCCATGGCAGGGGTGGGATGGGATGGGCTTTGAGGTCTCAACCCAAAATGTTCTGTGATTCTGTGATTGCAGCTCACAACCAAAGGAGCTTCTGACCTTCTTTACCCTTCCACAATCTTGTCCATTAATTGTATAGCACAATATTTTAAATGAGCACTTTAAGCAGTTGAAATGGAAGATCTTGCACAGAAAACAAGGATGCAAGAGCCACTCTCTGTTTATTTTCTTTTTCCAAACTATAGAGCAGACATGGTTTTTAAAATGAAGACCAGATCCAGAAATTATGGTTTTCCTAAAATGTCCTGTTAATTAATATCTAATCTAACACATGAACTAATATGAACCAGGAGTGGTCAAACCTCTCTGGTTTTGAACATTTTGGAGCCTCAGAAGGAACCCAGGATTATTTTGCTGAAAACATTTGTAAGAAAATCATGTATAAATGACTGAGATGGATACAGAAATTGTATAGGAATTATGAGAGAAAAGCCAAAATGTCTAATTTTAACAAGTAAATTGTACAAATAATTAAAACCTCTGGATGAGGAAGTTTAAAAGAGAGAGGCAGCACTTTCTTGGGGGTTCATCAGCTGGCAGAAGGCAGGGTTTAGGTGCATTACCTGTGCTGTCAGTCAGATGAAGGAAAGTCCCTTATATGTCTTATTTTAACCCAATTATAGGCTGGAAAAGCATCAAACATTCTGAAATTTAAAATGAGTTAGAGGACAAACTTCTGTCATTACAAATTTGCATGGACATGAAAATTATGTGAATAAAGCTTCAAGGTCAAGTTACTTTTATCCAACTTTCATAGTCTCAGCCAAACTATCATCCAAATTTGGTTAGAGAGGTCACTGTCCAAAATGCTGCAGACTGTGCAGCCCTTAAGAAACAGAGCATGTCCCATCTCATAAAACTTTGCAAAAAAAAAAAGTTTTTATAATCCTCCTAAAATTAAGTTGACATTTCCTGAAAGTTACCCACTTATATTTAACCTTTATCCAAAATTACCTTTTATTCTAAACTTTTCAATAATAAAATGCATGAGGCACTAAGGGAAGGTAAAAGCTGAATTTCAGAATCCAGTTATCAGCAGTGATCACAACCAGGAAAATGAAGGTTACTCTGAGAAAGTTCCAGTAACTTCAGAGGAAACAAAATCAAAAAAATCACTGATTTTTAGTCACCACATAACACATATTAATAGTTAGGAGAGGTTTATACTTAAAAGCTGAATTGGACAATGGTGAAAGATCCTGACTACAGAAGATATTGAATGGTATGAAGAATCTGGTGACCTCGATGGAAATAACTGGAAAGTATTAATTAAATTCTCACATGATTAAATAAATAAAAATTAGAAGCTGAAAACAAACAGTCTAAGGCTGCAGTGCTCAGCCTTGCAGCTGAATTCCAAGCTTAAGAATTTGTGAGCCAGGTGGATCAAAAGATGTATCAGCAGCACAGGAAAAATAACAAAACTATGAATAAAAGGGACTGTATGACTCATTCAGATGTCAGGGAGAAAATGGCATCAGAACCCTGAAAGTATCAGCTTGTAACAATAAATAAAAGGTTAAAAATAAGTTTTATGTATTTAAAAACCATCAGGAAGTCTTAGCTGCAAACTTTCTGATGCTTCAATGTCACGGGTGGACAGTGATTAAAGTTGAGAATTCTGAAGATATTTTTATAATGAATTTTTTCTACAAGCACTTGGTGTTAAATTCACATTTTTCCAAGTTAATGATAGAGGGCAAAACACAAAAGTCCATTTTCATCTTTGGGTGAGGAAAACAGCGGAAATATTTCAAGTGCAGTGTGAGGAAAAAAGGCTTTTTAGATTCTTGAGTCTGTTGACATTTTTCTAAGTAGAACAAAAAGAGATGGATTCAGTTCTGGATCTGGAGACAACATAAACAAATGTAAAAATAAGGGTGTGAGCATGGAACAGCGAGGCTGAGTGGGGGATCCTACAGGAGCAGCAGTTTCTGGTAGGATGCTGAGGGTTTTCTCAAAGTGGTGAACACGGTGGTGGTGCTGGTTGAACTTGATGATCTTAAAGGGCTGTTCCAAACTTAGTGATTCTGTGTTTTTATAACTAAAAGCAGAACCACAGATTTCACTGCTCTGTCTTACAGAGATGAGCAGCTGTGCCTTGGACTCCTGGATACAACATCAGCAATCAGCTGTGATGAGTGGAGCCTCCCTCCAATCTCCTGAAAGCAGAGGGGTTTGTCTGTATTTAGCTGCTTACCCCAACTAATTCATTCTTTTCCCATGATAGGAAATTGAAGATAGTCTGATACAACCATGAGCCATTATAAAAGCTATGCAAATATTGCTAAAGTACTATAAATATTCATTTCATATTAAAACATTTTGATCAAATTCACCCACTTTCAGGTCTTATATCTGCAAATGCTTCCCTGAAATCAGATTATCAAGTGCATTTGCTGAAACAGCGTATTTTGTGTAACTATTTACAGCAGCCTTTCAAGTTGTCATTGCTAATATTCCTGTCAGGATCCAAACTCAAAGAACTACACATCCATTTAGGAAACTGAAGGTTATCACACATCACTTGTACATCACATCAACCCAGCTCAAAACACTTCAAACAGCCCACAAAAAATCCCCAAATAAACACAGTTCCACTAACAATGCATGTCAGTGACCTTGTGCAAGTGGTCAAGTGAGGTGAGGAAAGTTGATGACATACATGAGTCTTTGCTGAGTATTTTGCTGAAATTAATTAATTTTCAATTATGTTAGTATGTAATTATTGCACGAACATACTGCAAGTGGAAAGGCAGGATGACCCTCATTTAATGAATTCCTGTAACAAAATTGAGTAATGCTATTAAAATAATCTAAAAAAATATTACTGTATGTTCTTAATTACAGCAAATCAACACATTTTTTCTTAGAATCATAGGATCACTGAATGGTTTGGGTTGGAAAGGACCTGAAAGCTCATCTGGTGCCACCCCTGCCATGGCAGGGACACCTTCCACTGTCCCAGGCTGCTCCCAGCCCCAATGGCCAACCTGGCCTTGGACACTACCAGGGATCCAGGGGCAGCCACAGCTTCTCTGGGCACCCTGTGCCAGGGCCTCCCCACCCTCCCAGGGAACAATTCCTTCCCAAGATCCCATCCAGCCCTGCCCTCTGGCACTGGGAAGCCATTCCCTGGCTCCTGGCACAACCACACGTTTAATTTTAACACATAAATTCTGAGGAAAGGAGAACACATGACCAGGATTTCTATGGAAAGGTAGGAGCATCTTTTTGGATAAATTGTAATAATCACAGTTAGAATTTCTCATAAGCTCCATGCAGTTGAACACCCAACACTTCCACTGTCAAATCCAAACTAACTGTATCCCAGTTTTCAACAGTCATTAGCTACAATTAGCAAATATGATGGCTGCCTCAATCACACACAGCACAGAGAGGTTTTGTAATTCCCCCCATTTGGGCTGAAATGCAGGTTTGGTCAAAATTATTTCCATTGATTTGAAGCCTAATAAGATACATCAGCTCTAGCATTATTTTTATTATCCAACAACAGAAATGGCTTTTCTGTACTGAAACAACAAACATCATGGGAGGCAATCAGATGACATCTGATTTATACTCAGATTTTAGGCCCACAAGATTGGGGAAGAAGAGACAAACTGAGCACAAGTTCAGCTCATTAGAAGAATTATTAAGAGGTGAAGCCATGCTGGTGGATTATTCTGCAGTCCTGGTAATATGTGAGAAGAAACTCAGGCTGATACTGGAGCATCTCTGCAGTATTCAGCAGCACTCCATCCTCCTTCATCACCATTTAGTACCACTCCAAACAAACTGCACACAGCTAAAGAGTAAATTCTTCCTGTTCTTGGGAAGGAAGAACTCCAATTCAATAAATGGATATTAACTTTTTTAGTGTCATACATTAAATATGCTTTCAGTACCAGTTTCAGGTCAGATTTTTCTCAGGTGGTTTTTAGCTGGAGATAAATTGCTAAAACTGTTTATTAACTGTTTAGAACTCCTGTAACTGCTCCCTGTTTAACCAGGGCTCAGAAGGAACCAGCTCCAGCTGGAAGGAAGGCAGATGGGGTTCACAGTGTCTTTATGAAGAACACAACTTTTTCTGGATGGCCAAAATGCCATTGCCAGGATCTCCTCAGTACAGCTGTTGTGCCAAGGCATCACCTGCCTTTCATCCCAAACTCAGAATGTATTAAATGCCTTAAAATTTACATGTTCTTTTAATTTTCACAACCTTAAGGATCTTCTGTGCATCTACATTGGTAACTTCTCCTGTTGTGCCCTAACTCACCTTTTAAGTCCTAAATCCCAAAAGCAAAGAACACATTTTGCTTAATTCACGTGGCTTTTGTATGTAGAAAAGGTAATACAGCTAAGAAAATCCAAAACAATCTATGAAATACAGAGCAGTAAAAAAACATATGGAACACAAAACAACGAGTCAGAACTCTCCTATATACACAAAGCGCAAACCAAAATAAACTCCATTTCTATTAAATCTAAAGAAGAATGAACAAACAGAATAGAAAATCATGGTAAAGACAATATTACCAAAAAACTATATATTAGTATTTATAGATACTACATATAGTGTGTGTGTATATATATACTATATATACTATATATTAGTATATAAAATATATGTTTGTCAAGCACTTTTCTCAAGCTACCAGCAAAGAAAAGATCTGGTGCCAGCTCATCCTCACCTTGTATTTGTACTACATCCCCACAGTATAAACTCACAGTTTCACTGCTTACAAACCATAAACGCTGAAAGGGAAATCACCCCACCGAGGCTCCCATGGAAAGGAATGCTGCTGACATTTATATCTCCCATCCCTTGCATCTTTTCTCCCCTTGAACATCTCCCTTGGTGTCTCATCTCTGCTCAGCAGCTCGAGCCCATCCCAGCCTACAGCTCCCATCAGAGCTCTGACCTAGAGACAAGCCGGGCAGCTGAGTCTGAAAGAGCAAGAGCCTGGCACTGGCAGTTCCTACAGTTGTCAGCAATAATGGAGGGCTTTTTGCACAGCTGAGAGAAGCTCGGGAGCCATGTGTGCTGCTGGAAAATTTCTTGTGGGCAAGAAGCAAGAGGGTGTAGCAGTATCCTCATGTGACTGCTATGGGCAGAGCCAGACACACATCTGGGACACAGGTCTGAGAGCTTTCTTTACTTATTTTTTGTCCTCCCTCTCCATAAACAGTCCTACCTTCAGACACAGACAGAAAAGCACTGCAGGTCTGGAATAAATATGTTCTGCACTTATAAACTTTACAGAGAATAATGGAAATGGTGCTTTGCACTGAGGATTGCATCACACTGAGCATGAATGATACATTCACAGAATCGTAGAATCACCAGGTTGGAAGAGACCTTCAAGATCATCGAGTCCAGCCTATGTCCCAACACCTCAACTAAACTAAACCATGGCACTGAGTGCCACATCCAATCTCCTCTTAAACACGTCCAGGGATGGTGAATCCACCATCTCCCTGGGTAGACCATTCCAATATTTTATCACTCTTTCTGTAAAAAAACTTTTTCCTAATATCCAACCTGTATTTTCCTTGGTGCAACTTAATTGTTCACCAGCAGTGTAATAGTGGCATTTCCAAGTTAAGAAATGCTTAATTGTGCTAATTTAATATTGATGTACGTAGTGAGCTATAGCTCCTGCAGGTTCTCAACTGAAGGGCACTTTTGGGCACTGTTACATCCATGTGGTTTTGGTTTCCTGCACACAGCTCTTATGTAAGAAAAGTCTTCATCCATTTCAGATTACTCAGATTGGAAACTCTTCCTGGTTTGACAGAAGGACCTGTCTCCCTAAAGCCTCCAGATTTCTAAAACCATGTGCAAGAATATTCCAAGAGATGGGCACAGCCACCTGGGATGGTGTAAAGAGATGAATGGCCTGAATAAAGGCCATAAAACAAGTAATTAAAAGAATCCACAGTGGTAGGAAAAGAACCCACATTTTTCACTAAGATCTCTCTAGATTAGCAAATGTGACATTAACCACAGAGTCTATCAATCTTTTCTGTCAGTTTCTACAGGACCTAAAATCCCTTTCCACTGACACCTCTTTCTGTTGGTGATAACAGTGTTTCTTTAAAATTGTGACTCTAGAAATAATTTTTAAAAAATAGCAGAAACTTTAGAGATGTCTAAAATTAGCAATGTCTCACTTTCTCTGGCTCCCTGAAAATTTGGGTGCAGCCTACATCAGAGATGTCTCAGCCCCTCCTGACTGACAACAGTGTAAGACAAAAACCTGAGAAGATTTTCAGCTGGCAGAACTCAAGTCATTTCTTCCATATGAGTTTTATCCATGAACTGATAAAAGCATTCCTTTGCCAGCACATGCTGTGCTTAAAATAAGGAGCGTTGTTGATACAGATATCCTGGCAGAACTATATCAGCAAACACTTTCTGCTGCAGAACAGGACCCAAAACATATCTTCTTCATGAGAATTTTTTTTTCCTTTTTAAAGTTTCAACCACAAAAAAACTTCAAACTTGGACCAGAAAGTTTGGTGAAGGATATTTCTTTAAGAGGCAATATCTTCTACTTTTGAAGAAAATTTTGTATCTTGCCACTGTCCTGACCTAAAGCTAATTACAAACAGCAGTATTAAAAAAGAAATAATTTCAGATCCCTAACCTGTAAAATCCACCTCTATTCCACAGCTCCAGGAATCTGTCCTGGCGGATTTTCCCTGTTCCCATCCTGCTGAACAGAGAGCTACTACTGCTGTTACACCAAGCAGAAGGCTTCCCACTAACTGCACGTACATTTCCATGCTCCATACCACTTCCAAGACATCCATATATTCTCCTAGAGAGAAACAAGAGGCAGACAAAGAAATAAATTTGGCAAGTAGTGTCAGCTGAGTCCAACTGATACCGTGTGGGCGTCAGCAGTTCCTCTGAAGTTCAATCTTATGTCTTACCCAAAGACAGATTTGCTGGTGCCTGAAAACTGTTACATGAGTCATTTACTAAGAATACTAAAGGATGGAATTAATTTTCCTCTGAATTAAAAATTCAAGGTTTTTTTCTTCCAGGAAATAAGTAGCTAAAATTACAGTAAGTCTGTCGCTTTATGATTTTTGCCTGTTTTAGCATCTGAGAAACCATCACTTCAAGGTAGTAAACATCCTTTCTTTTCTGCCTAAAGGATTGCAACTGCTGGATTTATGAGTGAAATAGATACCTGACAACATTATCCTAAAAGAAGCTGGAGAAAATATTAACACTTCAAGAATAAGAAAAATAAATATTGAAATTCTATACCATAGTATCTGAAGAAAATACTTGAACAAAATGACTGCGTTAATTTAATGTTCTTTCTTTCAAAAACTTTAACAAGTCCTTGGGATATTATTACAGCATTTTATCTGAATTTTGTCTCGTTCTGAAGTGCTCTCACACCTCCTCAAGGAACATTTTACTACAAGAATAAAATATTTACATTTCCTCAATTAAAATTGAGGAAACAAGTAATCAGAACTGAAAGAGTCATAGTGAAGTAGTTGGAAAAGAACAAATGAAATACAGGGAACATCTTCTGAACAGATATACTCTGAAGAATTTTTACAAAATTTAAACAGTAAGGACAAGACTATGGATTTCACTAGAGGTCCATTAATCCAATCTACACCCCTTGGTTTTGCCAGGCTCTGTGAGAATACAACAAACATGCAACATTTAATTTGAAAGAGCACAAGGGATATTTTATGCAGAAAAAACACTCCAAATAGAATTTGCCTTCTCTGAGCTAAAATGTGGCAAATAAATCTGAAAAGGGCAATATAACAAATTCCACCCTTTGTTTTCTAATTATCAGACTCTCTTAAGAAAAGTTTTGGTATTCCTTCACTCAAAGGTCCCTATTCCAATGGTGTTTCCTCCAACCGACTTCAGAAGGAACAACTCACCCAGGATGTTATTTGGGGTGAGGCATCTCACGGCTGCAGCTCAGCACAGCTTGGTTTGGGGGGGGTCAGTGCAGCTTTAGGTAATAAAAGCTTGTGCAGCTGAGCGAGCTGGGAGGGCTGTGACAGCTTCCTCTTGGTCGTTCAACAGGAGAAACTCCTCTGAGGAGCACTGAGGCGCTCAGTGGCACGTGAGAGTTGTGGCAGCAGTAATCCACTGCTCCTCACTCAGCTGCCTTGGGCAGCCCATGGCCTCTTCAGGAGCCTGCTGACATTTGGATTCCGAGGGTATGAGCTGGCTGCTTTAGTGTTGTGTGCAACATTTAGTACTCTCAAAATGTTGAAGTATGTAATTATGCTTGAAATAATTGGAATCACAGTTTAAAAAAAGAAAAGAAAGAAAAGAAATGCAAACCCAACCACAAAAGGAGAGCAAAAGGGGGATCCCTGTAGATCCCTGTAGTAAGTGTGCCGGAAAACCTGAAGTGAGGTTGGGAATCCACTCCCAGTGGCATTGTGAACCCTCAGCCAGCTCAGCAGGAAGAATTTCATGGAGCTGAAGGAGATCAAGAATATGTAAAGGGAATCCATGGTATGAGTATATTGAAAAATAGGCAGTAGAGACATGGGTTAAAAGATCCAGGAACTGAAAAGATGAAAGATGAAGAAACATTGGAGTGATAATTTATAAATAAGAATTAATTTTATATCTGTGTTTCATCTGACACAGTGCATATGGAGCAAAGAGGATCCATGTTCTTCCCTGCTCTGGCACTGCTTTTACTTCAGCTCTCTTGATGGAGCTCATAAAGAGCTTCCTGCAGGAGAAATCTTTATATGAAACAAAGATTATAGGTACAACACCTCCATGATCTTTCCCTTTGCCTGCATTTAACCCTATTGGCCATCCTCAAAAGTTCTGAAGCCTTCCACACAATGTGTGCCAGCATTCCTTTGATATCCAAGAATATATAAAGTTGCTTATCATCCCCTATCCCAATGCTGTAACCTGCCCAAAATTCACTGAAAGCATTTCAGAAAAGAGAAACAAGGGACTGGTGTTGGTAACAATGCATGTATCGTGTTTGGAGTCAAGGGTCCTTTTCCCCACAAATTGTAAGAAATTCTTGGGAAATTTCTGGACGGAGCAGTGATGCTGTGCTCAGTGCCACAGAGCAGAGCTGAGAGATAATTACCCTGTGAGCACGGAGTCAGTGCAGTGTAACAAAGGTGCCAAAAATCCCAGTGCTGTCATTAACAGCTGCTGGCTGCTTGTCAGCTGCGAGTGGAGCACAGCCCTGCACTGCTGATGGGCAGATGAGAACACACCTGAACACGGCAGGATATTTATAAAATCTAATCATGCAGGGGAAAAAATACAGCCATTGCCTCACAACGACTTGTAGCACTTATTTCAGGTACATGACATCTCATTTTTCCTCTCAAGCCGGCGGTGTCATATTGCTGATCTTTCCCTGATTTAAAACTAAGTTTCCAAAAATCTATTAAATAGGTTTTAATAGGTCTAAACCTACTGGGTTTTTTGTATAGTCCCTGGACTGAAACAGGATCAAGGAGAGAAAGAACCATTAGTGGAATATTTTGTCTATTTGCAGCAGATCTATTTCCTTTGAAAGCTATCAACACCGACATTTTTCATAGTTTCAAAGCACCCTATAAATAATGGCACTTAAAACGAGGGGTTTCTACTTTCACTTCTGTCTTATCATGTAAACTATCAAAGAAATTGCCTCTATGCACTGCTGAACAAAAGAGGAACACCAGGAATTTCTAGACACCGACTCAGGCAGGTAAAGAAGGACACTGGAAAGGTGCAGCCCCTAAAGCACCATCACATGTAAGCAGCATAGAGGTTTGGGTGTAGGAAACTCCAGACGTGCACCAGGAGATGAAAAACCTAAAGTGCCATAAGGACAGAGCTTGGGAAATTGAGCACAGCTCCTGGAAGAGGAACATGTCTGCAATACAAAAGCCCTGGATGACACAATTTAAAAAAAATCCCACTCCCTGTTCCAAAAGAAGAAGAGCACAAATTGAAAAACAACTCCAGTGGGTGACCCAAGCCTGCCTAAACTCTATCCAAACCACAACATCTGAGTCAAAGATGAACCATCCCCTTGTTCTCCTGCCTGGGCGCCAAACTCTCCCTCCCGGGGTTACACAGGAGGTGAGGTTGGTCTTTTAATCACCCTAATCTTAGGCACTTCTCTAATTGGATTAGCTATAGCCTTTTACAAAAATAAAAGTGGTCCTGTTTAATTGTACATAACAGCATTTGCAACAAATAGTTGCTATTTCAACTGATTAATGTACATTTTATTTTAGTGGCTGGCCAGGCTCTGTAGCCATTTCAAGAGACAACTCGCTAAACTTGTAAAACATTTTAACTTTATCTGATTTCTCTTTCATCTCTCACACTGAGTTGTAGAACACATTTTTCTTATTCACACGGAGTGCCACAGACAGAGATTTGGGCTGAAGTCTGATCTACATGACAGCTGCTGAAGCCACGGACAAGAAAAACTGTATCTGAAATTGCAGGGAGCGGGCTGGGAGCGATAGCACCTGCAGCAGTCAGGGAGCTGCTGAGCTGGGTTAAGATATATTGCCCTGACTATTGCATTTTATTCTCATGGCAGTAGCAGGCTGAGTGCACTGTTTAGGCTTCAGCAGCTCTTATTCCCCTAGAAAGCAGCAGGACAAGGCCAGCTCGGAGGTGCTGCTGCATGCTGAGATTTCCCAAGCTGACCTGGCTGGTTTAATTCACGGTGTTAATACAAATACAGAGCTGCTCGTGCTTCCCCCAGCCTCCAGCTGCAGCTCCCCAGAGGGGGCACATCCTCGGATGGGATGAACTGGTATTGCCCCTAATGTATCTTCACATATTTCCGCTTTTCCCTGTTTTTCCTTGGCCTTTCAGGAGCAGCCATTCTCACCTAGGCAGGCTGCTCCCGGCAGGGGGCCGGGAGGAGCTCCGGGGACATCTCCAACCTGTGTTTGTTCAGCTGATGCCTCATCACCAGCAAGATGTGCTGATGCTTGAGCAGATTCCAGAACCGGGTGTGGTTCAAGAGAGGTTTCAATCTGACAAGAATATTCTGCAAGGCTCTCAGTTTGGGGTGCCTGCAGCTGTCCACAATGGGTTCAGAGGGGAAATAATTAAAAAACTGCACACATTCCCTCACTCCCAACTCTGCAGCTCCTACAGGAGTGCTCTAAGGACATGAATCCTGAGCATACACAGTTTGTCCCTGGGAATATGGCTGGGCAAACAGACAACCAAGACTGACTTGCCTTTCTATGTGTCTCTCTCTGTAAACCTTGGTAGAGCCTTTCAGATTTTTAAACAGCATTTAATGGATGTGGGAGGAAAATAAGGAGGAAAAAAGATGGAAGGCAGGCAAGAGAGTTCTTGCCAGAGGAGCTGGAGAGCAGAAAGAGATGGCATTTTCAAAGACTGTGCAGCACATACAGCAACTTCTGTGAAAAGCTGGGGAAAAAGTGACCAGTGTTAGGGCCTGAGAGTGTTACAGCTTAATCACCTTAACAGGACCTCTTAGTGGTGAGCTCAGTGCAAAATGGGCCTCCCTTTTCCTGGGATTTTCTTTCTCTCAAAGGCTAAGTGGCTTTACATTTGTCTTTGGCACCTCTCTAAACCAACTGAGCAGCCTTCTCTCTAGGCATTAATCTTAAAACTTTGGTGATGTGAACTCAGAGTGCTCCCTCTCCTTTTTTCTGTGTGCAGTTGTTGCATCTACAGCGACAGAACTCTGTTTAAAAGGCTTTTGGCAGACTTTGGGTGTCAACAGTCTTGTCAAAGTTTCACTCCATTTTCAAGCAGAGATTGAAAGATTCACAGATGTCAGATTTGTGTCTGCTCCTGCACTTACATAACTTGCAAACACAAGTCATCTTGCATATAATACACCCACAGCCCCTTTTCTTAGCAGGGCCCAAATAATACATTGCACTTTGGGAGCTTTAAACTCTTAACCTCAGATGGGGGATTTAAGGATGTGTTAATAAAATTATCTGAATATTTCCTTAAAGGACTGAAACACTTGCCCATGTACTCTCTTACAAAGAGCGTGGCTGTCAACATCAAAAGATATTCTGCACTTCTGTCAGGAGTTTTGCTTTGATCAAAGGTAGATAAATCTTGTACTACCTGAATTTCTGTTCATGTTAGTACATAGAAGATATTTGTTTCTACTGTTGGATTGTAAGATAGCTGGATATAATAAAGATAAGTGTAAATTCCTACATTTTAGTCTGACTGTCCTGGGGCAGCAAAAGGGAGAATGGAACGGTGCCACATCCAAAACTCAGCAACTGAAGATCTAAATGATAAATCTTATGCTCTGAGATGTTCCACTGAGGGCCTGGGCATCAAAACCAAAGGATGCATTACATCCCTCATTTAGATAATATTTTTAGCTCCTACATTTTTTTACCTCTATTTGCTAAAATATAATAATCTTCTATTAAAAAAAATTAAATTTTTCTAAGCACTTCATTTTCATAAAGCAAATGTTGGCCTTGGCAGACAACAGTTTGTGATGGAGGTTTTCATTGACAGCACCTTAATTACTTAATGGCTTTTTAGTCCCTAACTTAGTCCTGAAAATTTTCATCGGGAAGAGTCTATGTAGTAATTGCCACTAAACAAACATAAAAGGCACCTTTCCATTCAACCTATGAATGTTCACCTTCACTCTACAGCAACAGTGGGTTTATATCAGCTTTCTCCCTAAATCAGGAAGCATAGCCCAGTTTTCAAAGATTTCCCTTAGCCTTTCTCATCTTTCAGTAGGATATTTTATCCACTCTTTAATTTTTACAGGGATACTTCTCCTCAATAAATATTCCAAGGGACTCAAAGTCTTGTGTAATTGAATCACCAGGTTTACAGAAAATCAGTTATAGATTAAATTGCCAAGGTGGGTGTGGGGAAAGAAGGAATATTTCAGCAAGATGTGGCCCATTATGCAAATTTGTCACCACATGCCATACATAATGAATAAACCTTGTGCTCTTAACACTTTGATTATAGACTATACAGACAATGCAAATTAAAATTCCTGCTGCTCCATAAACGAAATGAGAGGAAATTATGTAAATTCTAACACATTAGATTGATTTGGTTGAAACAAAACCTGCTCCACTTGATGTTTTAGGGGAAGAGACACAGTTACAATGATTGAGAAAGTGCAGCGTTAATGAAGTGTGTTATTGCTAATCAATTCCTCCTCCTCTGGTAATGGCACGGGCATGAGCTGTGTCACCACACCATCCACTGCCCACGGAACCCCTGAGCTCCTGGGGCACACACTGAGGCTTCCACAAACTCCTGTGTGCATCAGAGAACTCACAGCAGCTCTGTGACTGACATTCACGAGGGCTGACATTCAGTGTTCTCGTATAGGGTTATGGAATGGTTTGGGTCGGAAAGGATCCTAAAAATCACCCCCTGACACAGGCAGGGACACCTTCCACTAGACCAGATTCCTCCAAACCCTGTCCAACCTGGCCTGGAAAACTTTTTGGCAATCCTGCCTGGCTGTCTTGGATGCTACTGGAAATCCTAACCAGGAGACTACCCCTTGAGCAAAATAATCACCTTTCTGCTGGCTGACTTCTCAGAAAATGAGGAATAAGATTTTCACCTGGTGATAAACTGATCACGTTTAGTTCATGGAAATGAAAAGCAAAGTCTTTCAGGCTTAAAAGTTCCCTGTCCAAATTAAAGAAACTGAAAAATGGGACTCGACGGTTTTAAAAGCTTCATACAAAACATTCTTCCAATAACAGTTGCCTGGGTTTTATTGTAGGAATTTGGAATATCTCCGAAATGGAGCACAGTTGATTAAATTCTGTGATCTGTAAGGAGCTGTGATGCACAGAGCTGATAGAGCTGTTCTACAGTTAATCAATATATGAAGGTTACAACTTCTTCACACGGAGCAGAGGAACATCTCTCCAAGCATCCTCTCACCGTTTAAACAAAATACTGTGTAGAGCTCCTCACCTGTAAGCTGCAGAATATTGTATTGCTATCTTAATTATTTACTGTGTTGTATGAAATAATTAAGTAGTTTATTTATCATATTCTGCATTTTGCTGCCCTTTCTCTAAAAAATTCCCGTCGCATTTTTAAAGAAAAAAATTTCATTTGCAAAAGGATCTGCAGCATTAGAAATTTGTGGCTCTTATCTCACAGGTAAATATGGGCAGGTGGAATGAGCCACTGCTTTATTTTCTATTTAGATAACTTTTATATCATTCCCAGAAACATTTGTCACTGCACCTAGTGACTGCATTTGTTTCCTCTCTCTGCTGATTTGACTCCCACTTATTTATTTTTGCTCCTGCTAAGACACGAGGAAGCACAAAGACATCTCACTGCCTTCAGCAGCAGCCTCACACGCAGGACTGGTGCAGGTGGTGAATACAACACATCTAAACCCAGGACAGCACAGGCAAGGAGAGCTTCTATGCAGAAATGACGTAGCACATAAACACACAACACACACACCAAGGCTGGCACTTACCAGAAGCAATTCTAGTATATTATGTTTGCTCCTTGAACAAGGCAAAAAGAGGGGTCAGACCCCAGCTGCGAAAGAAAATTTGGCAGACCGAGAAAAGAGAACGCAAAAATAAAAAGAAAAGGGAAAGATACAAAGGAATTCATCTCTCCTAGAAATAAAGCAACATTCAGTTTTGCGGGCTGAGGATCCCTTCTGGTGTCAGCACACACTTCTCTGCTGCGGTTGGGGTTTTAAAAATGCCAATCCATTTTCGCTTCGTTAATTGTGAACTATCTCTGCCGCTGTGAGAGGCGCAGGGAGCTCTCGGGACTGAGCTCTGCTCCCTCAGCCAGCAGCTTCCCTCCCCTCCCGGAATTTATCCCGGCTTTTGGCCGGGATGCTGCGGGAGCCGCCTCCCCCGCACAAGGGTGCCCAGTCTAATTGCACCGCGCTAATTAGAATCTCAAAGCATGACGTGGTCAGAGAGCCACTCAGAACTTGGCAAAGAGAGATTTGCAACCCAAAATGCGAAACATCGCCCAAAACCGAGAAACAGGAAGAACAACGGCAGCTAAGTGACTGTACAGGAGCTGGAGCTGAGCGTTTCAGCGTGGGACAGATGTTTTCTGACATAAAACAGACACAAAGAATCACAGTGGTAAATATCTCACCCCACAGGAATCATTTTAATTTCCAGCTCACAAAGACCTTAAAACACTGAGTCTCTCCACATTAGCTTTTGCTCGAATTCTTTGACTTCCCACTGCTTTGTTTACAGGAACAGGCTGTCTTTGATGTTGGAGTATTAGAAGGAGTGAAACAATAAATTTCCCATATTCTAATATCCAGGCATCCTGAGCTTGTTCAAGGACCCCTTGACTCACGAAGGCAAATAATTAAATTACCTGAGCTTTGATCAAGGAGTTGTTGCAGTCCCTTTTTGATGTGGAATGTGGCTGTTTGAAGCTGCACTCAGATAACTGGCCCGTGTGGGGTTTAACCCTTCTGGCACCAGTAGCAGACTTCAGGCAGCATTCTGGCATCCCAAAGTGAGCCCCACAGCATCATTTGGGAATGGTGCTCCAGTGGGAGCACAGTAGGCACTGTGGGTCCGGGAGGATCCCTGTACCACACGCTTGATGGGATGCTCATTGGAAGGCTGAACCTCTCCCTTCTAAACAAGCTGAAATTATTTCCCAGTCAAGTCAACTGGTCTTAATACTAATTTTTGGGAGCTGCTCTTTAGATGGCACAACACTGAGACATAAAAATACTGCTGAGAAGCAAAGGGGCTTGCCTTGGCAGTACAAGAGCTTTCACCACATCCATGCTTCCCAACTACTTCCCCCCAAAAGGAATGTGAGCGGGCACAGACTCCTCTAGTCAGGTGAAAGAACACTCTTCAAGTGGGAAAACCAAATAGATTTAAGGCTTCCCTCTCCTCAATGCAAGCATCTGGATGAATTCATCTGTGCCATGACTAAGTCAAAGCCCTGGTCACGCTGCCTGCACAAAAACAGAAACTAAAGTCAATGCAGACACTGCTCTCAGATGATTTGCCATTCTGAGTATGATTACTGAGAGAATTCCTCTCCATAAATGAGGAATTAGGCTCCTCTTCATTCAGAATTCTAAGATTCTTTCAGGACATGAGGAGGTTACTAAAAGGACATAATTAGTAGGCATAATTAATATATAGTGATCTATCACTCAGTTCCCTACACAGCTCCAACAACACAGCCGTGGATACACCCCTAATTTTAGCAGCAGTTCCATGGATTATGGAAATTACCTCACCAGACTACTGAGATGTGGCAAAAACAGTTCTGGAACAGGACTTTTTCTGGTCTCATTCAAGGCAGAAAGGCATCTGTCCTTCACGGCACAGCTGTGGAAAGGATCCCTGTCACGTAGCATGATATCTCAATTCACAGGGATACATGCTGCAAAAGGCATAATGAACATGCCTCACTTCACCTAGATAACAGGCAAATTATTTGAGGGCATGAGGATGTAGATGGAAATCCAGGTATTTACATTTAAAATGCTTGATAAGTTATTAAAAAGTTGGGATGTTTCTGATTTGTTAGAAAATAAAACTTGGGGCCTCCTGTAAAGCCCAGAGGGGAAATGTGTATAATGAATTGGTAAGAATGAGAAAAGAAGCCAATGTAGACACAATTTTATGCATTTTCCACAAAGCCAAAGGAGCTGCACATACAACTAACGTGAAATTCCTCCTTGAGGAAACACTCCTGGTAACACCAGTGAACAGCGTTAAAGGAGGAGCTGCTGATCTCAAATTCAACAAGCAATTAGCATTCATTAACTCAGAGTAATAAAATGCCCAAGGCACTTATGGGTTAAATATAGTCTACTTTAAAGCACATGGAAAGAGTTAAAACACAAGCTTTGCTCCAGTTTATTTTGAATGATTTCATTTCTAGTAAAAATGGATGTGATCTCCAGATGGGAGATACCTCTAGGCAAAAAACATTCTCCTTCTCTCCTCCATTAGGCAAAATGATTAAATATCAATGGAAAAGTCTTTTGTACACATGATTAATTTCATTTACTTTATTTTCTTAATAAAGTATCAATGACCTTCTGTAAATTTTTTGGGGGAAAAAAGTAAATAGAAGTTAAAAGCCCCAAGTTTTGGTAGCTCTCCCATAATGTACAACTTCCAAGAAATGACTTGCTGGTTACTCAAGGGAAACACCATAAAGGCTGAGCTGTTCCCCAGACTGTGGGGATAGTCAGGAGCAGGATTTCACAGCTCTCTGACCAAAATACAGAATTGCACCCAGTCCATCAGTGATGGGAGACATGTGCACAGTGTGGTCAGAGCCCTCAGGATCCCAGGAAGGCAGAAATTCAAGGAACACCCTCCCTGACCTCCAGCTCATCATAAAAAAAAACCGAGGTCACAACAACGAGCATCTGTCAAATCTTGGTAAAACTCAGAGCTGGCACTTCCTCTGCAGACTTGGTTATTTCAGCCCAACTCATTTCGTGTTCAACTTGATTGGATAATTAAACAAATATTAGTGCAATTTCATCCATTTGATGGTGCACTGAGAGCATTCCTAACTCTGGTAGGACCAAAACCTGGCCTAGACCTGGGATGCACAACTCCATCTATACTCAAACACAAAATCAGTGTAACGACCAAAACTCCTTGAAATGCCATATCGAGGGTGCAGATCAATAATCCCAGTGTCACTGAACAACCCCATGGACTCCAGCACAATTTCTCTGCTTCAGATCACGTTCACCAGTCTGAATTTAACCAGGAAAGTGCAAACATCAAATAAACAGTTTAAACTCGTCTGCTCACAAAAATAATTTAAAGAGACTGCTAACAACAGTAACAAAGTTCTGAGCATGTATCAACCAAGGTGCACATTCCTCGTGCCTTCCAAAAGTACAAATCCACACTGAAGGGCACAGTAAGGTGGAACCCTATGTCAAGTCCATGCCATGAGGAAAAAAATTAGCAATTTGACTTTTGATTTTCCTCATGTGTTTTGACTGGTCCTTTAAAGCCCATGCCAGCAGCCACTTGGTAATTTGTGATGCTCCAGAATGACAGCACATCACTGCAGCCTGGAGTAAATCCTCATGCTACCTTTTCCATGGAGTTCGTCATGTCCTAGTTCCATGTGACAGATGCACATTGCACATATCTAGTGAGGCAGCAGGGCTGGTTCCCGTTTCCTCGCTCATGAGAGTGCTCAAGTATTTCTCAGATCACACTCTGTTGCCTCATTTAAACGTGGAGTTTTCTTTCTCATTAAGTAAATAATTATTGAATGTACTGAGAATTAATTTTAGCTGCTCCCAGCACTTTGACATATACTGAGACAAATACACAGAAAAATGAGCTTTTGCTGTTGGATCCAAAAAGTGAAATAATGTCAGCAGAAGGTCACTGGACATCAGCTCCAAGCTTGTAGTGAGGGGTGTGATTGCCCTGCAGGCTGGCCATGGAAACCTTGCTTAATTCAGGGAGTAGGAAAAGTCAGAGGAGAAGGCAAGTGTCGGATAAGCCTGGCCCAAGGAAGCTGAGAAGAACATCTCCACTTTTGAACACAAGTGGAGATGGCCGAGTAAAGGAGAAATACGAAAATAAAAAAGAAAGGTCAGAAGAGGCCGCTGTACCTGCTAAAGGTGAGGTTATGGGAGGGCAAAGTTTGCATTGAAAAGCGGGAAACCCTGGAGGGGAAATGTTCACTGAATATTAGATTTGGAACTGCAGAGGGAGAGCAGGTTCTAATAAACTGAGGGCCAAGGAATCTCATCCACACATCAGCAAGTTCAGTGAACTCCAGCTGAAGGTGCAGGAACCTGAGAGAGCCCGAACCAAGCCCAGGAGCACAGGCACGACTCCAAGGGCACAGAGACATCAACCTTAACCATTGAACACGGTTTGTTGTGACCCAGGTCATGCATACGCCCCAATTAGCTCTGAGCTCTCCAAATCAGCTTTGTTTGTCCAGGGCAGTGGACTGTGACCTGCAGCACAGGACTGGGAAGCTCTGAGGAGGGGATCAGCTAAAACCAGTTTCACTTACAGGGCTGTAGCCGAAGCACCACAGAAAACCAGAGATCTCTAAGAGAATTTGTAACTCAGTACTTGAAACATGAACATAATGAATTTATGAACATGATTTTTCATATAAATATTACAAAATTCATAATTTTAAGGACAGAAAGAGCAATCATGACCATCCTGTCTGACCTGCAGCCACATGTATTGCTACCTAATCAGCCCTTTTGTATGTAAATGACAAATTGTTTGCATGCAAATGCCACTGCCTGCTATGTTTTCTTCTTGCTTTAGAAAAAGAAATGCTATGGAAATTGCCACCGTGCTAAAAAGAATTGAAATGCATACTAATCAGCCATATTCTCCCAGCTATACCAGCTATAATTGGAACAGTAACAAATAAAAAGGCAACAATCAGCAGTGGACAAAATTTTCTATTTGAGTCAGAGCCCCAAGTAAAATTATTATTCAGCTGCTTTTCAAAATTTTGGAACCTCTTACGTCTGGAGAAATTGGGTTTGAAACTGTGAATGAACAGTGACTTTTCACTAATGTCAAATATTGAAGATCTTCTCTGGAATTTCAATTGCAAGAAAAATATGCTAAAAGAGAATGGGAAGGAGCCATTATCATAAAAAATATTTGCTCTCTGTGTGCACTGGATAAATGTTTGAGTGATTCTCAGTTCCACCATGCTGCTGATCCCTGTGGCTCATGCGAGATGAAACGGGAGGGTTTGATCAGTGCTCTGTACCTACTGAATTAACCTGGCAGCATTCAGCTGCTCTGACATTGCTCTCTCCTGGAAAACAGCTCACAGTCGTTCCTGCCTGCCCAGGAAGTGCCCTGAGAGGAAGAAATGCACTAAAACCTTGTCTACAATGGTGGTCTACCATGAATTGAGTGATGCTGCGAAATATTTAACTGTACCAGTGTGTGGTCAGGTCTCTGGAGGGAGCACTGCTCTGAAGAGGATGAGATTGAATTCTAGAATTGAATCCCAACATTCCAACTGGTTTTTTTCCATTTCTAATGAGACCATTCCTAATTTCTAAATACCATTCAAAGTCCTGTATTTATCTCAGGACCTCTCTTTATCAAATTAAACTATGTCCAAAAATTGGGGATAAACTTTTTCAATGTCATTTTCCTTGAGCAATATAAAGGTTGCAAGTTTTACCTGTTGCTTCCATCAGAGTTTTCCAGTGACCTCTATAAATGAATGTACAAAGTGCGCATAAGATGCAGGCAGGTCCCAGACTAAAGGTCTGGGAATCCTTGTTTGGGGGCTGGCATAGTTACAGATATTTTACTTGGGCAATGAAAATACATTTATTTTTTGTTCAAATGCCAGCCAACTTTGCACAAGCTCTATTTTTTTTTCTTTGCAATGTCTATACACAAAAAAAAGCCCCCAA
Organism: Falcunculus frontatus; assembly: GCA_013398115.1. Taxonomy (NCBI): domain Eukaryota; kingdom Metazoa; phylum Chordata; class Aves; order Passeriformes; genus Falcunculus; species Falcunculus frontatus. The sequence goes on from VZRV01004038.1 coordinate 261,964, forward strand.
AAAAACATTTAGTTGATAAAAGATGAAAGGAGTAACAGAGTTACTCATTCAGCAGCCAAGATCTGTGAGATAATTACTTTAAATCAAGAAGGGACAGACCTTTTAAATTTATGACTTAATGCCGACACATGCATGTATTAATAAAACAGTTAGCATTAATGGAAATAGGGTTTAGTCTCCTGATTCCAATAGAGCCATCATTTCTGCTTTCCACTGAACTAATGACTTAGCCTTGGCAGAATGATATGTATGCATGTATTTAACTATTTAACTTAACCACTGAGACCAATTAATGTGTTTCTGAAGTTTGATTTTATTTAAAAGTATATATCAGCAGCCTCACTGGGATCAAAATTATGTTGAACCAGAGTTTATACGACAGCAGTTTAACCTTAAGTGTAACTCTCTCCCTTGGAATATCTGATGTAAAAGGAAGAGCACCAAAATGTGGGGCAGAAGAAGCAGCCCTTCAATGGGATTGGCACAGAGTGAAGGAAGTTTTTAGCTTCCCAGGCCAGCACAGACTGTGTGATTAGGGGCTCACGTGGAAGGGAATGGGGCTGTGAGAGGGCACGGCACAGATTTACTGTCTGTCCCGGTTTGGAGGACAGGATCCAGGAACAAACCTGTGCACAGCTCACCACAGCAGGCTGAGTTCAGGCTGGACTTGCTCATAGGGCACGAAAACCTGCACCAGTTGCACCATATAAAGATAGGGGAGTTAAATGCTCAGTGCTGTGCAGCCCACAATCACAAAAATTCTGTGCTTTTAACGTTTATTTAATAAAATTCCTCCTGCTCATCTCTGCAGTGTTCCCCTGCATGGGCCAGTGTCCTCACAGCATCACTGGGGGCTTATGGCAACAGTGTCAGTCTGCACCAACACAATTTAATGAAACCTTAATTGGAATTACTGTCTAGATAGGCATTTCCTGCAGCTGACATTCACATATCTAAGTCCTGTTCGATTTTGTCAGCATTATAATACTCCATGATCCACAATTTCTGTCAGTGTGTCTATAATGTGGCTACAGTCTACCTGTTGATGAACTATTAAATCATCATTATAATAATGAATTATATTTGGGAACCTCTTGCTGCACTGTTCACCAATAACTCTGGAAAATCCTGGCTCCTCTTTTACATTCAGTTACTTGCTCCTTTTCTTTTAATCCATTTACATTGATTTCTACTACTCCAACTCTGCTTGCAATTGCATTCCAATTAAGAATTCTGATGAACTCTTGCTGATTCAGAAGGGAGAGGGATCTCACTCATTGCCAAACTTTGGAGGAAAAAAAAAACCCCAGCCAACCACACACAAACAAAAACCCCTTAGAATTCGCTTAAGGCAGCACTTTAAAGCCGAGGAGCTAAATCATGGCTCGCGGAGCCGGCAGAGCTCAGTGGGACGGGCGTGCCTGGGAGCCACCGCGCCACCCAAGCCGCTGTGGCAGGAGCCCCGATGCCTTTGTCAGGCAAAATAAGCCATAATGTCACCGTCCCCCCGGGCACTGCTCAGCAGCGCGGCTGCCGGCTCCAGATCCTTGTCTCTGAATCCCTGCTGGCTCGCGAGGCACCGCTAATGTCCCTGCTGATGTCCCTGCTGATGTCCCTGCTGATGTCCCAGCCGTGCGGAGTCTTCTCGGGAGGGCCTTAAGCGGCACTGGCAGCTCGAAGTTTTCCTCCCAGCCCGAGCACAGGGAGCAGCTGAAGGGATGTTCCCTGCCCGGCAGCACAGAGGATGGGCACTGACAGATCTCCTGTGCCCGTTTCCCTGTGCAGGAGCCACTGACACTCTCACCAAGGGTTGTTCCTCTAAGATAATTCTTAATTAATATTCTCTCTCAGGCCGTTGACAGAAAACCATACAGTTATCACGGCACTGTGTTGCCTGGGTTTGGCACCAAAGTCATAGGAAAGAACTTGGAGTAGGTGCATTAATGAACTTCTCTGGCTGCACCCAGAGGATGTTCTGCAATATTGTAGAGTTCTGCACTCTGTTATTTATGACATATCCTTCTTATACACAGGAATGTGGTTGGTCTGAGCCAAACCAAAGACCCAGAAACACCCCAAAGTGGATGCCTACAAGAGCATCAGGAGAAGGCAGGTGGAACAAGCATCTTTCCATGTCTGCAACCATTTTACATCTATAGCGTTATGTATGTCCTTGCCTGGTCAGAGTCCAGCATGGATGGGCTTGGAGCAACCTGGGATAGGGGAAGGTGTCCCTGCCCATGGCAGGGAGTGAAAGGAAATGAGCTTTAGGGTCCCTTCCAACCCAAGCCGTTCCATGTTTCTGTGGGTAGTATCTTTTGTACATCTTTTGTATTCCAGCGTGCTGCAGGATATGTAGAAGTGATTTGGACCAATCTGCTTTTCTCAGTCCTTCAGCTGTAAGCTCCACTGACCTGGATGTGTACAGATAAAACTAGTCCAATTTGGCCTAATATGTCTGGGTTTTTTTCTTTCTCCTGTCAAGGATGTCTTTACAAGATCTCTCAAACCCAATAATATCTCCGAAATAAATACATTTTGTCTCTCTGTATCATTTTTTTCCGCCTTTAAACTCTAGGCATGGCATGAACCTACACTGCCTTTGAAAAAGGAAGAAAGAGAAAAACCCTTCCAAGAGGGGCCCCGCGCTGTTATTCCACACCCAGCCTCCAGCTGTGGAGTCAGCTTGTTTGCAGACAAGCCGGACTTCCAGCATCCCAAAACTCCTCCGCCAGAGCCCAGACGGTGCCGTGCCTCTGCAGGTGAGGCCGTGCGACGGCTGGAGGGCTGTTAAACCCCGGGCAGCGCGGAGCGCGATCCCGGCACGGCTGGTGCGGCCCCACATCCCGCGGGATGCTCCCGGTGCGGGGACCAGAGCCAGGAACAGCTCCGGGAACGGCGGCGGGAGCACCGCGGCGGGTCCGGCCCCGCATCCCGCGGGATGCTCCCGGTGCGGGGACCAGAGCCAGGAACAGCTCCGGGAACGGCGGCGGGAGCACCGCGGCGGGTCCGGCCCCGCATCCCGCGGGATGCTCCCGGTGCGGGGACCAGAGCCAGGAACACGCGGGCCAGCACTGCCCTCTGCTGCCCGCCCGCCGCACTGCACCCCGCCAGCCCCGCGCCCCGCGGAGCGGCCGCAGGGACGCAAGCTCTGCTTCCCCCGGGGATAATGCATTCCGCCGATCGATTCGCTCACGGCCTGAGAGTCCTCAGCATCAAAAGCCGACACAGGGCTGCTGCATTTCCTCCTAAAGTACTGTAAAAGCGTTTTACTCCATGTCCAGCATGCATCAAACCGGATGGCTACAGTGCTCCTTGACCAATAAAAGATAACGTACCTGACGTAAAAAGACATGGATGACATAAAATGACCAAAAAGTCCCCTTAATTCACCCAGATAAAGAGCCCGACACAATCTCCATTTAAATCAATGGCCATCTCGTCATTTCTGTCCCCAAGCCTTGGGTTGGGCCCAACAAAGAAACAAGGAAAGCTGAAGTGCCGTTTAAAAACATAAAAATGGGTATGGCGTAGGAAATTATGGACAGATTTTAGTTTAAAGTGCTGGTAGAAGAACTCAGACACGCACACACACAAAGTCCAGGAAGTATGTTGCTAAACTGTTTCAAATTAATTGATTCCAGATGAGACCTCTGCTTCTCACACACTGAAGATATTTCGCTAAACATCCAGCTCACAAAATGGATTCAAAATTCAGTTAGGGGGTTCACCAAAAAGAAGAGACGCTAGTTTTAGGTGTGAGATTACTTGAAATTTCTGTGATGTCTGAGGTAGCAATAGCTTCTATTGTGGAATTCTCATCATTAGAAGGTTTGTTTGTCAAGTCATGCTGTTATGTTACAGCAGTTGCAGAAAATAAGAATGTTAGTCTCAGTCTACCGTAACTCTGAACTTCACATATGTTCCTTACACTAAATTAAATATGTCAGATGTTGTCAGAATAGCATATTAATTGAAGCTGAAATCACATGATATACTTTAATGTATTTTATCAGATAAACCACAGAAATCACTCCAATCTTTGCAGTTTCCCCATATTGTTATGCAGAAGAAAAATTAATTTAGCAGTCCTATCTCTCAATCAACTATTTCTATATGTATTTTCCTCTGAAACTGCTGCTGATAAATTGCAATGACTTATCTCATCCCTTGGCATGTCCTATTGTAGCAGTGTTTCTGCTAATGAAGTAATCTAGTTCCTACTGATTTTTTTTGGACAGACAACACTCATAATTGTAGCAAAGTTAAAGCTGATGTAGAGAAGCCTATAAATAGCTTTCTCTGTCCATGCTCATTCTCTGATGTGCAAGGCTGAGGTGAAAAAAAAAAAAATCCTATTTCAGGGCCTAAGAACAAGAGCCTGCCAAAGAAGGATGTCCTTTAGGTAAAATTTTCCTAAAGAATTTCCAATTCTTTTACTGAAGATCTTGTTCTTAGTTCTGTAACTTTATTTTGTTCTTCTGCAAGAGGCAAGAGAATTGCTTTTGAACTGCAGCCAGGAACTTCTGTTTTCTGGAGCATAGACTTTTCTGGACTCAGAAACGTGCTGCAAGAATGCCTTGTGTGTTAAGGCATGAAGCTCAAACCAGATCTTCTGCTCCCAGTTTCCCCCCTACTCTCACTGCCCCTCTCCCAGCCACACGAACTGTGCAGCTCTGCCGTGGATCTGCTGCTCCTGAGCAAACATCTGCAGTTCCACTGCCATGGACTCACACATCTCTGCTTATAAAATCAGTCAAAGGACCTCGCACAAGCATCGATTTGCGTTCCAAACCTCAGCGGACAGACCTGGCTGAGGCAGATGTCAGATTAATTATTGCAGGACTTCTACACTGAAAGGTGATTTATTCATTGGGATCCATTAGCCAGTGTGGAAAAAGAGAACAAAGTATTTACCTGGAGAATCACACAGACTTTGGAAACATTGAGGCAGACGGAAGAGCAAGGGAGGGGGAAAAGAGATGGACATCCAGCAGCACCTGAGTGCGTGCTTCCCTGCTCCAGAGCCCGGCTGTGCCTCTCGTATTCAACAGTTCCATTATTAAATAATTCAAAACATTTAATTTCTTAATAGAGAGGCACAGAGTGTGTGAAAAGCTTATCGTATCACCATCACAAATCAACAGGAAGAAAGTCTTTCCCAGGGAGTTTCTAGTAACTGGAACGTGAAAAAGAAATGAGCATTCTCCTCATAAAGGGCCAATTTCTGAATTAGTGACCTCATTTGCTAAAGAGGTTTCTTTGTCACAGATATCTAGGTAGGTAAATACAGTGTTACACAGCCACTCGGTCCTTTGTAGCAGCGGTACAAAGCAGCTCTCCCAGCATATACTGGTTCTCTCCTCACCAAATGAATATTTAAAAGAGTAGACAATAAAGGGGGACTTCTATAGGAGGTGAAGGCATTTGTATCATGATGTCAGACTGCTATATGTGCTCCCGAAGGGCTGCACAGGAAGCACTTTTATTCTAAACTTAATGGTATTTATGGGGACCCGCAGCCTGATCTATTTTACCTTCCTTGGGGATGTGCTTATGCATGCATCACCCAGGAGTCTAATGCTTTTTGGACTAGCCCGTGTTAGAGACAGATACCATTTTGGTACCTTGTGAATAGTAATGCGTCTGAAAGCCAGCAAAATAATTAAATAAATAAATAAAAGAGGAGGGGAAGGGTATAAATCAAAGTCCTTCCTTTTTTCACTCTGGCTAGAGTATCCTTCATTTCATGCACTTCTAATTCCTGCATATCCATTTCGTGCCTGGGAGCTACGGCGCAAGTAAAAGATTTTCAGTTCGGGGCTTTCGGCATCTGCTTCTCCAGAGGAACATTTTAAAACGGCCAAACGCTCGCCCTCCCCCTCCCCGCCCCCGAGCAAGAACTGAAAGGAGAAAANAACCCCCGCGCCCCCCCTCCCCGCCCCCGAGCAAGAACTGAAAAGAAAAAAAAAAAATTAAAAAAATAAAAAGCTGCGTCTGCCAGAGCGTTTTCCTTCTCCCTCCGGAGAGCCGAGCGCGCCCCGGGGCCCCGCGGCCGCCGCAACCCCCGCACCGCGCCCGGCCCCGCTCGGCTCCGCTCCGCACACCTGCCCGGCCCCGCCGCCGCCAACTTCGGGGAGCCCCGCAGGCATCCCCCTTTCCGGCACCCCCTTTCCGAGCTGCCCAGACGCTCAGCCCGCGCCGCTCGCCTTCCCTTCGCTGTCCCTCTCCCCTTGCGCGGCTCGCAGCGCTCCCCGCACCGCGCTGCCCCCGCCGCTCCCCCGGGCTNATTTCTTAATAGAGAGGCACAGAGTGTGTGAAAAGCTTATCGTATCACCATCACAAATCAACAGGAAGAAAGTCTTTCCCAGGGAGTTTCTAGTAACTGGAACGTGAAAAAGAAATGAGCATTCTCCTCATAAAGGGCCAATTTCTGAATTAGTGACCTCATTTGCTAAAGAGGTTTCTTTGTCACAGATATCTAGGTAGGTAAATACAGTGTTACACAGCCACTCGGTCCTTTGTAGCAGCGGTACAAAGCAGCTCTCCCAGCATATACTGGTTCTCTCCTCACCAAATGAATATTTAAAAGAGTAGACAATAAAGGGGGACTTCTATAGGAGGTGAAGGCATTTGTATCATGATGTCAGACTGCTATATGTGCTCCCGAAGGGCTGCACAGGAAGCACTTTTATTCTAAACTTAATGGTATTTATGGGGACCCGCAGCCTGATCTATTTTACCTTCCTTGGGGATGTGCTTATGCATGCATCACCCAGGAGTCTAATGCTTTTTGGACTAGCCCGTGTTAGAGACAGATACCATTTTGGTACCTTGTGAATAGTAATGCGTGTGAAAGCCAGCAAAATAATTAAATAAATAAATAAAAGAGGAGGGGAAGGGTATAAATCAAAGTCCTTCCTTTTTTCACTCTGGCTAGAGTATCCTTCATTTCATGCACTTCTAATTCCTGCATATCCATTTCGTGCCTGGGAGCTACGGCGCAAGTAAAAGATTTTCAGTTCGGGGCTTTCGGCATCTGCTTCTCCAGAGGAACATTTTAAAACGGCCAAACGCTCGCCCTCCCCCTCCCCGCCCCCGAGCAAGAACTGAAAGGAGAAAAAAAAAATTAAAAAAATAAAAAGCTGCGTCTGCCAGAGCGTTTTCCTTCTCCCTCCGGAGAGCCGAGCGCGCCCCGGGGCCCCGCGGCCGCCGCAACCCCCGCACCGCGCCCGGCCCCGCTCGGCTCCGCTCCGCACACCTGCCCGGCCCCGCCGCCGCCAACTTCGGGGAGCCCCGCAGGCATCCCCCTTTCCGGCACCCCCTTTCCGAGCTGCCCAGACGCTCAGCCCGCGCCGCTCGCCTTCCCTTCGCTGTCCCTCTCCCCTTGCGCGGCTCGCAGCGCTCCCCGCACCGCGCTGCCCCCGCCGCTCCCCCGGGCTCCCCCGGCTCCCCCCGCTCACCTGCGGGTCCGGCGGGGCTGGCGGCGTCCCTTGCCCGCCTGCGGAGGAGGGAGACGAGGCAAGTCCCATTCACAAGTGGCCGCGGAGCGGGCACGGCAGCATCTTCAGCCTATTACACTCCAGCGGCAGCGGCTGCTGAATGAGGCTCCGAGCTAGTGGCAGGAATTAGAAAGAGGGAGGGAGGGGAAAGGGGAGAGGGAGGGAGAGGGAGCAAGGGGAGTGAAGCAAGATTAGAGGAAGGGAAAAGCTGGAGGCTGTTGCTTCGTCTCGATTTTCCTCTCCCTTCCCCCCAGCCCAGGGGAGCGCAGCCCCCTGGCCCTGCCCTCCCGCAGGGCCCCGCTCCTGGCGCTCCCCTGATGCCCGTGGGGAGAAGTTGAGGTTGGAGGGGAGAAACGAGAGGGGGAAGGAGCCCAGGGCATCGTCCCCGTGCCCGGGCAGGGGCGAGGTGTCCCCTCCCCACGGGTCGTTCCGCACCCTCGCAGGCACCCACGGGCAGAGCTGCGAGGGGGCCGGGGACCCCCATCCTGCGGCCCTGGTGCCCTGTCCCCGTCTGTCCCTTCCCCGTCGCCTCTCTCCGGGCTGCCCACGACCACCCCACGGCGCCGCGGGCGGGCTGAGGCCACGCCAGAGCCCCGCAGGTCCGTGCGTGGGGCTACCCCCGCCCCGTGGCACCGACACCGGGCTCGGCTGGGCGGCACGGACAGCGCCAGCGTTTTATACTCAAGCAGTCATGATTCCTGTCAGGAGCAGACATTTGTCCAGGAATAAAAAAAGACAGAAAAAAAAAAGAAGAAAAAAAAAAAGACAAAGTTCCTCAAGCATTTCTGGATGTGGAAAAATCTTGGTCTCTTACAGCTCACAGCCAGAGGCCAGGTCAGGCCTGGAGGTGGAGGGGGGGTCTCTTTCCTTCTCAACCACGCCTGCCCCAGGGGCTGCCCCTCTCCCACAGTGGTTCCCAGGTGTGGCTGAGCCCCACGGAGGCAGGGAGGAGCACCCTGGGCCCATGCACACATCCACACTCGGAGGCAGCACGCAGCCCCCTCACACCCGTACAGGCACAGGTGAGCCTGCAAATCCCCTCTCAGCCATCAGCATCCATGGTGCCCCACCCCCTGTGAGCACAGCCAGTGCCATCTGTGTGGCTGCAGAGCTGGGCAAGGAAGGATGCAACACGTGGCCCCCTCAGAATAAGGATTGCATTCACTGCTGGAATAAACCTGGTACCTCTTTGTGAAGATCTTTGTGAAGATATTCTGCCCATTCTTGGGCAACCCATCCCTCTGCTCGTTCCCTAGGCCCCAAGGCAGCACTGGAGCTGCTCTGGGACCACACCACCCGGCCCTGGAGAACAAGGCTTTTATATTCTGTGGTTAATTAGCTCTGCCAATAACTCCAGGCAAAGGAAAAAAAAACCACTGGCACAAAAGCTGCCACTGTACAAACAAAGAATTTGGAAGGAAGAAAGCTGATAAACAATGCATCCTTAGGAGGCCAAGGGACACTGAATGTAGCACAGTGGAGCACTAAGTCACAGAATTTTTGTTTAGGTTGGAAAAGCCCTGTAAGATCATCAAGTCCAACCGTTCTCCCAGCACTGCCAAATCCACCATTAAACCATGTCCCCAAGTGCCACAGCCACGTGTCTTTGAGTTGTTGAGTCACCACTTTCCCGGACAGGCCCTTGACAGCCCTTTCAGTGAAGAAATTTTCTCTAATAGCCAATCTACACCTCCCCTGGTGCAGCCTGAGGCCATTTTCCTTTGTCCTGTTTCTTGTTCCTCAGGAGCAGAGTCTGACCCTCACCTGGCTATGACCTCCTGTCAGGGAGTTGTAGACAGCTCTAAGGAGAGAGAGCCTCCCTTTCTCCGGGCTGAATAACCCCAACCCTGCCCCACGCCAGCCCCAGGGAAACAGCAGGAGCCTTCTGGCTGCAAAGCTGGGGCTTGGAGAATTAAGGACAAAAATTGCTTCAGAGAATGGTTGAGAGCTGACATTTCAGTTCAGAAAGGCCCAGGGCCAGGCCTGGGTGTGCCATGAGGAGGTGGGGCAGTGCCTGGAGCACGGACACAGCCCCGGGGCCACACGGGGGGGACCCAGGTGCCTGAGCAGGGTGAAAAACAAGGGCAGTGGCCGTGCTTGGGACAGCCAGGAACAAATCCAGAAACACCCCAGGGACTGAGCTGAAAGCATGAGGTAACAGCACAGCAGACTAATTAGCACTGAAGTACAAAGCACCTTATTTTGATAGGAATAGGGCTGTGGGACTGAGACAATGTGTTTTAGGAGTGGGTTTTGAGAGGCAATTCAAGGAGCAATAAAGGCCACCAAGACATGAAACATGCAAAGGATGGCTTGAGAATGTTTCTGTGGAGATGTGGATGAGGAAGGAGGGTGGTGCCTATTCATTTGGAACAGTTTTGTCAAGAAATTGGTTTTGGACAGAAAATATGAAAGGCAAGTATGTCTCAGAATTGTTTGTATAAACCCAGTCCAAGCCTGTTGCCTTTAATGGACACCTGTCAATCTCCTGGTGATGGTGAAAGAATTACCAGTCGGTTTTGTCATGGGTACATTGCAGCACTAGTGAGCTCTGCCAAAATTGCCACCAAGCTGAGACCTGAGAGCTGGCTGAGGAGTTTTGCCCTTTTCCCCTTCTCTTGCTGACTCCAGCAGCATGGTGGAGGGGATGACTTTTGTAATTCCCTTTTTTAAACTGCTGAGATCAGATTTTTTTGAATATAAAGGAAATGTGAAAGCAATTTCAATCTAATTAAGCATATACAATAGGTACCCATAATATTGTCTAGTCAAAGAGCATATTGATCTATAAAGAAAAGTTTCATTAATTCTATTCAAGGACGCACGTTAACAAATGAGTGCAGTAACATCTGATCTGGAGAGAGCCTTGTGTCTTCCCTTCCTTCTGCATTGGAATCTCAGCATAAACTAATCGGATTCTGCTATTATTTTCCTCATTTGTTCATCTTCCCATAGGATCTATAGATAGATGGTCCTTATCTGCAAACAAAATTGAAGCAAAACTCCTGCTGCAATCTGTGTTTGCACCTCTGGCTAAGTCCCAAGGCTGATTACCTGAATAACCACTGTGGAATTAATTTCACCTACCTTAAGCCATTTTAAAATTGAGTATCTAACAGGCTGTCTGTAGAAAAAGTTCATTTGAAGTCGATAAACAGTCCCTCTACCTGGGACAGACCACTAGCTGGAGATGCCTCTCTGTATCCCAAAGACAACTTCCTCACACTAAAAACCTCTCTACAGCCGTCTGGCAGCCAGAGGAGACAAGGCAGGACCTACTTTTTCTGTTGGACACAGAAAAGAAGTGGTCAAACCAAAACCAGCCCGTGATGCTGATAAATGGCGACATTTGGAATATTCCCTTCAGCCATGGCAGTTCTCATTCCAGCAGTTCCAAACTGCCCTGCCATCATTCCGGGAGAGCCATTGCACAGGGAACGATAGCAGCTCACAGAAAGGAGACGTGGGCAGGGAGGAAGGGCAGCCTGGAGTGGCTGCAGAGCTGCCCCGCTGGTTTCTGCCTGTGTTTCTGCGTTCTCAGCCCGCCCAAGCCACACCTTGATATTCCCAGCACACACAAAGAAAGGAAAAGAGGATTTTCCACTCCCAATTTGTGCCTTTGCAGACCATGGCTGCTGTTGGTGACTCCTGACCTCCAGAGCCCTGGGCTGGTGGTCACTTTGTGAATGGCACGTTGAACCAAGCTAAACCCAGCGAGGGCAGTGTCACACGCACTGCTGGGAAAGCTTTCTAAATACAGTCAGCAGCTCTCTCCACAGAATGTTAGGATGCACCCCCAGACACCAGGCTCTCCTGCTGCCAAGGAAGGCATGGGGAGCAGCAGGGGAGCACACTGAGCCCTGGAGTTAGCATTTCCAGCTGCTTGAAACCTGGAGTCAGAACGAAATCAGTGTCAGACATAAATAAAGGAAGTTTATACATATTTTAAACAGTATTTGTTTTTGCATATCCATATATTTAGGTTAAGAACATCTGTGATAACAAATCTGTGAAACCGAAAAAAAAGGTTATTTTCTACTGTGGGCTTACAGAATCTGAAGTTTTAAAAAATTATGCTTATTGCTGGGTAAGTTAACCCATTTTTTGTCTGAAAAGAAGCTGGCTGCTTTGTTTTCTAAGCATCTGAAGGGGTTCGTGCACATCTGCTAATTGAATCATTGCTCTAGGGAATTCTGAGTTTATCAAATAAGGGTAAGAAAGTTGTGAGTTTAAGTTAGACACTTGTATTGGGGTGCATGAAAAAGCTTGAACTGTGAACTTCAGGACCTGCAAAAAGCCTTTAGCGATCCAAAATAATTTATCAATACCCCAATTACTCACCAGCTTGGGCACATTTACACAGGGAGCAGGAAAGAAGAAACTTCTTTCCATCTCTTGACCCTGTTTTCTGCAGGCCCCCCCAGCCCTGTTTGCACTTGGCTTTTCCAACACACACTCTTCCCTCTCATCTCCCTTTAACAACCTGCAATTTCCTTCACTTTTCTTCTCACCTGGAAAATATCAGAGATTTAAGAGGCACATGAGTAGCATATTGCTACCTGCAGGAGCTGGGAGCTTAGGAAGAAGCAGGAGAATGAAAGAGAAGCAGAGGTTTGTAGGAAAGAATATTCCACGCAGTCAGAATAAAGTTTTTTGTTCAAAATGTCCTTCAATTTCAGTGTCATTTTGCTAATGAATCAAAGCAAAATTTGATTCCTATGTGGAAACATGAAAGGCGGCCAGGATTGAAGGAGAGAAAAACCTTTTTCTTAATAATGCCAAAAAAGGGAAAACTAATTAAAGCCACAATGCCAGCCCAGTGAGAAGACAAGTGTGTAAAAAGAGTATGACTAACAAAAGTGTTTTTCTTGTGGTGAGGAAACAAGGCTTTTACACAATAAATAATGAACAGCTCGAAGCAGCTGCTACCTAAAGCCATTTTTTTCCAATAACAAATGTCTTCCTTGTAGAAATACAAGAATACAACAACATGTGTTTGCTTGAAAAAGGTTAAAACAAAGGCAAAACCACCGAGGTTAAAACAAATATACACAGAAGAACTGATACAGAATCTCCACAAAGTTAGCAATGTAAACATTTCCCTGGGGTTAGACTTGAAGCATTGAAACCTGGAGGGAAAAGGAAATTTTGAAGTGGGAAGAGGATCACAGTAAAAACAAACTGAACTATGGAAATGGTATAATCATAAACAAAGGATTTGGGGGTGGATTTTAAATTTCAGATGTGTACATGAAGCTTCTTGGAAGGGCACTGGCTACGCTGATCAACCATCAGTTCGAAACACCTATCCCAGGCAGAACAGCTATTCCATGGAGATGAAAATCCCTCTTGTCAGGCAAACCCAGGCATCCAGACTCAGGCCACAGAACAAGCACCTTCCTACCCACAAAAGATAGCAGAATGGAGTCCAATTTCATTTAGGCTGCAGTAGAAAAAAGCTTATTTTCTCCAGTGTTCAGAGACCTTTTAAAGCTTGGTCTGTTTGCATTAAGGCTTTGGTGGGACAGCTTCCCTCATCACTTTGCTTTATAAAATCTGAGAATGTTTGGCAATGTATGAACACTTAAACATTTCTGTCACTGAGTTTTGAGGTCATCTTACCCTCACACAACCCTCTGAATCTTTTGAGCCTATTTTATTCAGTTTTATGATGTGGTAAGTAACTGGTATGAAGGCAGCCGCATTCTGGCCATCATCCCATTTCCACAGCTCTGCTGTGAGGCAGTGAAGACCAAGCAAGACTGGACTGGTCAGCTTTTCTGTCCTGAGGGGCTCTCTCAAGCCTGGGAGGTCTCCAGGAGCACTGGGACACTTTTGGTTGCCTGGAGTTACACACTCAGCCCACGCAGGGATCAAGCCCCAGCTGGGTGATTTTCACTGCACTGAAGAGGATTATCACAGAGAACATTATTTATAAGGACAGTAATTCAAAAATGCTGTATACAAAGGGTCTGCTGACCAATGTAGATTCACAACTACAGACTATTTATAGCTTCAACCTAGTATCCAAAAATTACAGCACAAAGAATCCAGGGGGGAAAAAGGCCTGCATGGGTGAGTCAGACCGATCTCATAAACTTTTTAATGTATCAACATCTTTCGCTAATAATTCTTTAGAAATGCATATACTAAAATTAAATTTCTCATCTAGACAAGGTATTATTTAGTTAGGAACTTGAGGCTCATTTATTTCTGGCTCTGTGCATTAAAAGAAAGCAATGCATTTTTGTGTATACGTGTGTGAACACACAACAAGGGACAGACTGGAAATGAGAGGCTGGGTAGAAGCCTCCAGAAGGGACCTGGGGGTCCTGGTGGATGGCCAGGTGGATCTGAGTCAGCAGTGGAGGGACAAAGAATCCTTGTGCGTCCCTTCCAACCCAGGATATTCCATAATTCCGTGTTTCTATGATTCCAACCATGTGCAGGGCACTGTCTGCACAGGCTGCCAAGCAGGATGACACCTCTGAATATATTCCTCTAATGTAGTCAACTGATAGCTTATTAATTTATCTTGTTAGAAAACAAGTTAAAAAAAAAATCACTGCATCTTACTAGAGAGCATGCACAGCTTGTACACACATCATCTGACAGTAAGATATAGCACAGCTAAATAGCTGGTAATAATCATGTCTTTTCATTACAGTTCTGAATGTCAGTTATTTTGTGCAGGACACGCTGTACAATTAATGATCATATTTCTTCCAAAATCTAAGAAAAAATAGATCAACTTCACAATTTTTTTTTTTTTCATTTTCCTGTTCTGTCTGAAGAAATCACATTTGATTTGTCGGAATGTACTTCTGCTGGAAATATTCTTCCCGTGTGTGTGGGGCACATCTACCATCAGTTTGTGAATAGCCCTGGCTGTGCCCAGGAAGATTTAAAGGAGAGTGATGTCCCTGTAATCTCCCTGCTCACCCTCCTGTGCTGATGAACACCAGGCAGCCGTGCTTATCTAGAACAAAGATCTTTCTTCATTTAATGCCCGCAGCTCGAGATAGTCAATCTCGCCCAGCGTGTGCCTCGAGTGTTTCAGATTGTTCCTGGTGATTTTTGTCCATGTCCCCACGCTATTCCAGGCACCAGGAGCTGGGAGCTGCTTATGTCTCTGCACAAGGCCATAATCAAAGGCATTTTCACATCTGTACGTGAACAGCCATGATCCAAGAGACCAACCACACTCGAGTTCAGTAAACAGCTATAAATTGTGCATAGACTAGCAAAATAATGGCAAAATTATAAAATTTTATTCATGAATCACGTGCTGTCACTGCAGTCACATCTATGTGCTACTGAGAAAACCACTGTGGTTTTAATGGAGTAAAAAAGTTATAAAAAGAAATACGTTCTCTTCATTATTTAGAGTCCACAAGATTGTAATTCTTTATTATTGATTTCATCAGGAGATAAAAATATAACAGACTTTGGAGTTTGTCAGATGAGTCACAACTAAAAACATCAGATGATTCACACAATAATCAATCACAAAACAAGAAAACAATCTCAGTTATTAAACTTGTTTAAAAAAATGAAATGGCACCTCTTTACTATAAATCTGCCACAGGGTTTAAAATTTCATTGATCACTCAGTGCAATCTTTTTAAAATCCTTTGTATAATATGGCATCGTTTTGCTTGAGCCCAGATAATTATTTGAAGAGTCTGCTGATTTTTTCTCCCCGTATTTTCCAATAATACAAATGAAATATTGAATAGCATTTTTACTTCCATGTACAAGCAAGTCAGGGGTCATAAATCCCACTCAGAGAAGTGATGCCTGAAAATGACAGGCAGGAAACTCAGCCACCTATTTATCTTTAATTCTCACCTAGACAGATCATCTAACAATCTTCTGTGGAAAATGGTGATGTCTTTTAGGCATCTACAAGAAATCATGAGAATGCATTTCTGTTGCTTGGTCATTTGCTGATTTTGGTTATTTGTTCCATATATGTGGTGATATTTTTTTTTAGTTTTTAAGGAAAAAAACCCTAAAAATCTTCTGTCGATTCCACGGAGGAGATGTGTTGCTGTTTGCCTTCCATTTCTCAAAATCAGGAGGTAGATTAACACAGATGCTTAATGCATCAAACAATGTCAGGGTTTTTTCCAAGTGAAATATTGCGGGTGCTAAAAAATCATGAAAAACATGCTCAAACTGTGCTGCCACACTGTCAAACACAACCAGGAGAAAAACACGTTCCATCTGAAAATCCAATGTGCCATTCCTACTAATTTTATCAACAAAGGAAGCAAAACTACGTGTTTGAAAAAGAAACAAATGGGAATTTGCACACAGACTAGGCCTCTCCGGCCTCTGTTCAGGTTACACAACACAAAGCGATGCTTCACAGAGGCATTTCACACAATTTAACACAGCCAAATGGCTCTTTCCTAGGAGTATTGGAGAAAATTACCTATGTTCTGGATCTGCAGAGCCCTTAATCCATGGAAAATGCTTTCATTTCCGTAAGACCTACTCAGAGAAAGCCTCATCTTTCTACATTTTCCACTGCTGCCGTGCAGGAATGTGCAAGGAGCCCTCACTAAACTGTTTAGCATCTAGATGAACTCATTTCTGTGGAAAGCAGTACCTGCAATGCTCTCCCATGTAGAAACCTCTAAGAGGTTCTCTGTAGTTGCTTTCAGGGATATATTGATTACTCTGACTCTCCTTAGCTTTCCCAAGCATCTTCTTGGAAAGGGGTGGCCTCCTGCAGCATTTTGGAATCGAGTGGATGCTCTCTGCCATTGCTGCCTGCGCAGTGCTCCCCACCAGGCACTGAGACCTGTCCTGAAGGGACAAAGACACTGCCTCAGTTTCAAGAACATACCCACAAGATGTTAAAATGAGCCAGCTCTTACTTTCCCCAGCTTTTTAAAGTCAATTTTTTCAAACTAGATACAACCAGACTTCTGCAATAAAGTCATGGACTTGGCAACAAACTCTGGGACCCCAAACCCCCCTGCCCTGGGCTGAGCCCCAGCGTGGGCAGCAGGGGAGGGGGGATTCTGCCCCTCTGCCCCCTCAGCTGAGACCCCCCCTGCAGAGCTGCCCCAGCCCTGGGGCCCAGCACAGGAAGGAGCTGGAGCTGCTGCACAGAGCCCAGAGGAGGCAGCAGCACCATCAGAGGGATGGAGCAGCTCTGCTGGGAGCAAAGGCTGCCAGAGCTGCGATTGTTCAGCCTGGAGAGGAGAAGCTTTGGGGTGAGCTCAGCGTGGCCTTGCAGGGCCTGAAGGAGCTGCAGGAAAGATGGAGAGAGACAATTGCCAAGGGCTGGAGGGCCAGGAGCCAGGGAATGGCTTCCCAGGGCCAGAGGGCAGGGCTGGATGGGATCTTGGGAAGGAATTGTTCCCTGGGAGGGTGGGGAGGCCCTGGCACAGGGTGCCCAGAGAAGCTGTGGCTGCCCCTGGATCCCTGGCAGTGTCCAAGGCCAGGTTGGCCACTGGGGCTTGGAGCAGCCTGGGACAGTGGAAGGTGTCCCTGCCATGGCTGGGGTGGGATGGGATGAGCTTTAAGGTCCCTTCCCACCCAAACCATTCTATCACTCTATGATTTTTATGGTGTCATACATAAAGAACACAGAACTATATTATAGGCCTACATGTTTTCTTTATTGGTTTGATAATGAAGGTTGGCATTGTTCTGAAGATCTAATTGGACTGCAGTACTTGTGGTAGAACAGAGTTTTTGAAAATTTAGTGTCAAGAATGCCAGAAACAGAGAATTAAGAACAATATTGATAAATAACACCCCAATGTCCCCAAGAGTCGCACAAGTTTGCACATTTAAAACCTGGATCTAGGGACCTTTTAGACTCTTATTTGTAATATTAAAATTAATAATAATGATGGTTACAAATGTCTAACAAAACCTATAGGAAAATATGCCTGAATGTTTGAAGCTCCTGATGACACAGTGAAAAGAGATATTTTTTTTCTTTCATTGCAGTGATTCAGGCAATTAAATTAAAACTGCTCCTGTACCATTTCAGTATCTTTTCTGCTGAGAAGTTAACTGACAAAGACTCTATAGGAGAATTGCAAAATAAAGAGGCAAACAAATGAGGCAAAGAAGCTAGAGAACATAATTGATTAATTATTAATGTCATGAGTCTTCAGGTCAAGCTGAAAAAAAAGCAAACAAACCTTTTGGTTGGTAAAGACAAAGAAGCAAGAGCACAGGATTCAGAAACTTTCCCACTTGCTCCTTCAATGAGCTAAAACATAAGGCTGCCATGCCAGACTCTGTTCTCATACCATAAATCCAAAATAACACCATTGGCTTACTTAGATTTTACATTGACTTCAGGAGAGTTACTTTGAATTTACATCACTGTAGGATCAGGATCAAACTGCTGAGAGGATATTAAAAGAAGATTAAACATGATCTTAAACAGCGATTTCCCAGGAGATCCAAGGATTTTCAATTTGCAAGATCTTACAACTGTCTGAGAGTTGGATAAATTTCAAATGCAGTTGCTGATAAGAGCATTTGCAGCTGCCAAAATAACCTGTTTTAAGGACCTGGAAGTTGGCAGAGAAGCTGAACATCATGGGAGAGTGTAACAGAACAAGGGAGGCTGTGAGGGAAGGGAGCTCTGAGAGCATTTCTGGGAGCACAGGGATGTTCCTGGGTTAATTCTACTGAGATATTGGATAGTTATGTTATTGGATATTGGATAGTTATTGGATATGTGTTCTGGTCAGTTATGCAATAAAACTTTGAATCTGTGTTTAAAGCACAGGTATCAGATTTTGATATCATTCAGCTGCCTGACTCCTGTTCAGGACAGCCTCGTGCTGAGGTAACTCAGGAAACTTTTAAACACTTTCGTCTGGGTTGTTCTGCTTTTTCCCAGGCACCAGACTAATATTCAGCATTTCCATGTCTGAGTGTTGATTTCAACCTTCATGCCTCATCTTGCTTTTCCTTCATTCATTAAACAAGATTTCTACAGAATTTAATGGAAAACCTTATTTTTGTCTGGAGGCCTGTGCTCTTGGATCTCTGCAGCTGCAATTTGCAGGAAGATCTCAGAGCATCAGCAAGAGGAGTGCAACAATCCAGTCTGTAATTCTTGAAACAGAGGATGAGTTTCATTTCACTCAAGTTAATTTCTCATCTGGCATAAGAGGACACAATATCCATCTTCTGATATTTTGAAAGTCATAGGCTCAGTTGATAAATTTTCCTGACTAAATGAGAATCCCAAAGGACTGATAAACAAAGAGTGAAGCCTGGTTTGGTGCTGATCTACCGGTAAGAGATAGAAGAAGAAATTAGTGCTACACTCCCAAACTATGTGTGCAATTCTGAGCATCATGTGCCCTTTAAATTTCCTTATGCACACATGTACAAACCAGAAATAAAGTTGAGCAGATCTACAGATGTTTTTTGAGCACAATTATAATGGTTCTGTACACCAAAGAATTGAATAAAACACACACAAAGCAGACATACAAATTTTTTTGTACCTTTAACCCTGAAAATCAAGCACTGTAAATCATCCTCTTCAGGGATGTGCTGTAGTAACTAAAGTATGCAGATTTTAAAGATACCAAGAGAATAATTTTAAATAATCTAAACTACATACAGACATTATACATTAAACATGAAACATTATATAATGGGCTGATTTGAAGAAGTCTCTGAATTCCACTGGCCTTAAATTTGGCTGAGGAAAATCCTTAAAGAAATCATCTTCCCTAATTCACAAGTGATTTTTTTATTGTTTCTGTTTTATGATGCAACAGTGACCTGGTTAAAATTTTATACAATTATGTAGCGCTTTCTCTGGAATAAAATGAAACTGAAGTGCACATACAAGTGAAACAGTTTAATTTTATTTCCCAGAGCAACTACAGCCTGCAATCAAACAGGGGGCAGAGCCTGCTGTAAAAGACCAAAGGAAGAATTCAGATGTCAACATAACTTCATTCTCTAAAAACAAATCTGCCACTAGGAAATAGAAAATGGGATTTTTTCATTCATTATAATAAAAATCCCAACAAGAGTATGGCAGGTACTGAAGCATACCCCACATGACATTCCCGAGCAGTCCATTAAGCACCATTATTTCTGCATTATTTGCAGTTATATCCATGGCCGCCATGCATCTCGCCTCCCTGTCCTGAATCAAACAGCCCTCGTGGTACCCAATGTCTCACCTCTCAAAGCATTTGGCACCTCAGCTTTCCCAATTAAAACCCCAATTAACAACAGGGATGTTTCTTTTCAGCACAAAATATTCAGTGCCTTGTGCAATTTGGGCCTGATATTTGCATGTCTTTTTGTCAGCTGCTGTTTAAATTGTTCATTTCCACAATAGATTTACTTGAAGTTTCCTTTGTTGCTAGTTAAAATATTAAATTGAAGTTTTAACAACAAATTATTGGTAAATTGACATTAAATCCAGTGTGCAAATGGTTTTGAGACAAACGGAGAAGGGAAACATTTTAGAAAAGTCGAAACATTGTTTTCATATATTTTAAACAAAATGTGTGAAAACGTTACTTGTAAGTGTAAACCAAAATGAAATGTAGCTAAAATTCTCAAATCTAAATGTTTAAAAGTGTCTTCGAGCACATTCAAGTGCTTAGTTCAACTGTAAATACATTTTGGGAGTTTCATTTCAAACCAAAAAAAAGTGTTTAAACTGTTTCATTGAGTGAACAAATAGGAAAAAAATCAGTTCTTAGTTTAAATGAGGTTTATGGAACACCTATAAATGTTGGTAATAAGTAATATGATAATGACATGCACAGAAATATTCCACTGAACTTGTAAATTATGAAGTTCACTGGTTTGATAAAAAAGTACTTCCATGACCTTTGTTCCCCAGGATCTTATGGATAGGTTCTCATGCTAATGTATCCAGCATAAATATATTTTTATGATTTACATACTCCCAGAAAAAAAAAGAACAGCCTATTTTTACCTATCTCCATACATATTAAACAACTAAAAGGCAATGGAATGTGAAAAGGCAGCAACTGAAATGTGTAAAACCAAACATTTATAAAGATATGATCAAGTCTGAGCACAAATGTCAAACTATTCCTGGTGCAGATTACAAGACATCTGAGGATTGATGAAGATGGCAAAGTGAGGGTCTATCAAAAGCAGTGCCATGTTCAAGATAACGAGGTCATCACTCCATTGTGCATTTTTGGGATGGAATTAACAGGAAAGGCTCATTGAGGGTCAAAATGCTGTGCTGCAATCAAAGTCCTTGAAAGCACCTACTGGAGAGGCTGTGCATCCAAATGGCAAAGAAAGGGGGTTAGATAATCCACGGTTATAAATGGCTATGTAAAAAGAAAATTATAGAAATGTGTAAAAATAAGAGGAAAATTTGAGTATTAGTTGTTGTTCATAACTACATAATATAGATCTTCCACAGAAACAAAACCATTGCATTGGGTTGTAATAATCTTGAGGTGCACTCAGAGAAAAAAGGATTGATTCATATGTCAAAAATAGACCTTTCCCCAATGACAGAAATAGGCCTTTCCTGGGCAAAAACCAGAAAAGTCATTAAATACAGGGATGACCTGAGTTGGTGGCTGAGATCTGGGAAGAGACAACATCTCAGTGCATGGAAGAGAAAGAGGGGAAGTTTAGGTTGGATATTGGGAAGGAATTGTTCCCTGGGAGGGTGGGGAGGCCCTGGGGCTTGGAGCAGCCTGGGACAGTGGAAGGTGTCCCTGCCACAGCTGGGGTGGCACTGGATGGGCTTTAAGGTCCCTTCAAACCCAAATCATTCTGGGGTTCTATGACTCTAAGAGTTACACATCTTCTTTCTAAGGATGAAGATATTTTGTCCAAAGAAAGAAATGTTTCCAGAGTATTTTTTTAAATTTGGAATACTAAAAGTAGCAAGTGGAAATAAAAATTACGAATCATATCAGATTCCCAGCCATTTTAATCTACAGAATGATGATCAACATCAATGAAAGGGAAGAATAACTAATTTAAATTAAATTTTATCTAATGAATCTACAGACTTGCCAATCCATTAAAATCTTATGCACTTGCCACCTCAACAAAGAAAATGCCATATCTCCATTAAACAAAAATGCTAAACATTGGCCCCCAAAACAAGGGAGTTCTAATGAGACTTGTCATTCATCCCCTTCATACAAGAGTGATTCATTATGTTTGTAAAACGCTTTGAAACCCTGAGATGAAAGGTGCCAAAGACAAGCAAATATCCCCATGATAATCCAGTGGTGTTCTCATTGCCATCAAACACGGTGCCTCAGGAAAGGGCACTTTCCACAGCAACCCATCCGGGATTTTAATCCTCGCTTTTTCCAGTGCGAAGCTGCTGTTCCCATCAGATCCAAGCCTGCATCCAGGGAGTGAAACTGTCAGGAATACATCCTTCACTCCCAGCCCCAAGGCTGCTAGACAGACAATTGCATCTGAAGTAGAGTTTAGCACGATGCAGGCATCGATTCAGCATCCACCTCCATGGGCAGCAGCTCCAGCTCTGGAGCTCTTCTCCTCCAGGAGAGACAATTCCAGAGCTCCTCTCCTCCAGGACACTGGGCAGATAATTCCAAAACTTCTCTTCTCCAGGACACTGGGCAAATTATCTGCCTCTTTTGAGTTTGTGCAACAGTTGTTCTAAAGAATACTGCACAGAGAGTGCCAAAATAAAAATATATGCAGATGCATAATATGCAAAAGGAAAGTTAATTTCTTTTTAATTTATCACTATTATTTTAATATATCATTATTTTTATTTTAACATTCCCTTGAATACAGCAAGTAGTTTAATGCAGTTGCACTGAAGACCTCCAAAATTTCTTCGGTATTAGCTGAGAATTGAGGATTTTTTTGCCATTCTAGGCAGCAACACAGCCTCGCTTTGACATCTGTGTCATTAAAATAACAGGGCTGTGCTGCTATTGAAGGAGAGATTGTGGTTCCATACATCAACACCGACTCATCCCCCATGACACAGCAGCAGCATTTCCACAGCCAGCATCTGCACAGGCAGAGGAATTTGTGGGAAGCTTTGCAGGAGCCCCCACGTGCCCAAGTTCTGCCTTTTGCCACTGCTGTTTCTACTGATGAAATAATAATGATTCTTTACGAGGCTCAGCTATGCTGTGCTGCTAATCTGTCACTTTTACTCACTTATCTATAAGTAAGCAAATGACATCAATGGTTAAAAGGTTACCATTTTTATTGATCCTAAGCCATGATCTGACAGATGTTACTTTCTTTCCATAGGTGATGTTTTTGGCAACACACCTCAGAGGAATTGCCCTGAAACTAAATTCCTGCTTTGGTTCATTAGAATATTCAACAAGTGAATACATTTATAAATAATAATTAACTTCTCCTTTCTGTTTTGTTTCTCTCTTGAATTGTTTTGCATTTGTTTGTTACAGTTTGGGGGCAGAGAGAAAATATGTCCATTAAAGATTTTGGAAGTCTGCTGGAAAAAAAGTTACTTTTATTGATTGCTGCAGAAGGAATTTGTTCCTGCTTGGAGACGATCAAGCTGTCCTTGTCTTTCTCCAGTTAAACCCAAACCAGTCTGCAAACTTTAGCAGTTGACCAGTCACACCCTGGGCCTGTCCCAAATTACACCTCTGGCTGTTAACTCTGCTGTTAACTCACTGAACTATTTTGAAGGCAACGGGGCTGTGCCCGTTTTCACGTGCAGAATATTCTGCCCATTATTTTTGACATCACACAGTTACAGAACAGCTCTACCAGGCTCCTTGTTTTTATCAAGAAACAGTTTATTTAAATTAAGTGTATTGTATTGTACAACTCTTTTAAAAAGGCTTATAAAGCCAAGGGAGTAGAAAGAGTAGATTACTGTATTACTTACAATAGGGGGGTGGAAGAGCTTCATTTTGATGTAAATTCCCCTAAGGAATGATGGGTTCATTTTGCCTTGATAATATTCAAGGTGTCAGTAATTCTTTGTGGAAACAACATATCAGATATACAGGAAAGCTTTCCACAAGAGTACACTGGAAATGAACACGTTTGTTACTTTTAATAGAATAAAGATTACTTTGGGAGCAGTTTCTTTTACTTTTGCTTTTTCCTGATGGCTTGGGAAATAATGATCAGCATTCCCATCTCGTAGCAGAGAAGGGTTTGGGGTAATCAAAGGACACATAAGCCATGAACAAAGGGTGAAGGGCAGATGACACCGCTCCTCCTCCTGACCCGACCCAGCCAGCAGAGCAAATTGGACATAGCTGCTCATCATTCTGGGACATGATTAGCATGGTGCTAATCCTGTCTGCTAAATGGTGATCAAGGTGCTAAATCCCACAGACGCAGGAAATGGAGGATTGTGCTCTTGGGGTCGTTCAGTACCACGCTTCCACACCACAGACGTGCATCTGTCTGCCACAGCCTGGCTCTGCTGCCTTACTGAAGGGTCTGCTGGCAGGAAAGCACTGGATTAAAGCTTACTAAAAAATATTCCCAAAGACATTGCAAAAATTTAAACACTCATAAAGTGGATCTACGCCCTGCCTTCCTCAAATCAGGGCGAATCAGGGCAAATCAGGGAACAGATCAATCCCCAGCCCTGCAGGGCAAACCTTAATCTCCACCCATGAGACCAGTGCACAGCACCTGGGACACACTCAACGGCTCAGGATAAAAGGGAACCACACCACCACTTTTGGGAAGCTCTGCCAGAGGTGCCAACTCAACAACTGCTTGTAATTCCCATCTTTGTAACCGGGAATAAGAACCAGCAGTGGGTTCTTGGCTTGCAGACTACCAGGTCTCTATGGAAAGGCCACAGCATTCACAGGGAAAATAATGTGGCTTAGAGCACCATTTGCTCTCCCTGACTACTCATTTGGATCATTCCCCTGATTCAGAGCACAATTTCTCTTCCTGTGCTGCTATTCTTCAAGTCACCACTCAACTCATTTACATTTTCGCCCCTGGCAAAGAGAAATGTTCTGGTTCTGTGTTGATCCTTGTCCCTCTCCAATTCACAATGTGATTATAAAAATTTAGGTGTTGATCCTCCAATAAAACTTAGAGACATCTGAAACACCATCCAGGAGGCCCAAAAAAACAATATAAAGTGAAAGGAAAGGTAGAGGGGGAAGCTGCATATTGCTGCTTCTGTTCAAAGCCCAGATTGCCTGAAAGAATCCAGTGTGAATATAACATTGAAGTGACCTACAGAAACCATAAACACTTGATGTTTGAATCACAAAACAGAAGAAACCTAGGTAAGACATCAAATACAGTAAAAAAGAGCAGAGAATAACAGCTACAAGGCAAAGTACAAAGGTGAAATAAGAGAGATATTACAAAAATCCTAAAACAAAAAGGTGTTAATTGCCATTCATCTTAAAAGTAGGCAATTTTCCAAGGCACTGTAACTAGCCCTCATCTTCCTGTTAGATGAAAGAATAATATTTCAACTAGAACACTTCAAATACAAAGCAAAAACACCAGCCCCAAATCTCAAGAAAAAAATTCCCCCAGAATATTCTGAGTAAATTGCACTAAAACTCACTGGATTTGTAAAAGCAAAACATGAGAAGCCAGTTCAGTGTTTAATCATTGCAGCATCCCCTGTCAGTAATGACTTAGTGAGCAGGTTAATGTGATTATTTGTATCATTTAGCACAACCATCTGGAGATACAGAAAATATTGTTTAAGGACTCCCAGGGCCTGTTCTGTTATGGTTCAGCTTCAGCTATCACTTTGAAACAGAAAAGCTTACTTTTAAACTAGGGTTTATATTTACTGTTAAATTAAACACATCAGAATGTACTTTCTGCTTTTTAGGTATCATGTTCACTTAGCCAACAGAAATTTGCAGGAATGTATCTTCCCAGCTGTACACATTCCAGTCAT
Organism: Falcunculus frontatus; assembly: GCA_013398115.1. Lineage (NCBI taxonomy): Eukaryota > Metazoa > Chordata > Aves > Passeriformes > Falcunculus > Falcunculus frontatus. Next base: position 287,362 of record VZRV01004038.1, read on the forward strand.
GGAAATATGGAGCATGTGGAAGATTTGGAGCTCTTCCTATACCTTTAGAGCCCTAAGTGAGTGGCTGAAATCGCTCCTTTGTCTCAGAAAACACTGGCTAGAGCTCATTCTTGCTGGTTCCTTGGGGAAGGTTTTGGGGGGCTGTGGAGTTGGAGTAACCACACCCCACGAGGCTCTTCCCAGTTTCACACACTCCAACATCTTCTGACAGGAGAAATGGCTCTGCTTTCCCCCATGGATGCTTTGAGTACAGCAAGATTACATTTGGATGATGTTTAAAGTCAAACATTCCAATAGGTCAGGGCCAGCAGAATTAATGATCTGCATTAGTAAATCACACAATCATGTCTGTGCTGGTTTTCCCTACATGGAGAATAAAAATAATGTGGTGTGGAATGCAGAAATAAATACCAGCTCCTTCTAGCATTTTTTTCTGTCAGTGTTTCACAGGATTTTGGGATCAATTCTTATACAGCCATTGTTCCTTTTTGTTCTAACCGAGGTGGGGGACACAGGGCTCTGTTTTGGCTTTCATGACCTGATCTACACAAAATCTTCCTGCTTCAGGAATACTGAAGGAACTTATCCTCACCTTGAAATGTCAATCCCATTTCAGCTGAAATACTTATTCCAAACCAGATAAATTTAAGTCATTTATCCAGGGTTGCAGAATTCCATTTTTCCTCCATCCTTTTGGTCCAGGCCACGCTGGGGCTTGAGTTACACACGGCCTATGGAGCTGGAAAAGCTGTGTCATGGCCACTTTCCTCCTCTGAATTCTCGTGTATAAAAGGACTCATCTATGAGAATAAACGGCCCCACAAGTCATAATTCAGACCTTCTATAGCATCTTGAGGGTTTGTACTCATTAAAGTCTCAGTACAGATTCCCCAGAGGAAGCCAAAGAACTCCTCAAACTTTGACAGCACTAAGAGATTTATATGGACTAAAATATCCACCAGAACATACTCAAACATCCAATGAAGCAATGTTTGGTTTAGACATTCTTATTAAAATCTCCTGTCAGTCAGACTCTCTCTGTGCTGGGTTGATGTTGACTTGCTCACCACAATGCAGCAGCATTGACCAATCCATCCCCAAACCATCCCCAGGTTACACATCTGGGACTCCTGCTGGACTGGACAGTGCTTCCAGGTGGGAAAATTCACTGGAAATAACAGCAATGGAAATGTTATGAAAAAATAAAATGTTTCCATTTTGTTATGCCTTGAATGAAGAACACAAAATAGAAATAATTTGGATTGATGCAGAACTGGATGTGAGAGGAGAGAGAAAGTTGTTGCAGTAGCAGGAGATTATTATGGACAATGACACAATATCTCATAAAGTCTCCTGGGGAAAAAAAATTGACCCAGGCTATCAATAAGATAATTCCACTCTATCTTTTCATCTTTGTCTCAGCTTCTTTTTCTTCTTTCTTTCTTTCTACTTTACTACTACTGTTATTTAACCTTCAGCTAATCATTAAAGTAACCACTGAGCAGCAGCAATAATTTTATAGTGTGCTCTATAATCTTCTTGCTTTTGGCATTAATCTCAGGAGGTTTTCTGCTTTTTAACATCACTTCTTAATGTTTCCAGTATGATAAGGATGTATTCTCTTCATTTGAATTGCTTTCTATTGGTACTAATACTAATTATTTTCCAAAATTTGAAAAACACTTCAGTGCCAGGCAGTGAGATCCTCAGCTGAATTCCCTCTTCCTGCCAAAGACTTATTTTGGATTTGTGCAGAACTCTAGACCTGGTTGCATGACAGCAACTATTCAGTCCACTGTATCCTTCAACAAATAAATAAGAATTTCTTAAAAGTCCTTGGGTTTCTCGCTGATGAGGTGACATGAAGTTACCAGAACACTGGTGCTGATGTAGCCCTGTCAAAAAGGGGAACAAGTACAAGCTTAAATTAAAAAATAACACACCTACTTCTCAGTTTTGTTGTAATTCTGGATATCCTATTATATTACCTGTTACCAGGGACTTTTATGATTTCAATTCTGCAGTGTATAAACACCACCTTAACAGAATTAATAACTTTAAGTATTATGCCTGTTAAGAAAGTACCAGCAAAAACGCCGGAAAGCATTAAAGATATTAACATTAACATTTAAAACAAGCTGCAGAGACATCAAATTGAAATTAAATAAGAATCTTTCTGCTGGCTCTTCATTTTAAGGAAATCCATGAATTTCACTCGCAGGAATGCTATTAGGAAATTCAATTAAGCTGACTGTGCTTGCTGAAAACAGTGTGAGCCCCAGAAGATGAGACAGCACAAAGAGGTGACTTGGGAAACTTCGTCCTGACCAGGCCCCTGCACAAAGACAGGGAAACATGGAAATAACACTGGAATTTAGGGGCTGGTTTGGAGCTAGAACTGCACCAACCAGCTGTTCCTTCATCTCACTAATGTCACAGTGACAATGGGGACTTCCAGTGACAACTGGAGGATGTGACAGAACAAATGATGTTTTTTAGGGTTAAAGTCTCTGGCAAACAGGGTGAACTCACAGACAGAAAATTTACCTGGGGAAATCCTAAACATATCTGGCATAAACCATGCTGAAATCAGACAAATCCCAACCAGGCATGGCTTTATGCTGGCTAATTGAACACAACAGTAATTAAGGGACGGTACCTTCATCTTCTCCTGTCGAGGTGCTGTCCGTGTTCGAGTGCTTTTGCCTCACTCAAAGCATGGGCCCAGCACAGTAAAGGAAAAGGGCAAGAGTTATTGCACATGAAAGGTCAAACAGATACTCAATGGTTCCAGCCAATCCTGAAATTAAAACCATTTTTTGCTTACTTGCTCTCTGAGCCCTGTACACACACACATCTTCAGAAATGCCTGTGCTGCAGGAGGAATTTCTTTCATGAGCTCCTTTACTCACCTTTGTTTTTGTTCTCCTATTGATTTTCTTCTTCTTTTTTTAAGGGAGAAGAAACAGGATGGCAAAAGAGCTCCATAATTTTTTAAAAAAAATTTAATATATTTAAATACATATAATACATGCTCCCTAATGGCTTTATGGGTGATATTTTCAATATTAATTTTCCAGCAAAGGGGGTGAATGGTCTGAAGTAGTCAGTCAGAGGCCATCCGAACTGGAGAAGTGAATGCTGCTCAAAGGAAAGGTTTAGTTTATGCCTTTTTATGAAAAATAACCCATTTTGAGTTCTTTCCAACCCAAAACTTCTTTACTTCTGAACAAAAGAATATACCAGGATGCACTCAAGGTAAGTTCTTAGAATTAATAAAACCAGGATTTCTGTGCTGTCTACAGAAATCTCTAAGATGTGACTTGCCAAGATTACTTAATGTGGCATAAATACAAATGAAAGAAATCAAATCAACAAAACAAAACCCAGAAGAAAACCCAACAAACCACCACCAAACCAACAACTCTAATTTTTAAATACCCAGTGAATATCTTTGTATAGCAGACAAATGCATCAAACAATGCATGGATCCCTTCCACCCCAATTTTTATGGCTGGAAAACTGACAGAAAGGAGTAGGGAAAGGGCAACATTCCCAGCACAAATGTATGGAATAGATAATCACCAAAACTATTTTTATGTAAAAAAAACTCGAGCTCTCAGAATGCATTTGAATCTTTTTGTAGCTCTCCGCCCAAGCACATGCTGAAAGAATGTCACTTTGAGGGCAATAAAAATGTGTTCTAGATTAGAATTGCACATAATGAAGAAAGAATTCCAGTCAAAATAGAACGATTCTCATGTTACTTTCTTCGGTTCAAGAATCAGACACAGTTTCCCTTTTTTTTTTTAACTCCTGAATTTGAAAAATGTTTCCTCTTTAGGATATAATCAGGAACATGTGTGAGAAAGATCTAAACTGATGATACTCTCACAAAGCACTGAAAGAAATAGATTTTCAGAGGCAGGATTCTGATTTTGTAATGTATGTACATAATTGAAATGAGGAAGGTGAAAGCATAAATTGCTACAGGCACCTGCACTCAATCCACTTTAAAAATCAAATAGAAGAGATCTAAAATTCCATAGTTAACCCCTAAAATGTTTGAATCCCAATCCTGCAGGGAACAAAATATCCTTAAAATTTATCTAAGTAGCGAAATAATTTTTAATATCTTGTTTAAAAAAAAGTAATGCAAACAAACCAAAAAAAAAAAAAACCCCAATTAAAAAAAATCTCCAATGATTCTCTAAAACACCGTTTAAGGATTTTACAACTCTTCCCCTCTAAAATTTAATTTGCATGTTTTTCACCAGTCACACATTTTATCGTTCGATCTAAAAGGCAGTAACCAGAAATGACCCAGAGCCTATTTGTGTTGAGATCAATATCCAAATTAGCTACAATATTTTTTAGGAAGGTTTGATTTTGCAAGTTTTCAAAGAGACCTCTACTGAGAAATATGGATGTCAGACATCAATTATCCTCCACATAGTACCTGGAATCTGAGCAGAGCAGGTGAAATAACATCACAGAGCTGAAACACAGACAAGATATCAGGGAACAGAAGTATCTCAAATCATTTCTGTCCATCTTCACCTGCATCCCCTTCATGGAGCCACATTTTATGGCCAAATATCAGCACTCAGAAGCTCTTTGAGGGAGCTGAGGTCAAGCACAAATACAAATTTCCTTCAAATTTTTTTTCCAAGTTCTTCCCTGTGTCATGAAAATGTTTCATCCTGGCCATTCTGCTCCTTTCATACATTTATTAATTTTCAGAGTTAATTTTATTCTCCTTTATTCTCTTCATTCTTTCTGAGCAAACCTGGGGTTTGTAAACATGTAAAGCAGAAGAGATGAAAATATGGATACTGGGAAACTTGGATTTAACTAACTGCACTGAGGACAGGATTTTCCACCCTTCAGTTTTTTCGGGGATATGGATGAGCTACAGCACGAAAACACAATCATGCATCAGTCGAAGCTTAAAAAATAAAAAATAAAATGGCTTCAAAGCAGTTGGTATTAAGAATGTTGGTACTTTGCTTCTCTCCTTGGCCTAAATATTTCTGGGAATTTTCTGAGCATAGATAAGGTTCTGTCCTGGTGCAATTGGAAGACAGTAAATCTGAGCTGGTTTCCTCCCTCAGAAGATGTGCCCTTATAAGACAAACTTGAAAAATCATATAAAAACCAACCCAGTCTGAAGGAGGAACACAATTCCAAATGTAACTATACTGATTTAAAAACAAACAATAGTTCTGTTAGAAATTGGCAGCATTCCCAATAATAATATTTAAACAAGCAAAGACAGAATACAATATGCACAGGCGTACTCTGACTATTTTTAACTGACATATTACTGTATACTTTCTGAGAAAAGTTCAACGAGATTTGTCAAATAACTCAAGGTCTGGCTATTCAAATCCTCTCTGCCTGGAACAATGGCCTCGTTTTGCAGAGCTGCCTTTCTGTGTTCCATTAAACACGTGCTGGGGAGCTGCAGTGCCAGGTGGCACCTCGGTACCAGCAGGAGCATCTCACACATCGCCTTGCACAGGGACAAAGAGGGGGCTCAGTTACTGCTCTGACATTCTGACTTCACACACCCAGCAGGCTGTGGACAAGCTGCTTCCTGCCTGCCCATCTTCAGATATTTGGCTCTTCAGGGAGAAAATTTTGCTTTTTCGAGGAGAAAACATCTGCTCTTGTGAAAATGCTCTGCTGCAGGATCTGGAAGTTTTCTGGGAAGCTGCTAAAGACTCAGGGCAGTGTGTCCCAACAAAAACTCTACCAGCACAAGCCCTCTAAGGTTTGACTCCTTGACACCCAACTCATGGCATAATTGGAAATTTTTAGGCTGACACAGATTTATAAGGTCTGTCTGACACTTAAAGACGTCCAAGAGTTATGGCTCCACTCTGGGCTTTTCAAAGATTTCTTTATCAGCAAATGACCAAGTGAAACGCATCAGTGCAGCCTCATGGATGAGATTAGATGTGTTTTTAGGTCGCAAGCTAAAAGCTTGCTAATGCTTACAGGCATTCCTTGTCTAGGAATGTTTGTTAATTTGAACTCCCCTCCCTTGCTGGGTTTCTTTAATCTCCCAACCAGCTGTCTCCCATAAAAAGATATTTCTGTTTTTAGTTACAAATCTGTTTAGAGATAAAACTTGCTCATAAATACACAACTGCATCCATGGTCGGGTTTTTGTTTTTGTTTTGGTTTTTTTGCTGACAGTAGAAAACCAACTCCAGATGAAAAATATTGAACTTTTTTTAGGATCAGAGCATGTTTCCTACTTGCTCAGAGCATGGTGCGTGTGTAATAGATGCTCTCGATTTTAGGGCTGGCATGACACTGTGAAAAAAAGTCATTGAAACAGCCATTTTTGTCAACTTTTCAGATTTAGAGCTCATGAGATGGGATAAATTGAAGCTCTCTCAGAGACTGGCAGTATTTTTACCTGAAGAACACCCAAATATATGAAAGGGACTCAGTGTAAGCAACTGAAAAACCTCCCCCAAGACCCACAGCTTTTGATTTTCTAATAACAACAAACCCAGGAAATTTCTAACTTGTTTTCCCTTCCTTTAATGTCTAGATTTTACCTAATTAAATTGCACCTATTTCTCATTTCTATAGTCACTATAGATACATCCATCCAGAGTTCAACATTTCTGGAAACAGCTTTGAGCACAATTAAGGGCTATGAGCCAGAATCTCTGGTTAAAACACACACACATTTAGGGTTTTTAAAAGCATTTTCACTAGAATGTGATAAGAGTTCTTTAATTTGCCCATAACATATTCCTCTTAAAGCCACCTTCATCTTCTGAATAGTTCTGGTTTCCACTAAAATGATTGCCAGGTATTTTATTAGAGATAAATTGAGATACTTCTCCCTGTAATTCAAGCTAAGTGTAAAAGAGCAATAGAATTCTGGTGATGAATTTCAGTGCTGCAGAAAGTAACATTTCGGTGATACCCCAGCAACATTCCCAAAAATACTTCTATCCATCACACTTCATACCTACAGGAGAACATTTACTGTCCCAAACCTACTATTTCTCCACTGGTCATGTGCTGATTAAGGCTCTGGAAATTTATCTTGCAGTATTAGTTTAGAATTTAGCCATGAATATTTCTGTATATATAACATTCTGGTGTTACCCAGCTTATCTTAATAATTAAAATACTATTTCAAATGTATTTTCATTAATATTTACTTTACTCCTGCTGCAGTTCAGCACACAATTCAGTCAAAAACTGATTAAAAATATAGTTGCATGAAATATATGAAAATTAAATTCTACTTGTCTCAAAATATCAAGATTTTATGGACAATGTGCCAAAACCCTGTGTTATAGTGTAGAGTATAAATATTTACAATTGAGTTTATATATTAGCAGTTAAATGCTGTGGGATGTTTTCATTCTCCCAAGTGAATTCCCATCTGAGGACACTGCAGTCTGTCAGTTCGTTATTCCACAAAGTTATTTTATCTAAACTGTCTTCCATGGGAGGCCTGTGTCATTTAGATCCTGAGGAGATACCTGCCTTATAAATACCCTGCACTGATAAAGGTGACTGACAGGAGCTAAGAGGAAGCAGAAAACTAAAGATGAAAAAATCCTTTCCTGGTCTTCACCTCAGCAATGTGTTTTCCAGATGTGGGGACTGCCCTTGGCTCCTCCCAGGGCGTTTTCTTCAGGCTTTCCATCACAGCTGGGTCTCCAGGGGTTTGTTTCTGTGCAGAGGGGACCCAGCTCTGATGGACACAGCCAGGAATGAGGAACTTCAGCTCTGGAGAGGAGGCAAAAATTACCTGAGGATAGGATCCCAGAATGGTTTGGGTTGGAAAGGACCTGAAAGCTCATCCCATCCCAGCCCTGCCATGGGCAGGGACACCTTCCACTGTCCCAGGCTGCTCCAAGCCCCAGTGGCCAACCTGGCCTTGGACACTGCCAGGGATCCAGGGGCAGCCACAGCTTCTCTGGGCACCCTGTGCCAGGGCCTCCCCACCCTCCCAGGGAACAATTCCTTCCCAAGATCCCATCCAGCCCTGCCCTCTGGCACTGGGAAGCCGTTCCCTGGGTCCTGGCACTCCAGTTCCTCCAGTTCCTAATGAGGAGTCCCTCTCCAGCTTCCTTCTGGAAGGTGCTGCGAGGTCTCCACACAACCTTCTCCTCTCCAGGCTGAGCAGCCTCAAATTTGGGAAACTGGAACCTTGGAAAGTTTGAGATCTCCTCACAATCCACCTTCACACAAGCAATGGGATGACTCTGGGATTGCTTTGGTTCCAAGAAGTTTTGAGAGCAACTGGAAGCTGAGCTGGAAGTCAGAAACAACAAAAGTTCCACTGGCTCTGACCATCCCTCCAGTCCTGCTGTGTTCACACCTAAACCAGGGCAGAACCCTGTCACCCTCAGAGCATGATCAGAATAAGATTTTACCCAGTGCAGGACAAACCCTTCCATGACAAAAACCAAACCATGGCAAAATGAAGACTTAACTAAAATTATTTTAAAAGTAATGATAACAATAGTAAGCAACAACATGGAACTCCTCAGTGTCCAGTCTATAAATTAATTAAAGAACTTGTTACAGGGAGAATAAATATCACACCCAGGCCTGTGTGGCACAGCTGAAAAATGACCTGACAAACATGATGCCTCCAGAGGAATGAGCTGGCAGTTAAACAGGACAGGTTAATACCCTTCTTACATCCACAAGACACTCACTGCTCCCTTGTAACTGCTGGGCCTTAAGACTAAAAGCTTTAACCAATAAAAACCATTAAACCCAGGCAATAAAACAATGTCAGCCACAACAGACATGTGACTCTGGATCAATACATGGTATTTCCTTTAGAAGTCATGTCATAAGGGTTTCAGTCTGAAAATATTTAGAAATGCAGAGGGGGGAAAAAATAAAAAGAAAATTTAGTCAGGTCTGTATTTAAAGAACCCAATCCAGAGGGCAACAACTAGAAGAGATTCATGGTGAAATCACTCCCAAAATGCTAAAAATGAAACATGTGGGATGGTATGGACATGGGAATGTCTTTGTAGGGCCAGTGGACTCATGGATTCACCCACAGCTACACTTTGCCTTTAACATACATCTATACGTATATATTAAATAACAATCCACCAGATATTCCACAGAGCTTCTTCAATTTTTATCTAGCATGCAGCAGGAAGATAATTACTAATGAGAGCTGATGCCAAGTAATTCCTTTCCAGGATTCAGGCACTACACCAACAGAATCACTAGACCAGTACCAGGCAAAACTATCCTGCCATGAAGCAAATTCCCCCAGTAACTGGGTGTATGAGGTTCCCTGTGCCCTCAGCACAGAGCTTTCTCTGCATATGAGCCCCTCCACGCCCCTGCACAGTCCATCAGAGATGGGGATTTTTATCCCTCACCAGATCTCCATCACTGCGGGGACTTACATGCTCCCAACACATTATTTAACATACTCAGAAAGTATTTTTTTATATTTATATACTACTTAAGTATCAGGTAATCTACAACAGAGAAGAGAGCTCAAGACAGAAGCCAAAGAACATCCAAAGAAAGTTAATTAAAGACTTATTTCTCGCCCATTTTCTATCAAACCGAATTCCCCCTCACCCTTCTGCAATGTCTCTAATAAATAACCAACAATTCTATACGTTCAAAGAAAGCTGAGGGAGAACTTGCCACGCAAATCCTCTGTGCCAGACCTCAGGAGGGCTCTGGAGGCAGCTTCCTACCTGTGCTATGGCTCCTGAGCATCCCTCAGCTGCTCTGCAGCACGAGGAGGAGCTGTGCTCACCCTTCATTTATGGGGTCTGACAGAGATGGGAAGATAAAGCTGATCCCCCAACGCTCCAGCCCCACGATTTCCCTGTGCCACCATCCTTCCTGTCCATGTTATTGCCACAGGCACGGGCTGTTATATCTGCACAGGCAGGACATTTATCTTGCCCAAACACTTGAGCCCAGCTAGGCAACGCTATGCTTTGTTTCTTTATGAAAAAAGAACAAAAAAGGTGATATAAAACCATGATGAAACCTTAATTCTTAACTGAAGGACCCCTTTGACATCAAATTACTCTGATATTTCAATTCCTTGTGCCTTAACAGGGCAGCAGCTTTATCTCTCTCATTGTTAAAGGCCTTGGGAAGTAAGATCAGCAATCAAAGTAATAGAAAAAGCAATACAGAACGTATATAAAACTGAGCTGAATATCCTCAAACGTTTCTCAGCATGCTGGCTGTTACCAGATCAGGCACCTGGACAGTAAATTACTGGAGTTTGATTTGTGTAACAGGTATTTTGTGTGTGGTTACCAAATTAGCAGAAACAATCCAAAAATTCCCCACAGTTACTGGCGTCCACGTTCTGTTTTTGAAATGTCATTGCAAGTTTACTTGGGAAGAAACTTTGAAGGGCAGTTTTCCAGACCCAACTTAAATACATTTTCATGGGTCAATTTCTGAAGAATATTATTGTTTCTATTCTGAATTGTTTGACCTTCATGTTATGAAAATCAAAGTCATGCAAAGCCTTTTTTATATAAACGGAAATTAGGAAAATGTCACCTCTTCCATGGGTAAGGGAGGTTCAGAGGCGCACACACACACACATATACACGCTGCATTTCAACTCCCAGCCAATTTTCTGTTCCAGTAAATAGAGAAAAAGGGAAGATTTATGGCAAGAATAGTTTCCATTTCTTTCTCCATGATTTGATTTTTTTTTTCCTCCCTGTTATCCATGTATCAGAGAAAATATATTCAAGTAGAAAGACCATAATAAAATAAAAGGTGAAACTTTTTTGGGTGTAGTAACAAATCTACTGGACCTCCTATCTGCTTTTTTTTTCTTCGTAGATAAAATATGGTTGGGGTAGGGCAGGGTGTGTAATTAGAGCCCTCATTTTGGGCACACAGGAGAAAGCGAGGTGAGGAATTTTTCCTGCTTAGAGAAAGCATCAGGTCAGGAAGAGGAGAAGGCATGGGAGGAAAAATCCTCCTCCATACCACCTGACCCCTCTTTGTGGAATCTGAAAGATTTTCTTCTTCCAAGGCTCAAAGTCAATAGATGCAAGAACATAATGACCAGATGACCTTCAGGAGGAATAAAACACTTGCACTATTTTTCCTTCACTAATACCACGAACTCTTCATGCTTTGGTGTCCTCTCCCTCCCTCTGGCACCGCTTATCTTGAAGTGTAAATATAAGGTCACCTTCATTAAAGACCGTTTCTGCCTATTTCTAGTTGGAAAATCAGAATTCAGCCACCATCTTCACATTAAAAGATCCCACTGCTGCTGTTTGTTCTGGTCTTACAGCCACAGGCAGGTCAAACAAAATGACAGGGACAGAGGGAGAGGGGAGCAATAATATCTCCCAAACCAGAGGTGAAGACAGGCAGGTACTTCAGGATGGCCCAGGTACCTCACAGGCCACGTGGCTCTACCATTAAACCAGGCCAATGATTCATTCCTATAGATTTTAGCCCGGTTTTTTGAGGTATTTTAAATGCCTATTGATTTGTAAAGGCAGAATGACTCGAAATTATGTTGACCTTGGAAAGGCTGGGAAGGCAGAAATCTTCATGGTTTTTACCAAATGAGTTCCCATAACTCCAGGAGAATTCCATGAACTTGGGAGAGCTCCTGCAGCTCTGGATCACCCCAGGAATACAGCACCAAAGTCACCATTCCAGAACTGCACAGTGTCCGGGTGCTGAGGCTTTGGGAGGGATGAGCAAACCACACATCCAGGGAGACAGGAAAAGTGTTTAGTGGTGGAGAAGGGCAGGTGGAGAAAGAATTTTTCCTTCTTAGGAGGTTTTTGCTGCCATTGGCTTGATTAAAGGCCAAGGCTCAGATATGAGAGTTCAAAAGCACATAAAAGATGCAAAATTAGAAGTGAGAAATGCAGAAAATTCCAAACAAGTGCTGGTAAGACTTTTGTACCCTGAACCATCTCATATATTCTGTCAAAAAAAGTATTTATTGAAAGATGAAAAGGAGTTTTAAAATAGATTATCGAGACTATTTTTGCAGCCTGTGCCCATAAGCCCCTGTTCTCCAGTGAGTGCCAAGACTGAGGGCTCAGAGGGAGAGAAAAAAATGGGAACTAATAAATTCAGCTTTGCTTTTGTGAGTAAGGCACCCCCTCCCAACCCCATGCTGATAAAACCTTTCTGCCTCTCTCTCACATATTCCCCCTCTCCCTCAATTTTAATTTGAGTTTTTCCCACCTCATATGTAGCATATGCAGAATCCACGATGGTGCTGGGAATAAAGGTTTCATTAGCACTCATTTGGGATGCAGCAGAACTCCCTCCTGATTTCACAACATGGAAGTGAGGGAGCCATTCCAAATGCCTCCTGCTGAAACATTTATAATGCAACCAGGGCTCTCCCACTTTGCCTTTCACTCCCATCCACTCTCCACCCACACATGCTGCCTGCCCCATTGCAAACTCAATTTTCTGTGGTTCCTAAGATCTGAATAAACAGACCACAGCCATCTAAATGTGCAGCCAGTCCCTGGGTCTTCATGGCAATTAATATAATTTTAACTCCTCTGCTTTGGTGGGGTTTTGGTGATGGGTTGGGAGAAAATAACTAAAATGACTCTACCTAAAAAAGAATTGATAACCCCCATCTTTATTTAAATGCCCTTTTGAATTATTGGGGGTTTGGCTTTTTTTCTCATACAAATCCTGTTGAAAGCTCTTGCAAGAATTCAGTTAACATTTTCTCTCTAAATATCACACACATTCTGAGGAATCTGTATATTAGAAAAAGTTTCCCCTCCAAAAAAGCTGAAAAACTTCGCATTTTAGCAAGATGCAATTGTGGGTCTTTACTTTGCTGGTCATGGAAATGAGAAGGAAATGTGTATTTATTTTAGCTAATGGATAAGTAAAACTCTCAGGATCATGTCTTTGAATGGATCTGTCATTTTAAAGCTAGGGCTATACATAGTCCCTAATGGTACTGGGGGAAACTGTGCTGCTATGAAAAGCTATTAGGAAGAGTAGGAAACTTTTGGGTGGAATGCAGTGTTAATGAGAGCTCATTATGTTATTGCAAATTTTGACATAGTGCATGTTTTTCTCCCAGCCCCAGCTCCCCTAGCAAGGTAAGCCTTAATTCTCTAAAAAGGTAAAATTAAATTATGCTTCCCCTCTGCCTGCAAAAATAAAAGCAGAATAAAAGGATCCATAATTTAGGTTCCTATTACCTGAAACTACCCTAATTACTTAGGATAAAGCAATCTATGACTTCCAAAAGGTACGACTGGCAAAACAAAGACTATTTAATATCTGCCACCATAAAGAGCAGCGAGGAATTGCTTTTCAGGGAAGATGGATCTGCCACTCCCTGCATCCAGCCCTCTGGCATGGCTTTGCCAACAGAAGCCACGAGCCTCATTTGTTCAGTGTTTGCTTTGCAGCTCTACCTACTGCAGGAAACACGAGACCATTACTTCTTCTGATTTCCAAACTAACAGTGGTTTAAGAATGGAAGCTATTTTTATTCGTTTGAGACAGTTTCTTAATGACATGATTTATCGAGGTTATTTTGGAAGGTTAGAAAAATGCACACAGACCTCCGTGTGTGGGGACACTGCCTCTGAGGAGCTCTGTAGTCACAGGTTCTCCAAGAAGATGGGCCTTTCACACCAATTCAGTTATAACTTGAAGCATCTCTAATAAAAAGTGTGAGTTTTCCTTATTCTTCTTAACTTTTCCAGTATTAAACAGCATTGGAGCAAACCAGACTTTCTGTTCCATTCAAGTGACTGCTTGAATTTGCTGTGTGAAAAAATTGTGAACTGAACAAAATGACACTGAGATGAAATTGCCTGTTCTACACTTTTCTCGATTGTGAGCCCTTATGGAAAATCGAATTAGAAAATATAATAATAATTTTAAAAAATGAGTGTGATAAACCCTACAAACAACCAAAAAAGGTGGTGTTCCACCTAAGACTCGTCTTTGGATCAGACTGGGCTTCTCTCTTCACTTTCCAGATAAATATTTTAGACTTTTTTGAGAAGAATACACAACCTTTCTGTATCTGCTGGATGACTAAAGAAAACTGTCTCATTATTACAGCAGGAGCATCACAGTGACACAGTCAAGACTGTATCAAATCTGATAAAAATTCTGTTCTTCCCTGTCTTACAGCTGGACAAGAAATGAGATCAAGTCTGAATCCCAGCTTACAATGGGATTTTTCTGCCTATTTGTATACTTTAGCATATTTTACAGTCTTTTCCCACCAGAAAATTAGAAGCGATTTAGTCCATTTCTTTTTTCTTTCAATACTCAATTTAAGGCATTCTTGTGTGCATAACTCCGGCACGGGTTTGTTTTGAAAACTTAAATTCACCACTCTGTACATTCTAAATTTAGTCTAATTACTGTTGCTGTTGAGCAGATAATGCCCAACACAGAGAAATGCCAGAGCAGCTCTGGATGTGCCTCTGTGCTGTGCAGAGGTGAACCCAGCAGCAGAAACAGACGCAGCTACACAGATTCCAGAGCAGAATCACAAACACATTTCCTGCTTTGTCTGTGTTTGGAATGCAGCCTCTCTGCTGCAATGCACTTACAAAGGATGCACAGCTGAGAAAAAGCTGGGAAATCCATTCTAGTTTTTATAGGGTCTAAACCAGGAGGGGTCTAATTCTAACTGGTCTTTTTGGGTACCACCTAAATCAGTAAGGAGTGGCAAGAACAGCAATTCATACTTGTTCTCATCAGCCTTTACTCTTACTGTTTATTTCTTGTGCCCTTCACCAAGACAAGAAAAAATATTTTTTGCTTGTAAAGTTCTGTTTGTATTGCAAGTCCTTGAGTGGGGAGCTGCTGTTGACATTTCCTAAAAATCCTTCCTTCCTTCCTTCCTTCCTTCCTTCCTTCCTTCCTTCCTTCCTGCCTTCCTTCCTGCCTTCCTTCCTGCCTTCCTTCCTTCCTTCTTTCCTTTCTTCCTTCCTACCTTCCTGCCTTTCTTTCCTTCCTTTCCTTCCCTTCCTCCCTCGAAATCCTCACCTTGGGATTCAGCTGATGGCACAGCTCAGTGTCCCCTCGAGATACAGAGTTTTTCCACGTAGATGTAGGAATTGCTGATGCAACCAAGAAAAAAACGAACCCCCAAATCAAACCCAAGAGAAGCCCCCACAAAATGCTTTGAATAAATGAGTTTTCAGAATGTTGAACAAGAATAGCCCTGTTAAGACTCTCCTCAAACTGGTGTCACTGGTCAGCACCGAGGTGTTCCCTTCAGTGACTCCTCCAGGCCTGGAGAGGCAGCAGGAATTCCAGCCCTGGTGTTCCAAATGCCAGGCACACTCCTCCCCACAGAAACAGAGATGGTTTGGATAGAAACCAACCCCCACCAAACCAAATGCTCCACTGCACACCCCCTCCCTCAGGGACAGAAAACACACGAGGCAGATGTAACTCGTGTTGCTTAATGCACTCCCAAAGGCACTCGTAAAAAGCCTCTCTTAAACCAGAGTCATTTCCTGATCCTGCTCCTTCTTTTCCTACACCACAGCAATAACGGTTCATTTTAAAACCGAAGATAAAGTTTAGTACAATTACACTAAGCTCATCCCGTGCTGGAAAAATAAGAACCCATTGTTTTCTCAAAGGGTCAGTGAATTTCAGGTCAAACAAAGCCATGCAAAGCCACAAGTGGTAAACAAGTTCTGGTGCCACCAGCAGCAGAAACATGAGGCCTCTAACACCCCACACATTACATTCTGTTAAAGGACGATAAATTAATTTGAAGGAAATATCTCTATGTTTCTGGACAAATACGGCAAAGTTCTTATTTGCATACCCTGAAGTATGCACTAGCACACATTTACTTAAATAAACATTCTCTTTTAGCACAATTTTTTTTCATTTCTATGTTTTTTTCCCACAAATGAGCAGAGATGACGACAAAATAAGTGACTAATTTGACTTCAAGCCCATTTGCTTCAATGATAAAATACAGTGCTGTAGATATTAGCCAGTTTCACCTATGGCTGATATATTTTTAAAATATCTCAGATGTACCTTGGCTAACTCTGAAAGCTACTCACTATTTCTACATTGTTGTTTACAAATAATCAAACTATATTTTGGATGCTGTAGAGTAAATCTTAAACTCTTGGGCTTTTTTTAGGCCCAGAGTTTGATTTATAGCTCTGCAGGCTGGTACAGCGGAGGGTGGAACCCCCGTGCTGCCCATCCATCACACGTCAAGTCAGCTTTGAGAACATTCCCTGGCACGGGAGGAAAACCCAGGTGTGAGTGGCCACCCTGCACAGATGCAGTGCAGGACAGCCACGCCCTGCCCTCATTCCTGGTGCCAGTTCCCTGCATTCAGCTCCCAATCTCCACATTAATAACGGAGCCTCCCATGACGAGGAGGTTTTAAAAGAACTCCTACATATTGACGTGTGGTACAGAACATCAGCCTAAAAACAGAAAGCATGGAGAGGAATAAAAGGTGCCAAACTAGAATGAAAACAATAAATAAATCAGTAAAGTTTCTGCTGCTAAATTCACTCATATTATACTTGGATTTATGTCAAACTTCAAAAATAATATCTGCAAATATACAGGGTTACTGAAAACCACAGAATCAGAGAATGGTTTCAGTTGTGAGGGACCTTAAGCCCATCCAGTGCCACCCGTGCCATGGCAGGGACACCTTCCACTGTCCCAGGCTGCTCCAAGCCCCAATGGCCAACCTGGCCTTGGACACTGCCAGGGATCCAGGGGCAGCCCCAGCTTCTCTGGGCACCCTGTGCCAGGGCCTCCCCACCCTCCCAGGGAACAATTCCTTCCCAAGATCCCATCCAGCCCTACTCTCTTTCACTATCCCATGGGAGCCAGAAATCCTCATTCATGACCCTGTTTGGGGCAGGTGAGAAGAAAACCCAGGAGCAGCCCTCATGTTTTGCCCACACAATGAACATGAACAATTTCCTTAAGGTTTGGGTTGAACAATCACTGACTCTGATCCAGAGAGCTGTGCATTTGCTCAAACTGTAGGAGTCAATCCCAGCTCCAGTGAACATTAACATGCTGCATAACATGCAAAATAAATGATGTGTTCTACTGCCACAGTCAGTGCTATTATGCTTTGTACAAAAAGCTTAAAACACAGCCTTCCCTCATTTGTATTGCATGCAGGCAGGGCATTGTGTTAAAGAGTTCTTGACTTAGGGATTAAAAGTGAGCTCGAGAGGAATGCAGAAATTTCTTCTGCAGAGAATTCTGGTTTTCTAAATACCTTAACATGCCTTTATTTCCTTCAGAGAGAAACCACAGGAATGGGTGTAACATGTTGGCATGTTTCTGAAAGCAGAAACTCCCCGAATTTCATACCAGAAAGATACAGGTGAGTGTTGTGTTAGCATGGTTCAGAGTTTTGTCATAAACTCACATTTTTACTTTCCCTATGGCCATCCTCTGGGCAAGCTGGGGTTTGTCTTAATCATTAAAGAGATGATTTGCAGATTGTATCCCTTTCTCTCTCACATGTCTATTCTGATCTCAAAACAAATTTTTCAGCAGGAAACTTCCATGTCACACTGTATTCATCAAATAAATACAATTATTCACACTGGAACCACAAATCTGTATTGAAATATAACCTGCTGAAGATCATTACTGTTTTATTCCACTGTAAGATGTAGATTTCTTGGGATACAGGAAGATGAAGAAAAAAAATTATTCCAGGGTACTTCTAGAGTGGTACTTCCAGATTTCACAGAATCATAACCACAGAATCCCAGAGTGATTTGGGTTGGAAGGGACCTTAAAGCTCACCCAGTGCCACCCCTGCCATGGGCAGGGACACCTTCCACTGTCCCAGGCTGCTCCAAGCCCCAGTGGCCAACCTGGCCTTGGACACTGCCAGGGATCCAGGGGCAGCCACAGCTTCTCTGGGCACCCTGTGCCAGGGCCTCCCCACCCTCCCAGGGAACAATTCCTTCCCAAGATCCCATCCAGCCCTGCCCTCTGGCACTGGGAAGCCATTCCCTGGCTCCTGGCCCTCCAGGCATTTGTAAATAATCTCCCTCAGATTTCTTGAGCCAGATGTGTCATGGGATTCTGTCTTGCCCAGGTGACAGAGAGGCAAACCTCAGGCCATGGAAATGAAACAGCACAGAGCAGAAACAAAAACTGGCCCCAGAAGAGCCTGATGAAGTGTTCAGAAAAAAACAATCCTGAACCCCCACATCTCTAACAGAAAATAGAATAAAAATTTAAAAAGTGAGTAATTTGTACATTTCCAAAAAGACACCAGCTGTTTCCTGGGCACAAGGAGCATCAGTGACACAGGGATTGCTCTGGAGCAGGCCTTGGCAATGAGGCCTCATTCAAATGGGCAGGCAAATCCAGCTGTCAGTCATTGCCATTGGTGTCACATCCCCAATGAAAAGCCTTGGTTCCAGCACTATCAGAAAGGTAAAGATGTCCTTAATCTGTCAATTAGAACAAAGAAAATCTCCCCAGATGCAGTTCTTCAAAATGTGTCATCAACCCCCAAACATGTTTTATATCACATTTGGTACCCACCAACACCCAGAGCTGATTTACAGCCCCAGTTGCACCAGACCTGCCCAGTTTGTGTCCAGTCTAGGAAACGACAGACACCCTCAACCCCACTAAAATTCAGAGTCCAAACTGTTTCACCCCTCTGCTGACCAGGCCATTTGTCACCCCTCTGATCCCTTCCCGAGGGGGAGGACAGTGACAGTGCCTGGACACTGTGCTCACCTTCCAAAGGATATTTTGGGCTCACAAAACCCGACTGCCTCAGCAAGCTCTGCCTCTGGGTAATTCAAACCATTTCACCAGGCTGAGGGTTTTCTATTGGTTTTATAAATGTCTTAAGGGATAGAAAAATACATTCCATGAGCTAGAGAATCACTGAATATGCTATGATGGTATAGAGTGCACTTAGGCCCAGACTAAAATAAAAGAGCTATAATTGGTCTCTTGTCCATATTTAAGGTAAAATAAGTGCCTGGATTTCCAGAAGCGCAGAGCTCAGATCACTCAGACTGAATTTGGAAAGTGCTGAAAAATTTTGAAAATGAGGACAAACTTTTTTTTCAGACTAAATGTGAGTAAAATCTAACCCGAGGCTGCAGTTCTCTGAAAATCCTACTGCCCTATATTTGTTTTTCACATCTCTTCTGGTTTTACACCCATACACAGGAAAAAGTCTTCTGTTTCCTGCCCCCATCCTCCTTTTTACCAGTTCTTTTCCTAGTGGAAAGTGAATATCAGTATGAGTCAGCCTCCCCAAGCCATAAGTTGAGTAAAAATCTGCAACTACACTAAGGGAGTTCACTCTTTCCTGCCTAAAATACAGCTTGGATTTTGCTGAAAAAAAAAAGTCGTGATAAAAGCAGGGTAGTCATATGAAGTATACACATCCAGCAGTTACAGTTCAAAATTTAATTACTCAATTTTCCACTGGGAAGCACATCCTATTCTCCCTGCCCCTATATTTGCTATTTACTGCTAAAGGAAAAGATTAATACCTGCAATAAAGAATCAATAACATTATAGTTGCAACACATTTTCACTCTGAATTTAGACCAACGTGGCTCACCAAGGAGTCTGAAGGGCTGCTTCTAGTCCTCTGAGGTGGGAGTTCTAGAAACTTCAGTTTCCAATTAATAATTTCAGCTGAACAGGCACAATAAGTGAGAACTCCACAGCTTTTTAAGCTTGCCTGACTATAATTACTTTATAATTGTTAGAAATAAAGATTTGTCTACATGGCAGATGAATCTGCAGCATTGCTGTGTTTCACAAACTGTCAACATATTTTATATAATCTCCTAAGGACCTTTAAATGCACAGCTTGAGGGGGAAAGATACAGCTCTCCAAGCTGTCTGTGCTCGGAGCACATTCCCCTCTACTTTCAAACTGAAGATGAAAATCAGAGCAGAAATTTCCCTTTGCCACGTTTCAGAGCATAAATCTTTGTCTTGCAGTATTTATCAGAACTGCCCTCAGTTATCAAGTCCTGTAAAAATCCTCCATGAGCACAAGAATACAGTGACCAGTTCATGTTCTTTTAGGGAGATGGAATACCATGGACACAGGGCTGGGCTCCACTGCTGTGCCCACTGCAGGGCACAGGAGCCCTTGGCACCTCACCCCTCCAGCCCTGGTCAGACCAGGCGTATTTCTCTACTCTTAATCTTGATTTTGAGATGTTATATAAGCTTTTACATTTTCTTCAGCTTCTGCTCTGGCCAGGTTTTTATGCTTGCTTACAAAACCTTCATGCTCCTATTTAAATTGAATTAAGAATGCAAATTACACTGGCTGGTTAGAAACGCACAGGTTCTTATTTCCGGATATGACTTTCCTTAAGAGTGGGGAGTGGAACATTAAAAGTACCCCAGGAATTCAATAGGGAATGGAAATGACATTGGACGGAAGTGAAAGGACGCTTTAAATGACAGAATAATTAAACTACATTATTTCACATCTGAAAGTGCAGCAACTTAACATCAAACCGATTGGAATTTCCCAGTTTCGTCCAACACAAAATTATCATTTTTCAACCCCTCCCCAATGGTATAAGAAGGTTAAATATCAAGTAATTGCAGAATCAAATATTAATAATAAAATGCCAGTGCTAGTACGGAATCAGATGTTCTAAAATCACTGACATGAGGGGCACAGCCCTGAACTCCAGGAGTCTGAATTTGCTCTGGCTACATACCTGGGAATGTTTTTCCAAGCTCATGTAGCACCAAGAATTACTCAGGTAACAAAGGCAGGCAAATCATGTGAGGTGCTGGACAATTACAAATCTTGGAGTGTAAAGAGTTTCGAAAGAAAGCACAAATGTTGCATGGCCCTGAAGCAAACTTGTAATTGTGTGGTTTTTCACTACAGCTCAAGATACATAAAATTACCTTTAAATGTTTCAAAATCCAAAGTGACAAGCATTGTTCAATACAGACTAGCAAGCATATATCACTCTCTTAAAAAATATAATTTCACCATTATAAAGAATCATCCCAAATTACAATAAGAACATTACAGATATTATGTTTGGGAAATCATTAGAACTATTCAGGCATCTTGCTAGAAAGTCAAAGTTATAAAATAACCAATAATGTTCCTGATATTTGGAGGTCTTGGTCTAATTAAAAGATTGTATTTAATACAGTAAGAGAAATTACTGTTGTAAGAGTACAATTATATATGTAAAACCTATATTCATTCCAAATGAACTACTTATTTAGCAACTAAATATTTACAGGTTGAAGCTATTTGGTCCAAAATTCTAGAGATATTTAATTTGTGAGTGATTTAAATACCTTTGCTACTCTGTAAAGTTGTCAATCTCTACCAAGGCCTGTAGATTGCAATTAAAAATATATTGACCCATAATTACTGTACCGAAGTTGCTAATATTTAAGTGGGATTTGGGTTTAAAATGTCAGGTAGGATTTTGAGGGGGGCTGAAGGAGAGAGGAGGAAAGAAAGTTATTCAAAGACAGCTGATAAAACAATATTAAATTAAGTACAACATTCACTGGTGATAAGTAAACTTCACCAAGCTCAGAGTTGCATTTCAGGCATTCAGAAGTCCAGGAGCTTATCTAGGCTTATCAGAAACAGCT
Organism: Falcunculus frontatus; assembly: GCA_013398115.1. Classification (NCBI taxonomy): domain Eukaryota; kingdom Metazoa; phylum Chordata; class Aves; order Passeriformes; genus Falcunculus; species Falcunculus frontatus. Next base: position 309,019 of record VZRV01004038.1, read on the forward strand.
AAATCCTCTGGGTCTGCAGAACTCAGCTGAAATCTTGCAAGAGAGCTCTGCTTCTGCTTAGGAACACTTCACAGACATTATTTCATTGCATTTCAACATTTTAATTATCACTCTGATTGGGACTCAGTAGGCTTATGAAAGTGAAAAGAAAAATGAGGATGCTGTTTTTAGAACTTCCATAAAGATTCCACAGTCAAAGTTCAAATTATCTACAAAAAAAAAACCAAAAACAACCCACTTTCAATTTTGGGATTGGATCTGGGAGGAAATCAGGGGTTTGTTTGCTTTCTCGGGTTTTGTAGCTCCATTTATTATCCAGACCTAGTCAAACTAATGAACCATGGAAAGGGATATTAATTTTAGAACTCACCTAGCATTGTTCTGGGATCTGCTGGAAGTGTCATCAATAATAGAAAACATATCTAGCGTGAAGGCAGCTTGTCAACAAGATGACTGAGTCCTGCACTCTTAAATTGGTTACTTTAGCTCACATAAGTTCTTATTGACATGGATGTATCTGAAACAATCCTCCCAGACACAGTCATGAGCTTTGGCAAGTCCTGAAGCCAAGATAAGCTATTGAGCCACACATTTCCAAAGGTCAATATTATTTATCTCCTTCAAGAGAGGAGCCAGTGATGAGCAGGAGCCTGCAGAAATGTGTCCAGGACATAAGGAACAAAAGCTACCCAAGATGACAAATTTTTATTTGCCACTGCCAACATTTTGAACAGAAATTTTAGTTGTTATTTGTTAATGCTCCACTTTGTTATGGAAGGGATTTCTCCAGGATAAACAGGGCTTCCCAGCCGTAGCATCAGCTTTTAGAGAAGATTGCCTTTGAAACCCCAGAGAAATTCTGCTTGGGCAGAGCCACTGCTCTGGCCTGCCCTGCCCTATCAGGCTCTGCAGGACCTGCCCTCTCCCTGCCAGCACTGCCTCTTGCAGGAATTTTCTGTTTAGAGATACTGCTGGAAGATGCAAACCCTCTCTGGTGCTCTCTCTTGTTTTGAAGCTCTTCCATCAGGCCCTGCTGCTGCTTCCTTTCTCCTACAAGCTCCTCACTTGGCTTGGCTTCTCTACGAGCAGCAATACGGAACTTTTGTTCTCATCTTGCCTTTTCCATTTTCTCCCCACGAGAAGAAAGAATAAACATTGTGGGTTCATGGTAAGATTTAATTTAGCAGCTGCTTCAACCCTCTCTGAAGCCAACAGAAAGTTTCCTTTGAGCTCGGCACACTTGGTTGGGTTAATTTATTCTGCAGCACAATAAAGTGTTACAGGGACTGGTGGAAGATTCACTTTTGTCATTAGTCTTTGTAAAGACACAGCAAAGACTGAAGTGTAACCATTAATTCCTCAGTCTGATATATTCTGTAACCTCTTGTGCAGTTTGTTATCTACACACAAGAGCACCATTGCAAACCTTTCTATTTCACCTGCCACTAACTTTGGCTGGCTTCATGCAAACGTCTTCAGGTGCCTGAACACACGGATGAACGTCAGGAATTTCCTGTCCCAAGCTTGGCCAGTGGAAGCCTGGAGGAAGGGACTCAAAACACTCCTCATACGCCCAGTGCAAAAAGAGCTTTTTTACTGCCAGATTCCACCAACTGCTCTTGGAGTTATCACAGAATCCCAGAATAGTTTGGGTTGGAAGGCACCTTAAAGCTCATCCACCAGGGCCTTCAATACTTTCAGGGATGCAGCTTCTTTGGGAAACCTGTCCCAGTATTATAGAGAGGGAGAAGCAAAACTAAAAGAATTTTTAGACACAATGGGCTAATTTTAGGGATCAGCCCTGCTATGAACATCTTGGTAGTCAGTACCCCAATGACCAATCCCAAACTACAAAATCCAGGGGTGATTTCAGACCACAGCACCAATTATTACATTCAGAAACCTTCACTTTTCAATACATGAGGAACCACTGAACTGACTCCACACTTATGTACAGGTACTTAAACGTTCCCTCTTTCAGCACTTTTCCGGCAATGACGCTCAGCCAGGACTCTGAGGTCACTCTGGCATGCAAAAACAATTCTCATTAAATTAGCATTACTCATTTGAAGGAAGACAAGTGATTGTACAGATTTGTGCCTTCCACAGGAATCCAAAAGGCACAGAATATGGGCTGAAATGTCCAACTCTGAGCTACTCATTCCTAATTCTATTCCATTTTCAAGATACAAATTATATATTAGGCTAAAAAATCAAACCCGGTGGACTTTCTGACTATGAAGATTTGCCAACAGCACATTAATATCAGATTTAGATTTCTTTTTTATTATTAAAGGGCAGCTCTTGCAGTGATGTAAGTGACACTAGACATTTACTTTCCGAGTCACAGCCAGGTGGTGTTTTCCCCCATATGAGGCAATGGTGGGAAGAGTATTTTACTTTTACATATATATATCTATGCTTATGTATATGTATACACACACACACATATACACACATATATATTTATGCATACCTACATGCATACATAATTACACTTATGAATATATACATGGAAATAAATGCAATATCGCAAAGCTAAGTTCACCTGTGTCAGGGCAGCCCCCGGGATCAGTCCAGGCTGGGGCTGAGCAGAGGGAGCAGCCCCGGGAGAGGCCCTGGGGGAGCTGTGGGGCAGAGCTGGCCCTGCCCCGGCCGTGAGCGCTGGGACCCCAAACCCCCCTGCCCTGGGCTGAGCCCCAGCGTGGGCAGCAGGGGAGGGGGGATTCTGCCCCTCTGCCCCCTCAGCTGAGACCCCCCCTGCAGAGCTGCCCCAGCCCTGGGGCCCAGCACAGGAAGGAGCTGGAGCTGCTGCACAGAGCCCAGAGGAGGCAGCAGCACCATCAGAGGGATGGAGCAGCTCTGCTGGGAGCAAAGGCTGCCAGAGCTGGGATTGTTCAGCCTGGAGAGGAGAAGCTTTGGGGTGAGCTCAGCGTGGCCTTGCAGGGCCTGAAGGAGCTGCAGGAAAGATGGAGAGAGACAATTGCCAAGGGCTGGAGGGCCAGGAGCCAGGGAATGGCTTCCCAGGGCCAGAGGGCAGGGCTGGATGGGATCTTGGGAAGGAATTGTTCCCTGGGAGGGTGGGGAGGCCCTGGCACAGGGTGCCCAGAGAAGCTGTGGCTGCCCCTGGATCCCTGGCAGTGTCCAAGGCCAGGTTGGCCATTGGGGCTTGGAGCAGCCTGGGACAGTGGAAGGTGTCCCTGCCATGGCAGGGGTGGCACTGGGTGAGCTTTGAGGTCCTTTCCAACCCAAACCATTCTGGGTCCTGTGACGTCACTCAAAAGCCCAAGCACCCAAAGCAGACATTAGGTCACAACCCTCCAGGAGTGTGAGCAGGCACAGGACTGGCTGCCCTGCAGCAGCCCAGTAAGGGCTGCCCTGGAGACCCTTTCTGTAGGAGTGGAGGTAATCCGGCTTCTATATTAACTTCATTTTGGCCTTTCTCAAGCAGACACGGGGATTGCTTTGCCATGCTAAATTTTTTTACAGTTAATATCTTCACAGGAGGAATACTATTCCAGAAGTACCAAGCTGAAACCACCAAATAGATTTCACACTGGGCTGGACCACCAATTAGACAGAAACTTCCGTCTCATGGCACAAGTTTAGTGCTTTATTCATTCTTCTGTATCTATTATTTATCAGGAAGGAGAGACTGAAGAAGAAACGGAGAGAAAGCAAAGTCCTGCAGTTTAATGCAAAGTCTTCATCTCTCAGATATGGGAGTTGAAAAGAAGCTGGAATGAGTGACTGAAATGTGGTCAGTCACTTCACTGCAGCCCTCACCGGACAGCAGAGTGACAAGAGACTCATTTTCCCTCTGAGGATTACATAACTGGAGGCACATGAAAAATGAATTCGTGCCTTCTCAGGGGAGCATGGGCTACAAGGACACACTCCAGACCCACTGAAGAGACAGTGTGGGCAAAACTGAACTTTAAAGATTTGTTAGGCAGAAAATCTTGTTTTTACCTTGTCTAAACAAAAGTCTTGTGAAAGAATAAGCAAAGCAGTTTAGTCTGAAAGCTTCCTCAACTGCAAGGAGAAGCAGATCAGAGAAGAAGCAACAGACAGGAGAGAAGTGCAGGTTTCAGGCTGGAGAGAGAACAACCCCTGTGCAGAACTGATGACACCTCACTATTAATATTCAAAGCTGTATTAAAGGCCTAAGGTTCCAATAAAAAATCCATGTTCCCATTACCTGCATCTGTTGCTCCTGTTCAGCTACAGAAGCAGCCTGAATATTCTACTGGCTGGGAGCATGAAATGATTTTGGTTGCTGGAGTGAAACTTTGTGCACTGTTCCCCTGTTAACCAATCAATGGAACTCCCAGGATGGCCCCAAAGTATCCTTCAGATATCTGGGATGCTCAGCTCTTTATGAACGTCCTGAATTATACATGGAAGCAAATGGAAACACATCCCAGTCCTCCAGCTGGTGCAGTATATCCACATCAAACCAACCCCACCAAGCACACTGGCAGCCTTATTTTGCATCAAGTGAACTCCGAGTACATTTCCATGTAGAGAGCAGCAAGGTAATTGGACTTGTCCTAACGAAGCCATAGATCCACATGCAGAGGGGAAGATTTAATGGAGGAACTTGTAATTACCTTGCTGCATGCAAATGATGGCACTTTTTCCCCCAGGCTACAGTTGCTGGCTATCTAATCTCAGCCACAGGGCAGATACATAAATCCCGCTGTTCCCGTTCCCCAGACTCCCTGTGAGAGGTGTGTAACCTTTTTTTTCAGTCCCTTAGCAGGGCTTTTCTCCAAGCAAATCTAGTCCAATAGTTAGAGTTAGCACAGACTTTAGCATGCAAACATCTCTTCATCTGAAATTAATTCCAACTCCTACCCAACACTTCAGCAGCTCAATCCCTCCACCCCCAAAAGGGTTTATTGCCCTCCCCATCTGGCTCTGGAAACACAAAACAGATTTGTCTCAAATGGAAAAAGTTTTCAGTGATTTCTCAGCACCACAAGGAACCCTGGAAACCACAGTCCTTCTGGATGACAGGAATATGTATTTGTCACCCAGAGAGGGATCTGGGGATCCAGTCTGCCTTGGGAAGCTGCATCCATGTATTTATGCAACCAGGGGTTCCGAGGTCAACAGGAACAAGGGCAAACCAGAGTCACCAAGGTTTAATCCATGGTAATCCATACATTTAATCTGAGGAGACAATCAGGGCACCTATTCTGCCTCTTCTCCTACTTGCAATGCATTTACTCTGTGTCTTACGCTCTCCACAAGCCCCTAGGAGAGCTTGTCATGCCCTATCAATATTTATAGTCAGCCTCCCTCCTAGAACTTAGGGTTCAGACTTGAAGATTCTCTTTGGAGCAATGTCCTCACACATAAAAGTCTTGTTCTTCAGCTGCAGGAGTACTTCTGCTGTGTTTCATTTCCTCTCACGTGATTTAACCAAAAGCACCCCAACTTTTTCATTTCTAAAGAAGAACCAATTTTTCAGCCGTTTTTCTGCCCTGCTGCCTGCAGGCTGCTCCTGCTCTGAGGTGAAGCATCATGGCAGAACATCACACCATGAGACACTCCCAGTTCTCCGCAAGAAAAAATCTTCCTTCAAAGCACTCCTCACTCACCTTTACCTTTCATTCATTTAAATCCTCACCTGTCGGCCAGTCAAGACGTGGTTTAGGAATTTCCAGCCTGATTGAGTGTCTAATCCCTTTCACTCTTTGTAGTCTGGGGGTGAACTGAATCCTGAATCACCACTGAGCATGGAAAAGGCAAAACTTGTGGGAACTGCCAGTGTTTTCCCCAAATTTTGTAAGACAAAGTTATTTATTTTCTTCAGAACATATCCTGAAGACCCATTCCTTGAGCCCCATAAGTCAACCACCTGAAGAATTTTAACACAGAAATTTATGGCTGTGGAAGAACACAGGAACTGCCACATATTCGGTCCCCCAGCCTTCAAAAAATTAAATCATCGTTGTTGTTACGAATTGCAGCGTTGTATTTACGAGGGGATATTGATCTCAATTTTCTCTCCTTCACATTGAAATAATGCAATTGCTTACTTCACTATGGGAAATCAGGGGACTTTAAATCCTTTTGAAGAATAGCTGCGAAGTCTTCAGTTTTACATAGTATTAATCAGGCCTGAAGTCAAGTGACAGAAAGCCAATAGCGGTGTTTTAAAGTGAGGAGGGAAAAAGCTGAAAGTCTCAGATTCTCTGCTGGAGCATCAGTGATACATTTGCACCCAGGTTCTGGACAGGAATGGAGTAAAAAAAGCCACTGGGAATGCACAAAGATCATTTCCCATGGGCCCACCTGGAGTAAATCCTTGCAGGACAAGGAAAATCGGTGTTTTTGCTGACAGCCTAACAGGAAATAGCCCAGGGGGATGTCCTGCCCTGCTCAGAGCCTGAAGGAGGGAGCCTACATCAAGGGAATTGTGGCAGTGGAAGTTTCAAATGGAAGGAAGGCAGGGCAAAGAGATCTTCTGCTGGTTCACAGATCCATGAGGGCTCAGAGGCTTTAATCCTGGAATTCCAGAAGGGGCTGTTTCTTGCATGCCTTGGTGTGCGCCGTATCTGCCCAGCTTCTCAGAGCCCCACAGGCAACACAATCCTATAAAGATGCACAGAAGAAAGACATCCTTATCATCCACCCCAGTGAGGTTTTGTGTCAGAAGATAGTAAATGTACCAAATTTATTACTGCCATTAGCATTTTCACACTGCATTAGCAAACATTGCTGGCAAGGAGCAGAAAAATACATGGAATTCATTAAAACCTTCTGGGTTTGGAATACTGGGAAGTGGAAATAATAATGGATCCTGCAAGGAAGGGAGCAAAATTTGCTGCCTGAGACCCACGGACAGCTCAAACGGGGCAAGCAGGACAGCTGAATTTTGTAAAGATGTTCAGCTATCATGAAGATCATGAGCGAGCTTTGAATTTTCAAATCAGCAACAAAACTCCAAGGATTTTTTCCCTGCACTATGTAGCAGCTGCAGTGGAGGTTTCTCATGCCCTTTAACTGGTTTTCTGGGGGAAAGAATGAGCAAAAGTTCTCTGATAGTGTGCTGAGAGAGTCGCAGCACCATCAAGAGCTGACGCTGCAGAGCACTTTCCATCATTTATTTAAAGTGGTCTAAAAAATCTTCTGAAAGCATATTCCATTCTCAGAGCTCCAGCTGTGAAGATACTTATCATAGTACACACTATACATGTTCCTTTGGTCAACTTCTTCCCACACATCCTTGGAACCATTCCTGCTCCTCTTCAGTGTTTACAGCCTTGAGATTTTTGCAGATTGTTATCACATCCATTAAGCTACACCACACAGAACTGCAGGCAAGAAAAACACTCAGCTGACCTTGCAGGGCTGCCTGTGGCCTCTGGAATGACACAAAACCCACACCGAGTGAGGGGAGTGAAAAAGTTAAAGGGGAAGAAGGACAGGGCAACAACAGTTTAGATAACTGTGAACTGCGTACTGAAGAGAGCCCTGTAAGACAGAGTCATTAATTTCCCGGGTCTGGGGAGAGAGAAGAGAGAATCAGTGATCAAGAACCAGGACTAGAGTTTATAAATAAGGCTTTCTTTTGCTTCAAACACAGCGGCCAAACACTAGACCTATTGGATAATTAAGCCTTATAGCCTTACTTGCTCACCCAGACTAGTTTTACACACACATTGAAAACTAAATATGTTAGTAAAGCACAATAACAAATTTTTGTAGAACAGAAATTTTCTGAGAACTCTCATTAGAATTTTTAAGACTAAAACTTTGCTGCCCTTTCAGCCCTGCAAGCCCAAGTGGCAGAGATCCTATACTTGGGGGAACTCTGGACACAGCTTCTTCTCTGCAATATAAAATCCTAACAAGTAGGGCTGGAAGGAGGCTCAATAAGTCAGCTACACCATTCTCCTACCCAGGGCAGGACCAGCAATACCCACACAGTCCATGGCAAAGATTTGCCTAATTCCCCCTGAAAACCACTGCTGCTGGATGTTCCCCAAGCCCAAGGCAATCCCTTCCTGTCCTTCCCCTCGTTGACATTTAGGTGTCTTTGCTAACATCTAATCTAGCTCTGGGCTGCAATTCATAAATGTCCATTGCTTCTTTTCTTAACCAAGAACAGAGCAGCTCCCTCATTTCCTCACTGCAGCACCTTTAACTAACGTGAGCACTGTGGATATCCACAACAGCAAAATCCAGGAGGGGACACTGGCAGGAAATACTGATGCCACCTGCTCGTGTGCTTAAGAGAACGTGTATTTAGGGACAGGCAGAAAGAAACCTGTTTCAGCAAAAGCTCTGCTGCTGTTGAATTCTGTATTTTTCCAAGCGTGGGGAGATGGCAGAAAATTCCACAGCAGAACAGACCAAGTTCTCATCAGACCTCTCAAAACACTCAGAATAAAACCCAGCAGAAAAAAACTGAACCAAGCTTTAAAACAGAATATACAAATAGGGCTACTGGTGGTTCCTTTTGTGGGTTTTTCCTGTGCTGAGAAAATAGGAAAGTAATTTTTGAAATACCAAGTAAGAGGCAGGACTGTGCTTTGGGGAGAAGGTGGGGTTTGTGTGTGTTTGTTAGGGACATATTCTCCAGGATCTGTAGAGCCTGTGTGAACTACAAGCCTTCATATATCAAGCCTGAAGTCTCCAGGCATGCAGCTGTCTTAGAATTCCTGTGCCAGAGAGCCTGTTAAGAAATCTGACAGTGATTTTAATAAGTAGGCACCAAACCCTTGAGTAGTGTGTGTTTGTTCCTCCCCACCTGCAGCAGCCTGGGTGTGCGATGTGGATGTGGGTCAGGCTGGAGCAGGGTTTTGTTTCACTGTGTACAGCCCTTTCATACAATTTGCTGCATTTATGCCCCCTATTTAATAACCCATGTAATTAAGACATGTACAGAAAGAGGAGCCTCTTGGGTTTAAAATTAGCAAGAGCTGACTGCTTTGTTCAGCTGAAACCCAGCTAAAAGCAACCGTGAGGGGAAACCTTTGTGTGGGAACACTCAGAGGAGCAGAGGGTATAATTCTACAAAAACAAAACCTTAAGTGTACTGGGAAAAGAAAAAAAAAAAAAGAATTTTCATCAGGACTAAAATAAGAGGCCTTCAAAGTCAGTTCTGTGCTGCTCTGAGTATTTAGCTGAACAACAGCACAATAACTCCTGGCACAGTCGCTCCCTATTGCAGAACCAAACCTCTTCCCAAAGAGAACTAATGCAAGATAGTCACTAACATCATAATATTATAACCCAACCACTATTTTAGTAAATTTGCCTAGTCTTTGAACATTGCTGAAACCCTGCAGGGCCAGGAGAACTTTTTCTCTAAGAAAGAAAGGCTCTTGAACAGCAGATTTTTAAGTCTTCTATGATTTTTTAAATCATTGTGTTCATTCTAACATTCCTGTTAGTTTTATTTTTCTGCCTCATACCAGGCTGCATTTTTAACTCTTATTTCCATAAATGCAAGATGGAACAGTCTTACATTGTAAGGTTGATCCCACGTGTTGCAGTCAGGAAGATGATGGCCCCATACTCACACTGATCTTGTTTTAAATTGGGTATCCAGAGCTTCAGCATGATCTTCACCATGATTTTCATTCCCACTGTAAACCACATGGAGACTTGGGGCTCAGAACAAAGAAAATGGAATACAAAAATTGGCTTATTAAAATATCTACATCCTTCCACATCTAAATGTGCTGGTAATTTCCAGCCACATTTCAACCTGTAAAACTTATAATTACGAGGCCCATCACACAGGTTAGGGTTAAGCTACTTTAGAGAGTGAGGAAAGAGGCCTATCTGTGCAGAGATGACTTGCCCCTCTATAGGATAATTAAAATCAGAATAAGAAGTGTCATGATCCACAGCATTTTCCCACTCCATTTCTCCTCCCTCCCTCTGAAAAAGGTTCCAATTATACATTGAAAAAATGGGGCAGTGTCAACTATGAATTTCTGGACTGTTTCCTAATTTCTCTATGTTTCTTTAACCCTGTTTTCTCCAACACACACTGTCCTGGCTCCCCTTATTTTTTGCCATTTTCATTCCCACCTTCAAATCTTACTCTCTTTCCTCCTGCCTGCCAAACGCATGACAGTCATACTCTCTTCTGCTCAACAGCCTCTGTACAGTTAATTTTTCCCCCAAACCTCTCTGTTTGTTTGTTTTTGGAATGCCAAAGATCCTGTCCAGTTCACACCACCTCGTGCCCACACAGATATTCCACGGCCTCGCTGCTCCTGACCGCAGCGATCCTCTGCCTTGCCCAAAGCCACCCTGTCCTTGTGCCTCTCCCACATTTCACACAGCTCTTCCAGCACATTTTCACCACCCTCTGCCCAGGCTTTTGCATCTCTCTGGTGTCAGAGTCATCTCTTGTGTCAGACAGCACAGCAGGAGCACGGAAGGGCAAGGAACAGCCCTGCTCCAAAAGTCTGGTGCTGCCTGAAGTGCAGGCCCTGCTCTAGCCAGGGGCTACTCCTCCTCTTCAAACCAGGACTCAGGACAGAGGCAGCAGCGATGACCGGGCTGTGCTGGGACATGAAAATCTGCCTGTGCCAGCTGGGAATTTTGGAGATGGAAGGGATTTACAACCCCAACAGGAAGCAGCACCTGGAGATGCAGAAGTTAAAAGAGAAGAGAAGAAAGGATGTACAATAAAGGAGAGACAAAGAGGCACGAGTGCGAGCTCCTGCTACCAAGAGGTGATTCCCAAAGGGAGAGTCTGGAATGGTGTTGGAGGGACGAATGGAGAAAATCCAGCTGGCTCAGTCAGCCCCTGGAGCCAGAGGGGAGCAGGGAGGCAGAACGGCACAAAATGAGCTGCTGTGTGTGATAGGGAGAGTTAAAGAAAGGCTGGACTGCTGCATCAGGTACAGGATGCTTTTTTGGAGTAGAAAACCTCACCCCTCACTTTTACCATGGATTCATTCACAGTTCTGCTGCACAGGCTCGGGGGTTTCAGCTTTCAGGCTGCATCTGCTCTTTCCCACTTTGCTCCCTGTCTGTACCAGCAGGACCTAGGGGTTCATGGTCACACCTCATCTCCAGGATGGGGCTTTACAGAGCACACCTCACACTGCAAGGAACCAGAGTCCCCTGAGAGAACAAGGAAAGCACCAGAGCTGCCTGTGGGCCAGTGCCTTGTGCTGGCAGCAGTTCAGTGACACAGAAGAGACTGAGCTGGGCTTTGTACCACGTGCTTTGCTCCAAGGGCCACGAGGCAGCTGCCTGTGGAGTATGAGGCCGTTTTTGGCAACTGCATTAAATTTATGACACAAGAGTGATAGAACCCTGGCAGTACAAGCTCTTGAGGCAAACCCCATCTTTCCCACTGAAAGTTTTGTTATTATTACTATACAGCAGCTCTCAACAACAGTGATTATGATAATTTTAAACACATCTGAAAACACCAAAATTTCCTTGAGTGTCCTCCACAACCCAGATCCACCTGAGGAATGATTCCTTCAGGAAGCTTGGGTCCCTTCAGTTGCCTCCAGTGAGGTGTGTGGCCTTTGCTGTTCTACCAACAGGCATCCCAAAGACTGATCTTTGCTGGATCGCCCCGAGCAGTAACACCCATTTTACCTCTGAGCATGATCTATATGCTGGGCTAAACAGAGGTTTTCACATCTTAGCTGGTTTGTGCAGGTTTCAGCAGTTTCTCCACTGAAGTTGGTAAGAAATCCCACGGTGTTTGTAAAGCTTCAGTTGTGCTGCGAAATGAAAATTGACATTTCAGCACAACACTAAATTCCAACAATTAGGCTTAAATTAAAATTCTACTGTATTCCATAGAACTAAGGTTTTCAAAACATAAAGGGAAGTGATATTATGCTAAATACCAATTCTGTCCTCTCTCATGCAATAATCAGTTTGCAATCATGCCATTCATTCTAATGGCTTTGTGTACATTTCTTGCTAGAACTGTCACATGAAAGCCTTACACTGGGAACCCAGCAAGCTGGCTACTTCTCTCTAATTTCAAAGGTATTCAGAAACACTGGTATTAACTGAAAAGCATTTGCAAGACTTGATGACACAGTTAATTTCATTACAACTGACCAGAGGATGAAGTAGCCCACACATAAATATAACACACATAGAGCTCAGCAGAGAGGTTGGAATAGCAAAGCTGAGAAGTTAGGAAGTGCTACCAACATCACCCTGTAACTTGAATATCTGTCCATTGCATCTCTACACACATAAATCACAAGGATATACTTTACAGTTGTGCTATTTTGCCATATTTTCCCTGCCCCAGTGCAGCAGGCAGTGCTTACTTAATGAGCAGCCACTCAATATTTTGTTTTCTCATCCCTGCTCAATGCACGGCCTAAATCTTATTTACTGCTCCCTGTTTAAACCTTGCTCTGCAGACGATTGTTCTGGAGCCCTCCACTGTGCCTGTCAGGACAGTATTTAGCAGCCACCATGGAAATTTTGAGTCTGTGCTGCTAAAATTTTGGGGAAGATCTGAAAGTCACAAACCCCTGTTATTAATGGAAATCATCCCCTGACTTAAACAGCAGGCAGTGAACTCTTGAATCACAAGTTTGCACTTTTTCATGCTCAGGGATCTCAATACCTGGGATTCAACACTACACAGATTAGGACAAATTAAACACAGAACTCTCCTACAAGAACCCATAACCACACTTTTAGGCTTCAAAGAAAACCAGAAACTGCCATACAAGCGTCTGTGCACATGGAGGAATGCAAGAGAGCAGAACAAAAGGTGGGATCAGAGGAGGAGGAGGGCAGAGGGGACACAGAGGGTCTGCACATGCTATAAAGCACATGGCTCTTCTGGCACAGCAGCCCTGCATGCCTGGCTGGGAAGGGCCCAGCAGCCCAGGAATGCCCTCTGCTCTTCCTGATTTTTTAGGCAGACAGCTAAAATGTTCTCTTCAAACTGAACAGGGCAACAGAGAGCAAAGCAGCTCCCAAAGCACTCCCAGGATGTTCCCAAACACGCTGACAGCAAAGGCAGCCACCCCCGTCCCTCCCTCCAGACAAACCTTGGCAGCAGCGTCCCATGGGATGTCCCAGTGCCCAAACTGCAGCCCTGCTCTGAGCATCTCACACAGGCAGTGCTAAAAAAGTAGAATATATTCAAATTCAGCTCTTTCTCAGTACAAAGTTTCCCTGACCGGAAAACAGCAACTTTTTTTCTTTTTACTACAGAGGTTGAACCCCTCCTGCTTTATCCTAAGTTACATTCCAGACTTCCACAGATTCTTTATTCTGTCACAGACTATTTCCAGACTCCTAGAGAGCTTTAGAGCTTGACATGTCAAAACCCTCGTTGTGTTTGGGTTTCCAGAGGCTGAGGATGAACCTAAAACTGAGGCCAGGCACTACAAGATGACTTTTACATTGCACAATCTGCTGCAGGAAACCAAGGATAAATAATGGGATGTCTATTCCGTATGAGCATGTATGTGAGTGAATCCATCTGTGCATCTACATGGTCAAGGGACCAAATAAAACTGCTAACCTATCATTATCACAACACTCAGGATCTTTAAAGAACAACAGAAAAAACATGTTTAAAAAACCCTGTTTTAACTGCTCTGACCACCAACAGGAATCTTGCTGAATGGAGGCGCACAAAAGAAATGACAGTTTTTGAAGCACAACAAAGGCTTCTGAAAGTACAGATCATTTGTATATGTATCAAACAGAAGAGACTTCTCTATACCTCAGCATAAAATTTTAAAAGCTCTTTTAAAAGCCTCTAAAAAAGCTTTGGGGCTTCCTATGGCTACGCATATTACAATAGGACTAATTTGATCTGCTTTTTGGAAAGGATATTAATCCATCTTGGGAACAATCTTTGCAGAAGAAGGTGTGGAAATGCATCCAGTCAGCTACTTCACGTGATAACTGGGAGAGCATACAGAGAGGATGTTTTTACAGTAAATACTGGGAACAGAGAATTGTTTCCTATGCGGCAAAGTGGGGATCTTAAAACTTAGTTCCATAAGTAGCAAGGATAGTGGACAGAAAGGTTGCACTGATTACAGCAGCTCCGGGTCAACTTTGCAAAATTCACGACTTTCAGAGGGCCAGAAATGGGTTTCATCAGACAAATCCAGATTGAGGCATCTCTGTTTAGACAGTTTCACCCAGCCCTGTGCAAACAGACAGAACAGCAGGAGACAGAGCCCAAGGTGCTGCCCTGCTCTGCAGTTTGTGTCCGTGACCTGCTGGGAAGGGGCAGAGCTGTTGTGTTTATTTTTTCTTGCTGTCTGCCTTGGGGCAAAAGGTGACACCATTTGTTTCTGTTTAGGCTCCACATTTTTTCTGAGCTTTTGGCTCCCTTCTGTTCATTATTCTGGATGTGGAGCTGCTGGAGAGAGCCCAGAGGAGGCAGCAGCACCATCAGAGGGATGGAGCAGCTCTGCTGGGAGCAAAGGCTGCCAGAGCTGGGATTGTTCAGCCTGGAGAGGAGAAGCTTTGGGGTGAGCTCAGCGTGGCCTTGCAGGGCCTGAAGGAGCTGCAGGAAAGATGGAGAGAGACAATTGCCAAGGGCTGGAGGGCCAGGAGCCAGGGAATGGCTTCCCAGGGCCAGAGGGCAGGGCTGGATGGGATCTTGGGAAGGAATTGTTCCCTGGGAGGGTGGGGAGGCCCTGGCACAGGGTGCCCAGAGAAGCTGTGGCTGCCCCTGGATCCCTGGCAGTGTCCAAGGCCAGGTTGGCCATTGGGGCTTGGAGCAGCCTGGGACAGTGGAAGGTGTCCCTGCCCATGGCAGGGGTGGCACTGGATGGGCTTTAAGGTCCCTATAGCCCAGGCCACTCTGTGATTCACACAGCAGTTGTGTGGTACCTTTGCTCTGTTCAGGGATGGGTAAATCCTTGACTTCCCATCTGATTTCCCAAAAGTCAGGAAGGTGACCAGCACTCTGGACTGACCATTCATAGCACCTTTCAGGATGTACTTTACAGTGGTTAAACATAAATGAATATAACAGCATATGATTGAAGTACATCCTGTCTTTTGGTTAATGCATGCAGTTAATTTAGCATCTGCTCTATAAATATCGCTTCCTCTTTCCACATCTTCCTAACACACACCACTGTTTCCATGTGATGATGAATGCTACTGCAGGCATCGTAAGAAAGGAATTTTCTACATTACAGCACAGCACTAAACAAAGGGCACTTTATGCTGCAAAGGGCCAGCTAAAGAATAGACCTTCAGATTTGCATTCCCTTGAGCAGTGAATCTCAAAAGACAGCTTTGATCAGGTTTGGAACCCTTTGTCTTTAGTAAAATTTGGTGAAAGCTTTTGCTTTTGCAAGGTGCACATCCCTCTGTTCCTCTGAATTCATCTTGCAGTCTGTGTGATGAGGATCACAGACAGAAGTCTCAGATGATGCATCAGTTTGCTCTCAGAGAGATTAAAATGGCTGCAGAGTGGGGATGTGAGAACAGTGCTTATGGAACAAAGCAGCAAAGAAAGGAAAACACCTCCAGAGTGAAAATTAGAAGAGAAATGACATTGGAAGGGACAAAATGGAGATAATTAGGCAGAAAACAAAAGGCCCAAGAAAGCAAGAGGTGAGTTTCTAGCATGGAGTTGTGACGATACAAACCAGAGCAAAGGCAGCAGATAGAGCATGTCAGGGTCCACCATCAGCCAGTGCCAGCCTCCCTTTGCCTGGATCATTTTCCTTGCAAAGCACACTTGTTTCATCTGATAGTTTACATCCTTTTCTCTTCCTGTTGTTAGCTGCCTCTTCAAAAGCTCTCAGCATTTCATTGCCACGTCTGTCTGAAGACATTCCATTGTGCTGCAGCAGGGTTCTCTAGGAACCAGCAATACGTGTGCCTTCCTCTTTTTTCTTCTCTTTTTTTTTCCCCTTTCTTACTGAGGAAGACCCTGAAGCCATGTTCTCATTAAATCTTTATGGCTTTTTAAAATAAGAAGCTATTGTCCCATATATCTCCTTAATTATGCACCAATCAAAAAGTTTGAAAGAACAGCTCTGCCCGTGACAAGCAGGAGGCAATGGAAAGGGAAGAAACCTGACTGAGGAATGACTGCTTCAGCTGTTTTTCTGTAAAACAGGAACCTGTGTAGGCACAGGGATGGCTTAGCACATGAAAGGGACTAAAGGCTCCCAAGGGAAAAACGTTCTGTCTAAGAATCTATTTATGTCAGATTTATATTCTTACTTAGAGGACATATGTGCAATTATTTACTGCCCCGAGTAGGCTTCATGGAGCTCATAAACCAAACAGATATTCAAAACAGACGTTTGGAAAACTCTTCAACTTCAAGTGTCCACGCTGAGACACCTGGAGCTCAGACATTAGGAGTGAGTGACTTTGGAAATAAAGCAGCTTATTACTTCAGTAATACCCAACTAGCCACATTCTGACATGGAATATTTAATGGGCTAAATCATGGCACATGCTACCTGTGTAAATTGCTTGGGCCTCAGTAACAGCAAGGCCAAAACCAAGAGAATAAATTTATTAAATAATACGAACGGTATGATCTGGAATTTCTATGTCTAATCCCAATTAGGTTTGTGCTGATTCACACATAAGATTTGGAAGTAACATTACAGCTTCAGACAAATGTTCTTAAAGAAGCTTTCAGATAAACCGTAGAAATCTCTACAAGAAAAGTTATTTCTACCACAGAAGCAGTAAATGCTGTAATGTGATGATAGTTCTGACATCATGAGTTAATCCTCTAGGCTCATGTTCCAAGGCCTGACAAAGATCAGGAAAAAACCACCTCATCCAGTTTTCCCTCTGTGTGGAACTGCTACTGAGAGTTTAGGCTTAGGCTTCTTCAGTTTAAGTTTAGATGAAGGTTTGCAATTAGGAAAATTATTGTTTATTCACCCACAAACTGTGAGGCTGCACCACAACACAAATGGTCCTGCTACGGCCAGATCCCTGCAGGCTCTGAAACGGGGCTCTCCAGAACTCCATGCTGAGCTCCTGGAAATGCCACTTGTTCTCTTTGCAGCCACATCCAAACGTTACAAAATTCCACCCTGGGACGGGAAGCAAAGATTCTCCAGAGATTAAATGTTTTTCTAAACCTAGATGATATTAGAAATGAATTAACATAATTATTCAAGGTTACTTTTTCATTATACCACTAGCATTTACACTGAAATTAGTATCACTTTTAGTGCATTTGTACCTGTTCTAACAGGGAAGGGTTATCACTGAGTGAAGCAGTGCTGAACGCAGACACTTGTGATGAGTTCCCATATGAGAGAGAAGGGGTGAGAATGTGTGCAGCAGCCCTGGCTGTGTAACCAGGCCCAGGGAGAAGCAGCACCGAGCTCTGGTTGGGCTCTAATCCAGGCTCTGGCCCTGCCCCTCGCCAGCCCCGCAGCTCCTCCAGCAGTGGCAGTGACAGATGTTCTGCACGGGTAATCCCTCATCCCTTAATCCCAGCAGAGGGTGAGGATTGATGGGCACCGGGCACTCAGAAATAAAGAACTTGGAAATGCGTAAGTTGGGGCTGGAATAAACAGTATTGAATAAACATATTAATAACAATATGGGCTTTAGAGTGAGATTAGCTGCTGACACAAATAACATTTATTCACACTACAGGGAGCGATTCCAGAGAAGCAACATGAAAGTGCACAGACAAGTACTGTTAAATCAAAAAGGCTTTGCATAAAGCAACAACAAAAAAAAAAAAAAAAAAAAAGAAAAAAAAAAACAAAAACCGTGAGGATTGNNNNAAAAAAAAAGGAAAAATATGACAAGAAACGTGATGATGTTTACTCTTTTCTCAAGTGTATAACAAAAAAATTAAACAGCTGTAGCAGCTACAGGTGCAAAGCAGAGAATAGGGGGATCAGATCAATGTTTCTCTTCAAATGTTCACAACTCTTCCTAGTGTGGGACCTGAACAGGGAAGAGAATGGTTTGGTTGTACACACTGACATAGTTCATCACTAAAACCAGGCACCATTTCTTTTTGTGGCGTGGAATTGCCTCTTTAGAGATGTCACCACAGAAACAGAGTGTCTACCTTCCATTTGCTGTGGGTGAATCCATCATGTTCACGTCTGAACATTTGCTTCAAATGCTCTAAATTTGTCATCTGCTGTTCCACTAAACATGGTTGATTCCAAGTCAAGGCCTCAGTTACAGCTGGAAGCATCAGGCAGGTCTGATTTTCACAAGTTTGGCCCCTAAAAATTAAATTATCCAAAGGGGTCTCAGCATCTCAAATCTGCTTCAGCGGCCTGTAATTCATACAGGACAGTGAAATGCGATTTTATCTGAGATCACTGCTCACGGGCTGAGCAGCAAATAGCAGAGTAATTTCTGGGTGGGCTGGAACAAAGAGCTGGGAGATGTCTGGTGCAGCAGGAGTGGAACATATGTGAGGGATGCAGAGGGCCGGATGGGGCCAGATGCTCCGGGAAGCACTTGGGTTTTCTGCCTGGAACGAAAGGGACAGATGGACGATTCTGACCACAGGGATTAACCATTGTGCAGGTAAATATTCAAAACATCAACCCCCAAAACTGCACCTTTAAATGCAAAATGTGTTCTGGTGCCCCAGCACTGAGGAAAGCAGCAGCTGGGTGTGCTCAGCTTGAAAGGCAGGAAGGACAGGAGGGCAGCACTGGGAAGTAATTATTAAATTCAATTTTTTTTGCACTTTCTGCCTCTAATTTTGCTTTAAGCAGGCATATGTCATGTAATACAGTCTTCATATGCAACAGATAGAGAACTTCATGCATTTGAAAGGACTGGTGTAGGGTTTCAGTGTCAGACCTCTGAGCAAAGCCTTTCACTGACTTCATCAAGGCCCAGACTGCAGGTGAAACCTGAACTCTGACTCCATCAAAATGACACATAACCTTCTTAATTGCTTTACAGTCCCTCAATCTCACCTTTTTCCCATTGTTTTCCAAGCCAAAAAATAAGGAGACAGGAAGAGCATGGGGTAAAATACCAAGTCCTCTATCCTTGGCACACCTTCTGCTCTGGCAAGTCAGGAAGATGATTGAAAGCCAGCAAAATTTCCCAGATTTAACTGAATATTTCATGTATTCAGCACAAAGCAAAGACTTTTTATTCTTCAGTGTTCTCACAAGGAATAAATGGAAGTGAGCTCTGGTTAATAAAGTGTTTGTATCCAGTACAAGCAGAGTTGAACAAATTTTCTTTCACTGACAAATTTAACCACAAGTCAATTGGAATCTTCTTACATCTCAAGAAATTGGCTTTATTTCAATTTTTCATCACGAAAATGCATTCTGCTGGACATGTAGGACATAAAATCTGAGTTTCCTTGGATAATGACAGTCAACTCAAGACTGACAACAACTTTCAAGATGAACCTGATGCATTTTTAAAAGGGCCAGGCTCAGTGTCCTGCTGTCAGTCTTAATTGGTGATGTGTTTGTTGTCAGGGAGTCAAGCAAAACTTGGGAGACCAGATGTCCACTTTACCCTTTGTCCACAGGCATCCTCCCTGAATTTGGCTCTGGCATTTCCTACCTCTAGTCCGAAAAAAAGGGAGTAAAAGTCCTTTTCAGTCTCTCTGGGGTATTGTAGGAAGGAGAGGTACATGGAAAATGAACCAGCTCAGCTGTCAGGGATGAAGGCTGCACATCTGAGACTTCAAAAGTTCTCCCATCATCTACTTTGAGGGCTGGCATGTCCCTAAGAACATGTACCTGTGAGGAAAACAGGAGTTTCTGAGAGCTGAGGGCAACATAATTCTCATCCCACAGACAAAGCCCAGCTTCCCTTCCAATGGGGTGGCAAAAGCTGCCTTCTGCTGTGCCAGCCACAGCCAGGCCCCGCTGTAACCCTCGTTACATCACAGTGAATTCCCCACAAGTTGCCCAAATCTGTCAGAAAAGAAAAAACACCTTGAAGCACCCACCACATCTGGGAGGAAAAGATAGTGGACTGCATCCAGAGGAGAAGAAGCTGAAATGCAGCAGTAAAAGCTCTGCTGAAGCAGAGTGGAGGGATTGAACTGGGCTCTGCTGCAGGGTGAACCAGGATCATGGCACTTTCCCTGTCAGAAATCACAACACAAGGTGTGAAGGGTCTGAATTCAGCAAAGTGACAAAACCTGATGCAATTCCAGCTGCATCCAGCTCCGTGCACTCCCTGTCTGTGCACTCTATCTCTGCTCACTGCCCACTTCTGTCTCCCAGAGCAGCAGTAAAACACCCAAGGAGCTTCTCAGCACCCAGTGAGCTGCTTTCTGTCCCACAATGATCTGCTGCTGTTTGGGATCGAGTTCCAGCTGTCCTGGCAGGAACAGAGCAGATCTGGCAGTGCCATGGGGAGGGGGAGCTGCTTCTGCAGAACTGCACATTTCCCTGAGATTTGCATTCCAAAGAGGCCACACAACTTAGCACCAAAACACTCGGTGTTCTCCTGACAGCAACAGTGAAAAACCACCTAATGGAAAAGGAAGTGAGTGCTTTTATGGGAGGGATCAGAGTACAGGTCAGAGAATGGCAAAATTCTTTTGGTGTGTGGGATGAACCCTCCCTGTTCTCATCATCACTGCCCTGCTATCTACTAAACACACAGACAAAAGCAAACTGTGTCCCTAACTGGCTGTGATGGTGTTTTCCTCAAGGTGCTGCCTTTCTGTACAGCTCTGCACCGGCCCTGAGCAGAGCTTGTGGGCACAGCAGCACAAAAAAGTCTGGGATGCTGGGTTAGTTTCCAGATACCTTTGAATGCAGAGTTTCTATGGGGTTTTTTTTTTTTAATTTTTCCCTCTGCAATTTTATCATCCAACATTCTAAACTTCTAAACTTTAAAACCAAGCAGAAGTACAAAGCCTCTAAATGAGCCCAGAATTTCCCATGGCTACATTGTCAGGCACAATCCTTATGGAAGCACCTAAAAGTAAACCTTATAATCTAATTTTTCCCCCTTATTTGTTAAGCAGCAACACTAATGATTTGATTGTGAAACACTTATGCATATGAATGAGCTTTTACATAAGGCCTGATTTTAATTAAAAAACAAACCCAACTTTAAAACAAACCCAACCCAACCCCAGCTTTCAGATCCAGAAATAGAAAAAAACTCTGTGGCAAGTGGGGCAGTAACAGTGCAATTGGTACCAGCCGTTAAACAGAGCTACACTGCTGCAATTTTATGAATTCTTGGAGAAACCACAAAGAAATATGCGTTATCTGCCAGAGGAAAGATAAACAAGATTGAGGCAAAAGTGGGAGTTCAGAGGTTACTGAGAAAAGGTGTTTGAAAGAAATTGTGTCCAGGGAAGGAAAGGGTTCAGGAGAAAAGGGTGGGCAGCCAGGGAAGGTCAGGACTGGAACAACCCAGGCAACGGCAGGGCTAGAAACTGAGCTGGAAAATGCTCTGAGAAAAGGTCCAAGAGCTACAAGAAGTTCTTCTGCAAACAAAGATCAGTAACGTGGTTTCTTCTCTACTGAAATAAACCATCAGAAGGACATGAGCTGGATCTTCATCTCACTGGCTGACATTGATAGTTATTTTAGAGGAAAGAAATCCTTCCTGATCCACATTTATATGTTTCAAAAATTAGATTTCAATTTGTGCACACTTTTGCAAGACTTTTGATCCCATAACCTGCGCTCCCTACTTTCCTTACTAAGGTCCAGCAGAAGCAGTTCAGTACGTGGCTTCTGATGAACAAATTCAAATCAATGCTTGATTATTTTTTTATCTTCCTTTTTTTAAATGAACAAATCAGAAGTCCAACAACTCTACTATGTTTGAAATTGTAGATCTCGATACTTAATGAGGCCAAATTAATAGCACATGTATCATTTCAAGCATTTAACTTTGTGTCTTTAGAGAGAATTAAGAGTTCTGTTACATTTCAAATGAAGTCATTCCAGCTAGCAGTCAATGTAAAGTATCTTGACTAAGCATTTTCTAGTTTTATCTCTGATTTTAGGCCTCTATCTGCTCCATGCTGCAGCTGTCAGTTTTCCCATCTTTCCTTCACAAGTGGCCATCAGTGCAAATATCTGTGAAACCACCTGTTTGTCCCAACCAGGTACGGCTGTGCTACTGCTAAAGATCAAAGCACCAAATCCACAACTTTTACTTATTTCTCAGTAACCCAACTCCCTGTTTACAAAACCTCTTCTTTTTTAAATTTCCCCACAAAGCAGGCTTTGGCAATCTCCATCTCAGCAACAAAAAACCAAAAACCTTTTGGCTCCAGACTGTTAACTACTGCTGTATTACCTTCCAATTCGCCTCTGTGTATCACCAGAGATGTGACCCTCAGCCAGCCCCAGGTCACTTTTAGACTCTGATTCATGGCCCAAGCCTGGTGAGTTCCTCACGTGGCTGCCTGGAGCTCAGAGCTCCCACTGGAGAGGGAAGCAGCAATGTATTTCCTTTATTTATTCACATTTTTCTCCAAGTCCATCACAGCGTTGGACAATCAGCTCTGATCAATGCTGAGGTGTCAGTTTAGATGTAAACCCTTTTAAAAGCTGCACTTTGGGGCTTAACAATAATCAGGAGGTCTCCAACCAACATATTTATTGATCTTGAAAGCATCACCCTCAGACCAAATGTGTTTGACCCTTCATTCATATCACTGGAGCAGAACCTTAAGTAGCATTTTGAACTGGAATACTCCTAAATATCCCAACTCCAGAAGTGGACTCCTTGGTAATTTGTAATCCAGCTTTCAAGGCTTTCCTGTTTCCTTGTGTGCTGCAAGTTAGGCTGCTGTGCAAACCATAGGAACACTAGGGACTGCCCTTTCCCCCCAAAGAAAACCCCAAAATCCCCCAAGCAGCGTTTTCATACAGCCCTTCAGGGCACACCTGCAAAATCTTATTTCCTTTAATGTCCTCTGGAGACATTAATTAATCACTTATCAGGTCATGAGCCCAGAGAACGTTACAAACAGATTTTCCAGGTGCAGGGCCTTAGCTGCTCTCGGTGCTTTCAGCACGGGGCTGTGCTGACACCACTTTGCCCCAGGAGAACATATTTGGTTCTGTTTAGGTGAAAATGTCATAAGCAGCATTGTAGCCTTTCTGAATGCTGATGTTTGGAAAACAGGTCTTGAAAGTTCATTTTTCTACTTCTTTCAAGGGGAAATCACAGATATTGAGGGGTGCAAAAATGGAGATGTGGCTGGAGCATCTCTCTGTAAGGAGGGACTGAGAGAGCTGACTGTTAGCCTGGAGAAGGCTGAGAGGGGCCCTTATCAATGCACACAAATATCTTAAGATGATGGGGCCAGACACTTCCCAGTGGTGCCCAGCCACAGGATAAGGGGCAAGGGGCACAAAGGGGAACACAGGACTTTCCATCTGAATACGAGGGAAAGCTTCTTTGAGGGTGACAGGGACTGGAGCAGGATGGCCAGAGAGGCTGTGGAGCCCCCATCTCACAGGATACCCAAAAGCCACCTGTGTCACCTGCTCAGGGTGACCCTGCCTGGGCAGGGGGCTGGACCAGACGATCTCCAGGGGCCCCTTTGAACCCCAACAATTCCTTGATATCCATTTGGTACAATACAGTCTCACTGATGTGAAAACATCAAAAAAGACACTTGCAGGTGACCCCTGAGAACCTCTTCTAGAATCTCCTTTGCATCACACCAGCACCTGCACTAAAGAGGGCTTGGCCACAGAGCGATGTAAAACCTCTCCTCTCAACAAGCCCTAAGTGTAGCCCATCCTGGAAAGCATGCAGAGCAAATTACTCATCTAAAAGCTCACATTTTGGCATGGGGAGAGGTAAAAAGTTACACTGATTTCCCAAGTGTCTAAAAAGTAGATCAAGTAACACTAAAATGAAATTGTCAAACTGGAAAATGATTTTCACCCAGATAATCTTTATACTTGGGAAATAAATATTGCAGAGGATTTCCAGTGCAGTCCAACTCTAATGTGGAATATCCCTTTACCAACTCTTCCTTCTTGTCACACACTCATTTCTCCCCCAGTTCCTGAAGATTGTTGCAATCAGCCCCTAATGTGGTACTCATGAGGGTCTGGTGAGGACTGGAGATTACAAGATTTATGGTGAGTGAACCTATGAATTGATACAGAACATTTTCAGTGTGACTCTGCCTAAACTTGATCCTTCCCTATACACTTTATCCTAATTAAATAAAATTTCCATCAATGTTCATCACAAGTCATAAGAAGAGCCCAGTGCAAAATGCCCATGGATTCTCTGCTCCCTTGTGCTCCATGTTCATTTGCTCCATGTGGTACAAGAAGTACAAAATCCTAGAGAGTTCTGTAAAACAAACAAACCTGATCTCTGAAAACAACATAAGAAGGACATGGAAAAGTTGGAGAGAGTCCAGAGGAGGCCACGGAGGTGCTGAGGGGACTGGAGCCCCTCCCCTTGGAGCCAGGCTGGGAGAGCTGGGGCTGCTCAGCCTGGAGAGGAGAAGGTTGTGTGGAGACCTCACAGCACCTTCCAGGGTCTGCAGGGGCTGCAGGGAACCCAGAGAGGGACAATTCCTCAGGGACTGGAGGGCCAGGAGCCAGGGAATGGCTTCCCAGTGCCAGAGGGCAGGGCTGGATGGGATCTTGGGAAGGAATTGTTCCCTGGGAGGGTGGGGAGGCCCTGGCACAGGGTGCCCAGAGAAGCTGGGGCTGCCCCTGGATCCCTGGCAGTGTCCAAGGCCAGGTTGGCCACTGGGGCTTGGAGCAGCCTGGGACAGTGGAAGGTGTCCCTGCCCATGGCAGGGGTGGGAATGGGATGATTTTTAGGGCCCTTACCAAACTATTCTGAGATTCTATGATTGTTAACTCCATTAGGAAAACCTTCTGGAAGGTTCTCAGTTTGAACCAATGCAGTACTCAGACCATCTGCACTGTCAAACAGCAGCTGCTCTCCTGACCACAGGAGGCACAGGGAGTCACAGGGACACAGAACTGAGGCGTGTGGAAAGCTGCTGGGCTGCCTGCAGAGCAACTCAGGAGCTGCCCTCTGTGCTCTGGGGTTTGCTCATCTCTGACGTCCAAGTTTTTTCTTCCCTCTGCTGTACCACTCACAGCACTGGAAAAGTGGGAATATCTCTTCACATCCCATGCTACAGTGACATAGGACAAATGCAGTGTCCTGGAATTTGAGCAGCTGCAAACATGAACACCCCACCTGCGGATTCCCACTTCTCCATGTCCCTCCTGGTACCTGCAGTTTGGGAGCTACCTTTGGTCCCCAAGCAGCACATGAAAATAGCATTGCGGTTTCAGAACAAACGACTGTGGCATCATTTCATTAAGAGATATTGGGGCTGGCAATCCTAAAAATATAACTTTGGTACTAAACAGACACCTGGTATCATAAGCTGAAAGCAAACACTGTTTTAAAAGCAAAGCAAGCTTTTAAATTGGAACTAAAGTGGAAACTCTCCCCTCCTTAAACCTACAATATTTCTCCACACTCCACTTGTCCAGGACCTCGCATGTTAATTAGAGATGTTTCAGGTTACTGCAACATTTCCTTGTCTCCTGTCCTGCCACAAGAGGGAAGGATGGTCTGAATCACAGAGTGAGAGAGAAGACAGGGAACAAAAACAACTCTTCGTTTCGACTTTCTTCCCTCCACTCCAGAACACAGGCACACGCTGATTTAGAGCCTGCTCTGCTTTGTTCCATCTAGTTACATGATATCCCAACAGCAGGAAAATGCTTTACAGCATCGGAGTCCATGTGCAGGGAAATTTCCAAAGGAGCTGCTCACAGAACAAAGGAATTTCCAGTCGGACCTGTCGCTTTTATCCTCTCTGAATTCTTGGCAAGCTACTTAGTAAAAAGGTTTGGTTGTTGGGCTTTTTTGTTTTTCTGATATTCCACTGTGTGAAATCCTTTCCTACTGCTGCAGAGATCAGCCTCCTGCCAACTGAATGCTACAGAGAACAGTCCTGGTGGCCCCAATCCTGAACTTGGTGCCCACCCTGTCAAGGCCAAGCACATCTAAGAGTCTTTTCAACTCTGCTCCTCTCCTCTGCAGGTCAGGCTGTGGTCACCTCTCTGCTCCATCTCTCTGAACATGGCTCGACTCCAAGGGAAAAATCAGGCTTCAGACTTGTGAAACCCAGAAACAATCAAGATGGTCACTGCAACACACAGGGAAGAAAGGAGTCGGGGCAGCATTTTCAGTATCAGATTCATGTTTTTATACTTTGCTACAATTTCCCACCTGTGGAGCTCTTGAGTCAACACTGAAATAAGAGCTGCAGGGAGCCGAGGACCCTGAGCTCCCAAAAATCAGAAGACAAAAAAAATCAGCTTCCTTTCTTCACAGCCCTCCAAGTGCTGTGTCAGGAAAAGCTGACAGGAGAATCTGAGGAGACAAGATGGGGTGAAGCTGTAAGAGATGCTGAGAAATCAGAGGGTTTACTACGGAATGTGGTACGGCAGCCAAGCTCCATGGCACGGACTCAGGAAAGCAATTATAAACATTCCTGACTGCCTCCCTCCTCAGGAAATGTCTTAATAAGGTACTTCTCTTTAAAAAATATACTGAGTGGTGGGATGTATATGTCCTGAACTGGGGACGGCATCTGGAGATAAGACCCACGTGGAAAAATGGGTCTTGCCCAAGGTCTAGAGAACAAAAAGTTCTTTTGGAAAGTTAAAAATAAAATAAAATTAGTTAACATTTTTATACTCTTGGCCAAGGAATGTTAGATCTTTGATATATTGAACACTTCCAGGGATCCAGGGGCAGCCACAGCTTCTCTGTGCCAGGGCCTCCCCACCCTCACCAGGAACAATTTCCTCCTAATATCCCATCTAACCCTGCTCTCTGTCAGTGTGAAGACATTTCCCCTTGTCCTGTCGCTCCAGGCTCCTGCAAATCCCCTCTCTCCATCTTTCCTTCAGACACCTTTACAGGGGATGCACAGGTACATTCCCTCCACCTGGAACAGGCTGCAGCTCCATCATTCACATCTGTAAAGGGCACAAAGCTATTTCCACAAAATCCCCCAAATTCCCAAAAGCTACAAATTAATCAACGTAACACCATCTGAAGGCTCATTTCTACAGGGCACTGGGGTTTTTGACAGTCCCTGAGACAGCAGCATTATTTCTGCCTGGCCTGGGTATGGCCATAACTCAGCACAGACTTTCTCACAAACACCAAACTGGGGAGTCAAGGATCATCCAGAGAGGCTCCCCTGCACCAAGAACTTGTGAGGAATGGTGAGAAAAGCAGGGGGAACAAGGAGACACAGGACACCCTGCAAACAGCAGGGTTTAGGTAGATCCTAGGGCTGGATAAGATCTGCCCTGCTGGTGGTCTCTGGTGGCTCTAGCCACCTCCGAGGGCCAGGACCAACAGGCCCATGGAGGTGGCTGTTCTCTCCCTCTGTCTGGTTTTATTCCTGCTTTCATACACACAGTCCCTCTGCTTTATCTCATAAATCTTCTATCACTTCCAGTACAAGCAGAAGCACAGAGAATTCATCGTGAGAAATGACATAACAATGCTGAGATGGGTTATCAGCAAACTCCGACTGAAAATGAGGCTGTGAAACAGCAAGGAAAGAAAGAGCTCTTTAACAGGTCTAAGTACCTCACTCCCACTAAAAGAAAATGAGAATAAGGAATCCAGACTCTTTTGAAAGACCTCCACCCATCATTTCCAGCTGCATAAAGGAAAACATCTTGTAGCAGTAGCTCATGTACATCACTTCAGCTAAACCAGGGTCTAAACTGCCATAATTCAGTGTCCTTTGAGAACTGGAGATTCTGGGAAAAAGATGGTCTTGCTCCTTCAAACATAAACATTATTCCTCCCTTTAATATAACATGTATAAAAAGTAGGATCAGTCCTGAATAGGCAGGGAACACGTGAAAGCCGTTCAGGAATTTGCAGAGACCACTGCTGTCTGGGTGGGTGGGGTGGGATATTTCAGCCCAAGAGTCCCTTTTCAAATACACCAAAAAGGGAAAAAAGAAGCAAAAGCTGAGAACAACTGCAGTTCAGTCAACAGAAACAGACAGTGGAAGAAGATTCAGCTAAAATTCCAAAAACTCTTGAGAAGATTTAAAAAGTTTTGTTTCATCAGACATTTCTAGCATGTTCACAAAATCCAGAAGAGTACAACAAAAAAAATAAACATGGAATTTATGGTGGGCTTTTGCTTCTAACTGTAAAATAGAACTTCCAAGCTGTCTTCTGCTCTGACACATCATGAGAATGAGCAAACAAAAGGAAGAAAACAAAAGTCACAATGAGAAAGAAGCTGGCCCCAGCCTGCAGCCTGGGCGCTGCAAGGGACGGATGTGGGGTGGGCATGAAGTCAAACTGCAGCAGAATTATGAGACAGGATTTCAGCCTGGATTTAAACACTGAGAAAAGAAGTGGGGGAAAGAAAAGCGAAAAAAAATAAATGGAAAGGATTTAAAAAAAAAGGGAACAGTTAGACAGTGACTGAGCTGAGACATTCCTGTACAAGAAATGTAAAAGCAACAATCACCTTTCATATATTTATAAAGGAAGCCCCAGAAAATCCAGCCAGGCCAACCCCAGAGCTGCACAAGGGAATATTCACAGGTCTCCTATTAGCTGCATGTTTTCCCACATTCTTCAGGGCAATGAACACATTTCCTATTGGGAAAGGCAAAAGCAAGACAGTCCACTTATCTGAGGGAGTGCACCCATCTTATCAGTATCTGAGCAGATCAAAGCCTCCACACACTCCCAGCACGGCCACCAAAACTGGGGAATGTCTGAAGAAACTCCTCATTCCCATAAGTAAATTAAATAGTCAAAAAAGAGTCAAAGAATCAGTGCCTTCAGCCAAGCTTTGCTGCAGTGCTCAAAGTGAATCAGGGGGTTCTCCTGCCTTGTGAAGAGGGTAACAGACCACAGAGTCAGCTCCGAGCCTGCCTCTCCTGCCTAAACCTTCGTGACACATTGTGCCAAAAAAATATGTGCTGAAGCTTAAAATACCCTGTCCTGCTTGTCACTGGGCTTTTCAATCTCTTCTAATGGACTGCATCCTGCTTGACAACTTTCAGCTGAAAGGGATTCCACAGCATTTATTTTCTGCATCCAGTTCCTATTTATATATATAAATGCCTTCAAAATTGTCTAGATTTTCAAGCGGTCCTAGGAGTGTCAAAGTCAATTTTTAGAGTGAAATACAAACTTCTCAATCATGAGGGCACTTCCTAAAATGTTACGCTCACTGTAACACTATCTGAAAAAAAATTCTCTAAGTAAACTGCGATTTGAATAAAACCCAAAATTGCCCATAGGCTCACCCCTAGTTTATCCAATTAGCTGCGTGTTTGAGAGATTAAAGCATTATCAACATTATAAAATACTCCTAATGAGCAACAAGCTGGGAGGTTTGACTCCATGGGATATGTCTGGATGGTTCACTCTGACTCGTGTATTTAGTGTTCCCTCAGCTAACCAGGAATAGCAAAAGTTAATCAACTTCTGGTTCTTTGAATCTGCAGACCCAGGGATTAAACCTGCAACGTCCCAGGCATCTTCTACTCCCAGTGCAGCCAGGACAGAGTCCCAGAGAGCCATTAGGTAAACTTGAAGTAATCTTATATAATTAATGGAAAAATCCTGTAACTTTTGGACAGCAGGTGGGTTTATGAAAAGGATCTCATAACACTCCCAGAAGCCAATTGAGAGATTACAAGTGCCATAATCTGCTGTAACATTCCTTCTTTAGTTCCTGTGTGCTGAAATTCTAGCCAGGGAATGAGGTGGAGGTATGTCTTTATGTCTTTTAAATTGTCATTTGATTAAAAGTCAGCAGCTGCATAATCTGAAACAATACAGTGCTCATGCTGGGAAGTCACAAATGCAAACTGCACTTTATTAAACCAGTTAGAAGCTGTTAAAATGCAGAATGCTGCTGGCACACCTTTTAGAGCAGATACTAAAATGTGCATCATGTGGGCATTTTAAATGAGTCACTTTTAGAAAGATTTATTTTTCAATCATTCCATAAACAAGAATAAATCAAAAACAACTCAGTCTTTCACCCCACTGAGATAAAGTAAATGCAAATGCTCTTTTCAAAGTTAATTGGCTCTGAAACACTTAAGTCTTGGAAAATAATTTTGAATGACAGAACTTTTGCAAAGCTTATATATTTTTCTATATCCATCATATTTTTTAGCATTTGCAGCTCCCGAAGCATAAGATTATTTTAATAAGTTAACACAACTCCATGCAAATGCTGGAAAATGTATTATCCCTCATGCAAAATCAGGTTAATATTTGTCCTTATTCTAGCACTGAAATAAAACACAGAGACAGAAATAAAAGCGAAATGTAAACGGTATAAATGGGGCTGGTGACACAAATGAGGGCTTTGATCTGCTGCGATTGCCATGGCTCTATCAAGGCTATTTTGTGCTCGTGGGTTCTGCAGGAGCCGAGTGGCGGAGCACCGACTGATCTGGCACCTTTGAAGCCAATTTTGTAGCACTGTTTGTTCCCATCGACCCAGATTGATGTTGAACATGAGCCAGAACATGTGGAACAGGGGCTGTCCTGGCAGGGCTTCGGGGAAGGTGCTGGTGGCAGGGGCATCGCTGTCCCGGGATGAGCCCGCTCCATTCCCACAAGACACGGAGATGCCAGCGAGGTTTTGGCTGGCACGGGGAAGGTGACACGGCTGGGATGCCCCGGAGGGCACGGAGCTGCTGCGCTGCCCTGTCCAGCACCAGAGCACCTGGAACGCCGTGCCCAGGGGCTGGAGCTGCGGCAGGCAGCGCTCGGGAATGCGGAGAGCCTCGGACTCTGCTGGTTTAATAAGAGCAGGCAGTGAGTGGCGGAGAAAATCGGGATAATTCTGCTGCTCTCTGTCTCCGGCCGGTGTCCCCTGCACGGCAATGAGCTCAGCAGCCGCGGTGTCCCCCGGCCAGCCCGGGATGGTGGCTGTGCGCTCCTCCCCGGTGGCAGCGGCGGCTGCCCTGCCTCTGTCCTCATGCTAATGACACCTGCATGCTCCGCTGGCCAGACCCTGCCGGAATACAAATCCTGCCTGCATCCCTCCATCACTCCCTGCATGCTCTCTTTCTCTCCCTTTTCCCTTCCATCCCCAGTCACAGGATGCTTCAGGCAAAAGGCAAGAACATTGTAATAAAATGACATCTCCAAACAGAGAGCCTATTTTTTTTTTCCCCGAGGCCCCTGGCTATCTCGGTTTCATTACATGTCTCAGGAGGGGGCATCACTCCCTGACAACTAACATCTGGCCCAGGAGACCTCCTAATTTAAAACAACAAACTAATTATTGTCACCTACTCTTTCCTGTAGCTTTTATCTTTATTTATTTTTTCCTGGAAGAAATACGTCAGCATATTTTTCATTTGAACTGCGAATGCTCTGGGGTTTCTCCCCCTTAAGTACTCTTAACTTTCTTCCAAGGAGAGAAAATCCATATTTTATCAATCAGCTTCAATTACCTTCTGTATTTCACTCTGCGGTGTTGAATTATGAGTTGGAAGAACGTCTTGATTAAAGACCTTACAAACATCCAGATATCAGAACCACCAATCTTCCTGCCCACACGACTTGCTGTAAGGAACATGGAGCTGACATTAGCGGGGATTTTGTTTACTGTGATTCCTTTTTAAAGTTGGAACTCTTGGTCTTTTTGTTAGAATATTGATAGAAGGAATAAGGAGCTAGAGGCTTTTTTTTTTTAAAGCAATTTTTTCTTATTCTTACTTTTATTTCTTTTCCTCCTGGAGTGCTGTTGGAGATCTAGAGGCCAGGCTGATATTTTTTCCCGGGCAGGGAAGAGCTACAGGGGCTTTATTCTATGGAACAAACACTACATTCATGGCTCAGACATGAAAAGTTGCCACCAATTTTCCATGCCTCTTTGGCAACTTATTCACCAAAATTTGTTCTTCAATTTTCCTACCTTTAAATTGAGGTCCACAGTGCTAAAATTACTGCTTGCAGTGTTCAGTGCTTTTAAACCTGAACAGTTTTAGAAAAATTCAGCTTTTTTTATTACTGCAAGAGAAAAATTCCTTTAGTCCACACAACAAATATTCACCAAGGTTTACCACAGAGCTATGTCTGAGAAGATCATTCTTTTTTCAGGTATTATGGGGAAAAGATCAGGGTAGCCAGGATGAAACAGTAGAAAATGAAATCACAGCCCATTTTAAATGAATATAAGTTTTTGAATTGATATCCATGATGTCAGGATTTTATTTTTGACCTAGTGTAGAGCTACAATCCCAAGATAATCCAGTTTCTAGGACAACCAGTTTATGCTCTTTGGTTGTTGGGTACATATTGTCTACCAAGAAAATCTCCAAAATTATTTAGCAGCTTGAGAGACTCTTCCCTCAGGAATCATCCATCCAACCCACAAACCACCAGATGGACACAGCTTTGGATCACCCCAAGAAAAGACTTTGACCAAATTGAAAAATAGTCTTTTTAAAGAAACGGAAAAAAACCTTTCTCAAAATAAGCAAACAAAAAAAACCCAAAAAATTGCCTTTTAATATAAGGCTAATCACCATCAATCATGAGTTCTACAAGAAGAGGGACAATTTTTCACCATGAAAATAAAGCATTGATGTCATCTGACAAAAATGGGCCAGTCAGGAAAAGAAGAGGGAGAGGAGAGGAAAATTAAACATTGGGTTTCTAAACTTAGAGGGAAGAGAAAAGCGAGGCTGCTCCAACCCTTTCTGCTCCTGCCTATCGTCACCTGGACACCCCCTGCCCAACCCCACGGTTGTGGCTTGGCACAAATCACTTTGGGGGCAATTTGGGGCCTCCAGGCAGCCACCACTGGGTTCATTAGCACTGATTTATTTATTTATTATCACATTCCAGAGTCCCTGCCCTTTGATGTAGACCAGAGCTGCTTCCATACGCAAATGCTGCGAGGGAGACAGAAGCAGTAAATACCCAGCCCAGACTGGCCAGGCCCAGGGAAGGTTGATAAAATGTTCCAGCCTTGTCAGGAAGCAGTTGTGTTTTACTGCTCACACTAATTCCATAACACAGAGCAGGCTCCTGGCCCCTGGATTTTTATAATTGAGAACACGATGCATTCAGTAGAAGGAGGTGATGCTTCCAAAGCTACACTTTTCATCTGGATATGCTGTTCTAAATAAAAGTAAGTAAATTAAAAAAAATCCCTTTTGTTTACCTCCATATTTTCACTGCAGGAACAATCCATGACTAGACTCTCTTTTTAAGAACCCTGGAGTTTATTGAAAGAGCACGAGCTCCTTGATTGTGCTTTGCAGGAGAGCAATAAAGTGCTCGTTTAAGTTTAAACTGGCTATAGAAGTCTTTAAAATTATTAATATTATTCTTCTCTATGAAGAACAATTTTATCACCATGTTTTTATCCCAGTATCAGGAGACATTACCGCAGATGATTTTACATTCCTCAATGAGGTTGTTTTCAGTTCCCTCTTGCTGATGGCACAGGACTGAATTACCCACTGCAGCCTGGCTTTCCCTCACCACTTCTGCATCCCTTTAGGAGAACTGGCTGCGTAAAGAAGCCAGGATGGGGGAAAAATTTTGGCAGAACACTCCATCAATCACTGGGGCCAGGCTGAGGGGGTGGTTTACAGCAAAATGAGTTTTGAATATGATGAAGGAGATAAAGAATGTTATTTTAGGCCCAGGAACTTCAGCTGGGGGGGATGCAGCAGGAATCAGGGGCTGCCCACATGGAAGCCAGATGACAGCAATTTAGCCCAGGCTTTCAGACTCCCCAGGAGCCCCATTTAGTGCCACTGGATGGGATCCTGGCTAATACCAGATAGCACAAGGGATGGCAGTGCCTCCGGCTTTCACTGTCTCTCTACCTTTTAGGCTCACTGCAGAGAGCGGATTTTAGCCTGGGAAGATCTAAGAGTTAATGTGACCCTTTTGTGACTTGTGAGCTGGGAGTGAGGAACTTCTCGCTCCCCAGCACCTGAGGGACCAGGAAAGCCCAAGCCCTGCCCTGCAGTTTAAGCAGCTTCTTTTTTCTCCCACTTAATTACCCAGTGACAAGGGCACAGCCGCCCTTACCATCCCCACAACTTCATGGGGACCTTGGATCGCAGGAAAAGCAGCTCTGTGCTCCTCCAGGGAACGCTCCAGTGCACATTCAGAATTCCAGTCCTGCTGGGTCTGATTTCTACACACCCCAGGGACTGCTTGGGACCAGAGAGGCAGATTTCCCTCATGCACCATTGAAGCCTGAGCTGCACTGAAAGGCGGAGTGAGAAAAGACATAATGCAGTTGTTTACTCAAAATGTTTGAGCGCAGGAAGTTACTTTGTCCTGTCCCAGACAGTGACATTGAATTCCCCTGAGCTCCCAGCACGTGTTTGCCTCAGTTTTGAGCTGTGTGATTTGGATATGAGCTGCTTGTCATTTATAACACACCCAGTAAGCTGGCACACACCAAAATGATCTCGGACTTTTTTTCATGTCGTTTTTTTGGTCTCCTGGGGTTTGCTTTTGGCTCCTAACAGCACGACCTTGATGCAGATCCAACAAAAAAATTAAAATACTTAATGGCATAAGTTTAAATGGATCATTATTATAATTATTGCAAGAGTACAAGCATCTACTGGCACTTCTTTTAAAGGGAGAAATTTGACAGGGCTGTTTGGAACAGCTCTGAAATACACTGAATGAGATTTGGGTTATTTTGTATATATAGCTGTAATATAGAAGGTGAGGCAACAGGAATAATATTTTTTAAAAAATTAGAAAAATCTCTCTAATCAGAGCATTCACACTCAAAACTAAGAGACACCACCAAGAAAATTCTACAGGGTCTGAGCTGCCGTTTATCTTTACTTAAAGGTGCAAATACCGAAGTTATGAGAATTTCTATGAAGCAGAGACAGAGGCAGAAATAACTGCTCAATACTGAAAGAATCCCATTTCCCCTTTTCCTGCCATGTCCTGGGCTCAGGCTCTGCAAGGTGCTTAGCAGCCACTCTTTTGGATGCCACGTGCTCCCCATTTTCTAACCTTATTAAACAGCTCTGAATTGAGAACATAACACAAGAATTAATTATTCAGTGAGCAGGGTTATCAGGAAATATGGCACAAAATCTTCATTGAGTGGCACCCTGACTTTTGCATGTGGTTTAGAAGGAGCTGAGAAACACTGGCTGGCATCTGAGAGCAATGGTGTTACTTCCAGATTTGTGTAGATGAGACAAGAAAGAGACCACAGGGAAATGAAAAGAGGAGGTGACACCAAGGAAGGAGGGAAAAAATTCCACAGCAGGGACGCACAGGGTGGGATTGTTGGGGTGCCTGTGCAGGGACAGGGGCTGGGTCAATGACCCTTGTGGTTCCTTCCAGCCCTGGATATTCTGTGGTTCTGTGAAATATTTAAAGAGATCCAGCACAGGACAGCGTTCACTCAGGTGACCCTGCTGCTCTCCCACAGCACAAATCCCTGTGTGGTGGGATCCCCTCCTCATTCCCTCCATGGAACTCTGGGAGCAAAGCACAGCATCCCACTGAAATGAGCAGACTGGTCTGTGCTCAGCCTCCCATGGCGTCTTCAAACAATCTCCCTTCATTTTCTAAGAAGCCTCTAAAAATAACCTCTCGAGATTGACACATGGGGAAATTATTTTGAACTGTAGCTGATGTGGAAAAATCAGTGTTTGAAATGGTGTCATTCAGGAGATTATGGCTAGTTAGGTATTCGTTTTCACTGGCATAAAGGTGCCTTAAAGTGAAAGGGGGGGGGGGGGGGGGGGTGTAAAAAAAAAATTA
>VZRV01004038.1:344772-355101 GCA_013398115.1 Falcunculus frontatus
GGGGGGGGGGGGGGGGAGATTGAAAAATAAGTTAGGTCCTGTGGATCCAGAACATCCTGAGAAAGAGGTTTGTTTAAATTTCCCTGTTTTGAAAGTTTTATCTTAAGAAATTTACATGTTACTTCTGATTTCTCTTTCCCTGAGTGTGCAATGGTTGTCACCATCACAAATGAGAATTTAAAGTGGACAGTGGCAGGGGACTGTACATATAATCATCTGAAAATTCCTGGTAGGGATTCCTGAACTCCTGTCAGATGTCCTGCTCTGCCACTTCTTTTCTTTCCTTCTCCCTCCTCAACTTTTTCTCCCTCTTTGAAATTCTGAGAGTCTTAGTCTCTGGTATTGATTCCAGCTCAGGCTAAGAGAAGTGAGACACCTTTTTTTCCTTTGGTACATTCAGAGAATCAGTGGAATTTGAGTTATTTCCCACCCCGTCCTCCCCATATCAAATCACAGCACTGTACTTATCTTTGGACCCGACATCTGCCACTTTCACAGCAGATCACTCAGCACAACAGATTTCCTAAATATTCTGTTATTGTCATCTATGTCCAGGCCCCTACCACCTTTGCTACATTTCTTGGCAAATTTTGTTTGTTTTCTCCTACTCTGCCCTTTATAGACAAAACATACTCATGCAACTCCCTTCTTTGCAGCTGCCAGGTTTGGAAGGAGAGGATTATCCTGGGAGATTCTTTTGTTATTTGGAGTCTCTGTTTACTGGCTTTAGTTACTCGCCCCTAAATCTCACTATGTGTGGAACAATTTGTTTTTCCAAAGCAGCTATGAGCACTCAGGTGTTGGGACTACCAGGATGCCATCAAAGTCCTGCCCCAAAATCTTAGCCAAAAAAAGCCCTATGACTGGCCAAGTTACAGTTTCAAGGCCATCCCTAAATAATTTTTGGTTTTTGGAAAGTTGTTGTCTGCGTGGAGGTTTCAGAAATGTGTATCTACATTTGTAATAAAACAAAACTGCAAAAAAACCAGGTTGTGCAAAATTCCTCCAATTCCCCACTGATGTAAAATGGTCCAAAAGAAGAAAATGACAAAGATGTTTCAGGTAGCAATGAAACCAACTAAGCAGCGACCTGTCAGACATGCAATTCACCCTCTCGGCTTGAAAATCACTCTCAAAAACACTAAACTGAATTGATGGCAGAATCAGGACCATACTTGAATCTACACTTTCTCTGATGAAGAATGAGAAATATAGAAGCAGCCAGAAGTTAAAATGAAAGAAAGCCTGTGATTACTGTAAATCAACGTGGGCTCACCCCAAGCCCACATGCTTATCCATTCCCATATGCTTTTGGAGATAAAGTTCCTGCAAAGCACAATACCCACATTTTTATGGCACTGAGTTATGGCTGCAAATTGGAAGCCAAATGCTCAGTTCCTTCCTTGCTCTTTGCAGCAGCAAATTGCAATTTGCAAAAGGTTTTTGATAATATTTGGTGTTAATTGGACTTAAAAATGTTAATCGCCCAAATCACTGTGATCTTAAAGACACATGTAAATTATCTCAGCATGTAAGGGAGCAAAAGCTCAGATTGCCTTGAACTTCTCAGGAGATGGGTTTTCTCAATGTACAGCTAAAAGGTATCAGGGTGAGTTGCTGTTCTTGATCTTTCTGGTGTGAAAATTAACAAAGCACTCATACACTATATTTAACAGAGATAACAGTTTAAGATGTTGAAAACATAAAATATGTATTTTCTTGCTAAAAATATAGCAAATTAGTTATTACTTGCAGCCACAGAGAATGTTCTCCTCCCTTCACTAATACACAAAATGGTGGCCACTTCCTGGAATAGAAGCTGCCCTCTTTCACGGTATACATGACATATAATTCTGTATAGAATTGCAGGATTGTTATGTTGAAAATGACTTTTAAAGTCATTGAGTCCAGCTGGCACCCCAGCCCTGCCTGACCCATGTCCCCAAGTGCCACATCCACATGTCTTTTAAATCCCTCCAGGGATGGGGGACTCCATCACTGCCCCGGGCAGCTGTGTCAGGGCTGGACAGTCCTTTCCATGACGGAATTTTCCCAATACCCAACCTGAGCCTCCCCTGGCCCAGCCTGAGGCCGTTCCCTCTCCTCCTGTCCCTGCTCCCAGGGAGCAGAGCCCGACCCCCCCCGGCTGCCCCCTCCTGTCAGGGAGTTGTGCAGAGCCACAAGGTCCCCCCTGAGCCTCCTTTTCTCCAGGCTGAGCCCCCTTTTCTCCAGGCTGAGCCCCTTTCCCAGCTCCCTCAGGAACTCTCCAGCCCCTTCCCCATCTCTGTTCTCTTCCCTGGACATGCTCCAGCCCCTCAGGGTCTCTTGTCCTGAGAGGCCCAGAAGTGTCCCCAGGACTGGAGGTGAATAAACTTAACCACCAATGCACCATAAACATGACAGGGGGGAATCATCAGTGTCAGAAACGTTCTGGGTTGACATTCCCAAGTGAGAATCCCGATGCTTTCTCACTGGGACTCTCCCCCATGCAGCCACTACCACCCAATTAGCACAATTCCACTGCAGAGCAATAACAGGGCCTGTTTAGCTGTTTGTTCATTATAAGAGTTATGGAAATGAGATCAGAGGTTTTTCTTTTGCTTGAGAGAGCAGCACAGTCCCCACTTCTCTGATCTTCGCACAGGTGTCCGCTCTAGCAGAACTTTATCCGGTTTACCTATTGCTCGCAGCATGTCCAATTTCATTCCACTAGCCCTTCATCAATTTTCTCATTAGATATATCAGATAGCCCATCACCTGGAAGCTCCATATCTATTTTTCCATAGTTTCCTACACTGTTTTTCACTTCCTATTTCACAACTGCACTTGAAAACCAACATTTATTTTCCTGTACTTCCCCACAACCCTTCTTACCTTAACTTCTTAGTACTGTGTCTGAATTCAACGTCCTGTTTTGAAGCCAGCCTCAGAATGGGCACAGATTTCCAACAGACACGATTGTCTGGCTCTAAAGCTGCAAAAACAAACAAACAAAACCCCCAAACAAACCCAACCACCCCAAAAAAGAGTATATTAAAAAAATAGGCTGGTTTGAATCAACCCAAGATGAGACCAAACTGTCTCCTCTTTCACTTATCCACGGAAATTGCTGCTTATTCTTCCCTTCACAGACCTGCCTAAGCACAGAACTTGACTTTTCCATCCTTATTGACACTGAGAAATACCTCACCTTTTATAAAACCTTATTAATTTTGGTGTGGCATGAGTGAGGTCCCAGCAGTGGTCCTTCACTTTTAACCTTTGTGGGAGAGTTTTGCCAGATTTGGTCATCTCTAAAGTGCTCTGTTCACTCCAGGCAGCAGGACAGGAGAAGGAATAAAGACTTCAGGCTTCCAGAGCTAACAAAAATACGTTAAAGTTTGAAAATCACAATCACATAAACTCCAGAAATTTAGAAATAACATACAGTTCATTCCAGCAAGAAATCTTTCTTAAATTTTAGTTTGTGAGAGGAAAATATTGGAAAACATCAAGTTTTCTTCAAATTTCTTCATGTATCAATGCAGAGCTTGGCAGATAAGCAAGTCTAAAAACCCTTTGAGATTCTGAATATCAGAGCAAGCTACAGTTTTATAATAGAAAAAATTCTTCTTATTATTATTATTATTAAATGAATATTAAATTATTTTACATTACAGATATATTTGAGATTCAATACCGTTAAAGATATTTTAAACTATTATAAGTTAAACACACGTCAAGTCTCAAATTGTGACCTTGATCTCAAATTCAGGACTTCTGCCCTATACCAAGCTTTACTTGGCACTCCAGTTGTCCTTCCCAGTCTTACAGTTTCCTCAACCTCTGCACAGCACACAGACAAATTGGAATAAAAGAAAGACCTGTTTATTCCAGACTTTCTCATCTTACACCAGCTTGTTAAATCAGATTTAGATTAACTAGCAATGTTTTTTTCTGCAGAGAAGCTGATCTCTGTGTCACTTCAGGAATCTGATAAAAATAAGGCCACAGTATCAATCAGATTACTGGGTTCAACACACATTATTAATTTTGACATAATCAGCTATGGTTCACATCTATTGATCCTAGGACACTCAATCCATATGAAGGCAGTACTATAAAAT
Organism: Falcunculus frontatus; assembly: GCA_013398115.1. Lineage (NCBI taxonomy): Eukaryota > Metazoa > Chordata > Aves > Passeriformes > Falcunculus > Falcunculus frontatus. Next base: position 348,879 of record VZRV01004038.1, read on the forward strand.
TATGGAAATCGTATGATACCATCTGTAACAGAAGGTGAAGGAAAAAAAAAAAGAAAAAGAAAAGACTGCATACGGGGCACATGAAAAATCAAGCATATGCTGCACAGGCAGAGATATTTTTGTGACTTTAGCCATTATGAGAAATAGTTTAAGAAAATAAAACTGGTGTTTTTAAGATCTTTGTATCGAAGACAACATGCCCACATGCAGGAAGCAAAGGAACAGGCTGCCTGCTAATAAAAGCTTAAATTTTATCATAGAGCAAAAACCCAAGATCTGTTAAAATGATGATCCCATAGGGCATTCCCAGATTTAATGTGGGTGTCCCACCTAATGTACTGTACAGTTACGCCAGGTTTAAACAAAGTTGCTTTCTCTCTTGGTAAGATGCTGTACTAGAAAAGCCAAGTGAAGGAACCTTGCACACAAATCAAGGGCTTCTGAGGACTCTGAGAGAGCCAGAAAAGAGCCATTGCTTTGTCACATCCTAAAAACTCCCTCTGTGTGTGCACTAACACACGTCACACATGTCCTCTACCGATTGCATCCTAATAGGCAAAGCACCTGCCAGGAGAATCTTAGATTTGATTTGTTGGTGAGAAAGGTTTAGCCTAAAGGATTAAACAGCATTTTCATTTCACAGAAGCCCAGGGTGGGTGAGGCTGGAGGGGCCCCCAGGGGCTCCTCTGGTGCCACCTCCCTGCTCCAGCAGGGCCATCCCAGAGCACAGGGCACAGCAGTGTGTCCGTGTGGCTCTGCAATATCCCCAGGGAGGAGACTCCACAGCCTCTGGGCACAATCTGTTCGGGGCTGGGCACTGCCCAGGGCAGAAGTTGTGCCTCCTGTGCAGGGGGAACTCGCTGGGCTCAGGCCCTGCCCGTTGCTCTGGGGCCATTGCTGGGCCCCCGGAGCAGAGCCCGGGCCCTGCTCGGAGCCCTCCCTGCACACGGGGACACCCAGGCCTGAGGGCCCCTCTCAGCCGGGGCTCCTCTCGAGCCTGAGCAGCCCCAGCTCCCTCGGCCTTTCCTGGGCACGGAGATGCTCCAGGCCCTTGCTCAGCTCCGCAGCCTCCGCCGGCCCCGCTCCAGGAGCTCCCTGGCGCTGCTGTGCTGAGGCTCCAGAGCTGGACACGGCACTGCAGAGGTGCCCCCAGGCTGGGCACAGGGGCACGATCCCTCCCTGCCCTGCTGCCAAGGCTCTTCCCGATGGCCCCAGGGCACCCTTGGCCTCCTTGGCCCCAGGACACTGCTGGCTCAGGGACAGCTCCTTGGCCCCCAGCACCCCCAGCTCCTTCCCCACAGAGCTGCTCCAGGAGCTCCCCCAGCCTGTGCTGGTGCTGGGGCTGTTCTTGCTCAGGACCAGGGTCTGCATTTGCCTTGGTTGAACTCCAGATATTTTTTCCCTGCCCAACTCTCCCAGCTGTTGAGGCCCCTCTGAAGGGCTGCACAGCCCTCCCAGATTTGTGTCCCTGGCTCCCAGGTTGTGCACCATAGAAATATTGAACCAGTTAATCATTCAAGGTACCAAATTCTGAATAAAAAAGCAGAGCTATGAAAACCATTCCCAGGCTGCATATTAAGCCCATCCAAAGCACTGCAGCAGACTTCAGAAAAAAAGTCCCAGATTTCCATGAGTGTGTTCAACCATTACTTGTATAAACAATTATTTCAGTTGTGTGGCTCCACTTAATGTAAGTGTGCCTGCAAGAAGCAGCTAAACATGTAATTGGATTTTTGTGCATACAATTACTGTGATTTGGCCACTGAAGAAGCCCTCTAAAATACAGATAGTTAACAGAAATTTTAGGGGCAAATATTGTGCCCCAGGGTTTAAATATGAGAATCCAGTCTTAGAAATCCAAATGCCAAGAGAACAGCTCAGATACAAAGCAGGTTTATAACCAGGACACTAAACTTTAAAAACTGGAACTCGTGGTACTATTTAAACCAAACCAAACTCTCTCAATATTTCCTGTTTTCATTTATATTCTGCTCATTTGTGCATCCCCATTTCATGGTGGCTTTTTCCCCCATGCACATAGCCATGCTAATATCTTCATGAATTTGTTTATAATAACCTTTAAATCCATTCCCTGACATTACGCTGCAGAGCTTTCTGTTGTATATACACTTTTTACTCTGGTTCATTGCCTACACATCGATTATTTCACATTTGTCTATGTTAAATACTGAATAGTATTTTCCACTTGCTAGTCCAGCCATTTAAAAACACCCAAATCCATCGGAAAAAACTTGGTTGCTTTCCTCTCAGTTATTAGCTATACATTTAATTCTGATAGTATTAGCAAAGCATCAAAGTTGGTCACAGGGAACAGGGAACAGGAATTTGTCAGAGAAGTAGTCACAAAACACCTGCTTGGATACTGCCATTTTCAGTAGGGACACTCACACTCAGAATAAAACTGCTGAGGTCTCTATGCTGACTTTAAAGACACTTCAAAATACACAGGAGCTGCTTCCCCTGCTTGTTTTGTGTAGGGAACTAGATTTTTTCAATATTTAATACTAGCTACAATCATCAAAATATTATTAATCTCATCCAGTGACAGAAAAATCACAGAGTCATGGAATATTTCGTGTTGGAAAGGCCCCTAAAGCCCATCCAGTGCCCCCCCTGCCATGGCAGGGACCCCTTCCCCTGTCCCAGGCTGCTCCAAGCCCCAATGGCCAACCTGGCCTTGGACACTGCCAGGGATCCAGGGGCAGCCACAGCTTCTCTGGGCACCCTGTGCCAGGGCCTCCCCACCCTCCCAGGGAACAATTTCTCACTAATATTTAACCTAAACCTACTCTCTGGCAATTGGAAGCCATTGCAACTTGTCCTGTCCCTCCAGTCCCTGAGGAATTGTCCCTCTCTGGGTTCCCTGCAGCCCCTGCAGACCCTGGAAGGTGCTGTGAGGTCTCCACACAACCTTCTCCTCTCCAGGCTGAGCAGCCCCAGCTCTCCCAGCCTGGCTCCAAGGGGAGGGGCTCCAGTCCCATCAGCACCTCCGTGGCCTCCTCTGGACTCTCTCCAACAGTTCCATGTCCTTTGTGTGTTGGGGCACCGGAATTGTTCACAGCAGTCCAGGTCTCAGGAGAGCAGAGTGGAGGGGGATAATCACCTACCTCACTGCTGTTGAAAATGTATAAAATATATTTAGATCTATTTCCCAAAGAAAATATATTTATTTACTACCACTCTGTATTTGAATTGAATAATACTGAAATATTATATCTGTGATGCCTGAGCACGACACTATGGTCCAAACGCCTTTCAACCTCCCATAGATCTCTTTCACCAGAAAAGAGTCTCTTTCTAATATTCCTGGGCTTTCCATAATCCTGGAAATGATGTGAATAAAGACAGGCCAGGTCCAGTTGTTGTGTCCAGTAATTGTTGTTATATCCAAGCTGCAACCCCTCCTGCAGCAATGGGGCCGATATAGCCTGGGTATATCACAGTGACTACAGCAAAAAGACCAATTTAAACATCTTACAGCTATTTTCTCCCAGGCTTCCACTATCAACTAGCTGAATTTTACCTTTCACTGGTAAAGTCACAGTATTTTAATAGTCTTTCTTCTCTACCCCCACCTTCAGCGACATTAAAGGCAAAGGGAGGGACTGTGACACAAACAAATTAAAGCCACCATAAGATGCTCTGAACAATCTGAATTTCTGGGCCCAGATTGTGATGGGCCCAGTTGTTTGCTGAAGATAAAAAGCAATTTTTAGGAAAGGGTCCTCTTCGAGTGTGTTTATCTCAGGTTTTCTGGAATACCAGCCCCCATTTGCAACCTTATTGGGCCAAAACACCCACCTTGCAAATGTAATGTCTTATCCATAAATATTGGTATCATCTTCAAATTCTTTGTGTTCATTCCCAATAAAATTTTATTCAAACATTGACTTGAAATTTGCCAAACTTATTTTAGCCCACTCAGTGCTCTTCCTTTTCTATTTTAGCTCCAAACTACAAACCTGACTGAGGTTTTCCTGAGACTAAAGTCTTCCACCTCAGCTGAGGAACCGGAACTCAGGCTGTTCACCAAGTCAAACTTACATCCCATCCCTTATCTGTTTGAAAGGCAGAACCAAACAAATGCAGCTGTGCTTTTATCCATCTTTAGAGAACTGACTTTTCTCTTTAATCAAGACAAGAATATGTGTCTAAAAAAAATCAACCAAATTTAAGCAATACAAAAACCATAATTCTAACGGAATAAAAATTTAATTTGTAAATATTGTGTTAGGCTGATTGTTTCCATATGAGGTGTAACCCAGCACGATCTACAGTGCAGGTTACAAACAAACCTTTGGAAACAGAGTCAGAACTGCTGCTGGAAGCAGCACCATTGAGTAGTAGCACTGCTACTACAGGAGATAATTTTGTGCAGCCAATGTAATCTATTTCTAATGCAGACCTGAGAGAAAAGAATAAAGCACCTTAAAAAAAAAAAACAACAAACCGACAAAACTAACCAAAAAAAACCTCCCTAAAGAAAAGGCTTGAAAATATTTTAAAAGCCCTTTAAAGATATCAGTTCTCTGCCCTCCATAATTATTTATTATTTTCCTTCTCTTCTCCACTCTTCTTCTTCTATAAATACTCAATTTCAATGTTCATCTTAAAGAACTGCCAGCTGTAGGTAACATGAGCATTACAAAGGAATGTATTTGCCCTGGACATAGCAATAGCTCCAAAAATACAACTTCAGGAACACAAATTTAGGAATCACTCATCTCGAAACACTGGCAATCACCATATTGTACCCAGAAGCATCAAGCTATTACAAATTTAGTCACTATGACAAAGACATAGAAAAACAGAAACCAGATAAAGTGAGAGAAACAAAGGCAATGAGGCAATGCAGGGGGGTCTGGCATTTATCATTTGCATTCTGCTGGTTTTATTGGAGGGCCTGTCCTGCTACTGCACTGCTTCCCCCATTTAGAAAAACAAACCAACATCATTTTTTACCATTTTTATCATTTCCATTCTTGCTTTATTTTCTGAATGTTTTCCTCTGTCCCTTTAGGTCTCAGGAAACTTTACCAGACATCCAGTATCCATCCAGCTGTGGCTCTCCCATCCCTGGCAGTGTCCAAGGCCGGGTTGGACACTGGGGCTCGGAGCAGCCTGGGACAGTGGAAGGTGTCCCTGCCATGGCAGGAGGTGGCACTGGATGGGCTTTAAGGATCCAACCCAAACCATTCTGGGGTTCTATGCCCTGCACCATTTAGGTATTTACTCTTTGGGTTGTGGGCTGCCCCCTCACTTGGAGCTTCCCCACTCTGTACTTGCTTTGCATGAGCAAAGAGTTCAAAGTCTGACAACAAAAAGGGCAAAGCTGACTGAATTCCCCTCTGCTGGTGTAGAACATCACTGCCAAAGCAGAATCAGCTGGATTTTATTTATATTGCCAGACAGAATGTTTACTGGGAACAGAGGTAGGAGGAAGGAATATTTTGCCAGTGATACAAGAAAACAGCAATTTCTATTTTATTTCTTCTATTTCTATCTAATGAATATTCACCCCCAGAGGTTATATGACAGTTGGGTGAGTTTTCTTTTAGAGAAAAATCAAATCAAAAGACAATTCTACAACCATAAATATATTCCCACTGAGAACTGCATTCACCTTGCGGTACCCAAGAGAAAGCATCTCATTTGTTCAATTAGTCTGACCTTTATCAAGAGTTTGTAGAGACAAAACACTCTCAGGAACGAAGGACTTGGAGTCAGAGTGAGCAGCACTGGGGACCTGAGCAGTGCTGCACAAAGTGATGTTTAAAGGCTGCCGCTGCATGCTCTGCAGAGCTGCTGCTGATTTACAGGGGAACACAGCTCTCAGCCAAACTGCTCCCCACAATCCTCCCAAAAGTCATGGAGATGCCTCCAAGTGCCAAGAAGTGCTGAGGAAACCCTCCCTGGGTCCCCAAAGTCACATCTCTATATGCAGAACACACTTAAGCCTCAGCATCAATTTTTTAATTCCCACTGAATGACCTAAAACTCTGCTCAAGAGCAAAGCCTGGTATCACTCACACAGCACAGCCCTGGCTGAGGAACCAGGCTCAGAACTGTCTGAAAAATCACCATGTTCTCTCAGAAGCCCTCCCTGTGGCTACAGGGACTGGAATGCTAACATTGGGGTGGTTTTAGACCCTCCTTATAACAAACAAGAGGGGGAAAGTTAGGGGCTGAGTCTGGAGGCTGA